>PKRV01000986.1:389819-467495 GCA_003709505.1 Hyphantria cunea | reverse complement strand
CAAGCCACCCGCGAGGGGGCGACGTTACGCGTGTGCCGTACGTCGCCTTAATTGAGAGTTTACCATCAGACGACGGAGCCCGCTTCAGTGCGGGCAGGCGCTGGGAGGGGTCCGGATGGCGTAAGAAAGCGGTTCCCGAATTCCTCCCGTGTCAGGCGCAGAGTAGCACACCGTGGTGGTTTAGTGGGTAGTCTGGCGAGTCAGTCAGGAGTACCACACAAAGCGAACCCCCCGTCCCCGCGGGGGGGAGCGAAGTGCGTAAAGGCAATCCACCACGTAAAAAAAAAATTGACAGTATATTTGTGGAGACTGACTTCCCAGTTCACAACAACCGGGACCACGGCTATATGCTATATTCTATATTCCGGGCTGCTGTCAAGAATTTCTTGTAAGAAAAACCCAATAGCAGTCCGACCCGAGAATCGTACCCTAATATAAGTACCCTAAAAATCGTACTCTTAATTGGTAGCCGATAGACCATCGAAGCAGTTAGGTACTTTTCTTACTAAACAGAACTCCTTACCCGAACAATAGAAAAGTCTCTACCGAGAGCCCCACTTCGGCATGAATGGGTAGGCTCGAGCGGAGTGATACCATGGCCTCACAGAAATCCGGTGTGAAACAGCGCTTTCGCTGTGTTTCACCGAATGAGTGAGGATACAGGAGAGACATAGGCACTGATGTGTCTTTAAAACTTATCACAGACACGTTTTTACTTAGGAAGATTACAAAATAAATAGGAAGCTAATTAAAATGTGTCTGATTCGTATTAGTTGCAAATAAACACAGCCTTTTGTTTAATATAATTCTATACTTATAATACTAATAAAAAACATAAAATTTAACAAAAAAAGTAATTAATAATCTGTATTATATTCATTAATTTGTTTTTCCAAGCTATCAAACCCCTCTCAAGTCCGAGTCGGCCTGAAATGAGATATGGAAAAGCTAAAATAACACCAATTAAATCAGCGTAATTAATTTCATTTGAGTCTTTTGCAAGAGGCCTTATAGAGTTTATATCAAAGTTGTGAAAGGAGTTATTGTTTCAAGATTCAGGGCACAATGAACAACTTGAGTACGACTGGGAGAGTAAGTATTCGACCTACGTTATCAAACGGACTCGTTTTCTTCAAATGACTTAAGTATAATTTTTTTTTCACCGGCAGTCATAATGTATTGACAAAACTAGGCAAAACCTTCGATAGCCGAACTACTGAAAAAATACTTAAAAATCCGAAATACTTAACTCGAATAAAATGACTAAAATTTTAAGAAATATTTGTGACTTTATACTTTATACATGCAGTTCGTGTTCATTTAAAATCACGAAAACTTCAACTTTATTTATTTGTATAGTTTGTATCCTTTGCTTTCCCCGTCTGTAGTGCTACCGCCTCGATTTAGGTCGCCTCGAGAGCAATAACTTAACCTTTTTATTTGTTTTAATAATAAATATATTTCACACATTATTTTACATTGATGCCTTCGCGAAGGAAGGTATTGTGTTCACACTTAAATTTTCTAATAATGAAACACGGCAAATAACTCAGATTTACATTATTAATTAACCGAAGAGTTCCCACGCCGAAGTAATTTTCGGAAAATATTTACAGTTTCGTGTTTAATATTAACGATCTGTTTTCTTAAGTTAAGCAACACAGGATATTTTTTTCAATTTAATCTAAATATTTCTAATTTCTAATATAATTTTCTGAAAAGACAAAGAGTTTTATGCTCTTACGAGAACCATTATATATTTTATTTTCGTTTTTTAAATGTTTTTTTGCATTTCTTCGTTTCCCTGTATGTTTCGACAATTCTCACTGATGTTTAAAAATAATATTTTATACAACATTAAGCACATATAAAATCGCCTGAATTCAAGTGCAACTAGTCTAAAACCACAGCCAGTGCAAATTAGTTAAAAACTCGGGCCATTCAAAATCATAAAGTTACAGCGCACTACAATCGCCTAAATGCCCGGACATTAAAAAAATTCTATTATAATTGAAGGTGAAAAATGAAACTTATTTAATAGAAGTAATCAATAAAACAGAGTAACAATGTTATAAACGCGACGGAAAAGTTCACTAGTAGTAAATCAATCGGAGTTATCTGTGTTCTAAATTCAAACGTGCGAGGCGCGCAAACACCGTGAGATTGCCGCCATTTTTCACTATTGGCGGTAATAGCTAACTTGCTGAGTCCACCTTTCACCTTTGCGAATGGGTGCCGTCCAGGCTTTGCATCTGAATTTAGGCCAAGCATACGCTCTTTTCAAAATGACTTAATAGTTTTAGTACATAAGTAAGGATTTAATAGTTTTTATCATTCATTTCTGGACGAGTTGTGTACAAGAATTTTGATGCTTAATTTTTTGTTGTTAGAGTTAGATCAATCAAATCATTATATCAACAGACTTTCATCAGTAGGTATAGGTCTGTCGTTTTTGAGAGATTTTGGCTTAGAAAGGACATACAGGGTTTGTGTTCAGTTTATATCTCTTTGACACCTCATAGTCCTGGTATGCATAAAAATCTAGCGTGAGATATTAGTTTAATTGAACCTAAAGCATATTAAATTGTGAATTCATTAGGTATATAAAATGAATTCTCGCTCGTTAGAGTTGTAACGAATCACCACTAGATTAGGTATCAGTATCTACTGAAGTATTCTTCTCGACAATATTTCTATATAACAAGTAGAGTTAGATAAATTAGACTAAAAAAATTTGTTCAGAGAGTCACGAGTGAAACCTACAAAAGCTTGTTTAAAATAAAAATCAAACTAATTTACGGAGAGTTAGCAATATTCTCACAACTTATTCTAGTTGAGTTTATACATAAATCGTTTGTAACACACACACATCCCAGCAAACCAAGCTAGCCATAAATATGGCCAGGGCCCTGCCATCTTGTCTCAAACGTTAAACTGGGGTATGTTTATACACATATACATTTCATTTGAATAAATTATAATAGTGGTCGCAAATAATTTGACTTAAAAATAACAACAAATGAGAACCAAAAAAAAAACTCGGCGTATAACAAGAGTATTTTTTTATATTTATTATTTGTCTTTATTGAGTATACATAGTAAAAAAAATTGAACAACAGGAGCAGTCACGAAGTAGGTATAACAATTGGCGGTCTTATCGATCTCGGCAATTTCTTCCAGACAATTATCGCTGAGTAAAGCTTGTAAAAGGTTATTAACTCATCATTATCACTTTACGATAATTCTCCCAAATATATTTGTTTGGAGACTTTGAATTATGTTTAATTTTAACAGCTTTTCGTTAGTTTCTTCTATGGTCAACGCCTGTATGATGTTGACCTTTCTAAGAAATATTATCAATTTAAGAAAAGCTAAAGGAAAAGTTAAGTAACGGCAAACAAATGGAAAGAATTTCCCTGACACAAAACGAGACTAAAAATGCAAAAACTGACTCTTATTATTATTTACAACATCAATTAGCGATATTTTTGAAATTTATATAACTACATATATTGCTAGCAATTCAGCAACGGTTTCCAAAATATTGATAATTTAGATATGGTTATGAGTTTGAATCTTTACGCCATTATCTCCGAGTTAATTTCCTCCCAACGTTACGAAATCTTATAATAATTTAAAAGGTTTCCGTCCAACCCCCTAAAGTAAATTATTATCTGTCTTCGGCTTTAGCTTTCGCATTTATTTTTATTTGTGGTATAGAGTGTTTACATTGTGTACTATCCAAACATTCTGTTTCTTTTACAACTAATTGATTATTTATACTAATTACTTAAATTGTAACAATGTTTTATCTGTTGTTAACTTACTCGGCAGGGGGGCTTACACATTTTTGTGAGAATTATTTTCGATATCCGATCTCAAAAATTTTTGAATTTAAGAAAATAGTCGAGTCCAAATGTTCTAGTTTTATGTGTTTAGTCTGAATATTACACTTAACGATGTTATCGTTAATTAATCCTGACTGTTGAGCTCATTCAGGATAATTGATTTGTGTATGTATATGGTTATGCATATATTTATTTAAAGATGTTTATAAGCAGTCTAGCACACAGGTACTGAATACTTTGCGTATGTGATTTTGACTAAAGGAGTGATTAAAAACACCACTGGCAACAATTTTTATTTTAATAGTTAATGTAATATACGGTTGCAATCGTCCGTGTGTTTTGGACACGTACATTACTAGAACTGGAGCTATTTATCAAGAGGTGGAGTGACCTGTCGCACTGGTGTCAGGTTTCACCGTCATTACTACCATATACTTAGAGGGCATTCTCTAAATACAGACATAAATAAATTCTAGTGATATGTAAAACGTCTATTAAATTTAATATTTTATTAGAATATCTACATTTGATAGCAAGTTTCAACATTAATATAATGACAGCGACAATTTTCGCCGCCATGACAGTTATTGTGACATTATCTGTCAACCATTTTTAATTTAATTAATTACCGGGCTAAGTGGTCGAAAAATGAAGCTTAGTAAATATTTTTTCAAGTTTAATTTTTTCTGACACTTTATTTCTGCCAAGACTCGGATGCCATTGACCTTAAGGGATTGGTATTTTTATGGAATTTTTCGTCGAATCTATTACAGTGTGTAAAAACCAAAAAATATTAGTACGCCATTTTGAACAGATATGCAAAAATGGCTGTCTTTATAAGTTGCCTAGTTTTTGTTTCTCTACTGTAATATAATGTATCATTTAATACAAATACATGATGGGTAAGTTGAAAACCCCTAGGATTTTTATAATAAGTACATCCCCATACACAGCGCAATTCCTCTTGGAGGATCGTCTTCCTCACACCGACTGGTGGCTATGTCAGGCTCGAACCGACTTAAAACTGCACACCGTCTCGATTACTAGAAGCCAGGCAACAAGTGCACTTCGAAAGGAAATCCGTGGAACCCCGACGTAACTCGGGCAACCTACGGTTTGTAGATGGTAGGAACCCTGATGCTTCTTTCTATTATAAAAGGGCGCGAGCTCTTTGTGATTCTCTCTAAATCCATTAAAATGCATTGAGTACCACATTAAAAAAGGTTTAATTAACTAACTTCTATTCTGATAAACAACATCCAATACATAAAAAATGATTTTCTGTTTTATTAAAAACCACTTCTCTCTTAAAGTTAGTCTTTTTTAAGATAAAAAATCAGGCGACACCCGAGATCAAATGCGATTAACTTTTCATATTGACTAACTTTTGACTTCACGTTCCTATATTTAGATTTTAAAGTTCCGAAGAAGTTCTCTTATAAAATTTTCAAGGGAAACACGGCACTTCAGGACGTTTTGGTTAAATCTGTTGATAAAATTTACTTGAATGAAATGTTATCGAGAACTGGACTTGATTTGATGTAACAATATCCTCTTGTTTTGTTAAATAATATTACATTGTTAAGTAGTATTTTTAGGTAGTTAAGTTTAAAATAAACTCTAAGACCATGTTAAGTCCACAATAAGAATACAATTAATTCTATAAAACTGAGTGAGTAGAAGTCGTATGAACATTAACCAGCCGGTTATTAATTTAATCAATTCATTCAAATCTCAGTTATCATTAATTTGTTATTCAATAAATAGATATTTTATTCGGTTTAATAATTTATTATGGACCGAGGAAATTTGAGAGTTTCCATTAAACTAATCATCATTCCACACTGAGACTGCCACTCCAGGCAATTACCACCTTTGGCATAAAACCCCAGTTTTTACTAGATTTGCTCTGAATTACCTGTTTGCTGAGGGTAATTTTCAACATGTAAAAAAATATTATAGCGACGTGTAAGTAGTGTAATGGTTCCGTACAGGCGAAACTAACTTTGAATATTGCATGTTCTTAAACTGTCGTATTTCTCATATCGTTGTACAGCATTGTTTTGAGATAGCTCTATAACTAAGGCCCTTATTTATTTACCTAGCTATTTATATGCCTATCTAACGCTATAAAATATATCTCACACAATTCAGGTAACGCCCTATGGTCTCTAATTACTTATACATTTCAAAATACATGCAAACCTATATAAAAAAAATGAATCACAAAATGTATTTACGCTCATAACTTTCGATCGACGGCACCAAATTAGATATTTTTTATGTATTTGTTACTGTCCGGGCAAAGCTTGTACGGAAAAAAATTAAAGAAAACCAGCAGTGTTATATTTGCTTAGTACACTAAGGTACTGCGGAAAGTTTTCTACCGTGGGAGAGCCACGCTTCGGCATGAATGGGCCGGCTCGACCGGAGTGATACCACGGCCTCACAGAAAACCGGTGTGAAACAGCGCTTACGCTGTGTTTCATCGAGTGAGTGAGGATACCGGAGGCCCACCCTCACCATCCCCCTTCCCCCCAGGCCGCCATAGTGTGGGTCACCATGCTGCATTGTTCTTTTTCGCATTGAAGATGGTGACCACCACTCTTGGATTCTGCTCATGCTTTCCATCAGGCAGGGCAGAGTCATTTTGGCAGCTTAAATATAAAANAAAAAAAAAAAAAAAAAAAAGTTAACAGGAGCTTAGTAAAATAAGTTTTTCGGTAATCCAGAAAATTTTTTCAAAATTCGCCGGGTCAGTTATCTCATAGATAAATTACACTCAGACAGAACAAATTATCGTGTTCATCACATAAATATTGGTCCTGTGCAGGAATCGAACCCCACGATCTCCCAGGATAGCAGTTAGGATCACTAAAAACTAGCCTAACACTCGAGTAAACAAATTAAGGAATTTTTTTTAAGAACTTAGTTCCCTAAATTGTGTTTCATAACTTTCGAGCGAAACTTTGTTCTGCAACAATCAAAACATCTGCATATTTGTGAGCTACAATTGGCATGGGCGGCGGTATTCTCTTAACATCGGATAACTCGTCTACTTACGTACTTTCTGATACGATAGTGAATACGTTGAGAGCGTCAATAATGCGGTCTCGTGGAAGCTAGGTATTCTAAACAAGATGAATAGGTTCTTCTCGCCCTAGCATCTGCAGCTTCTTTACGAGATCTAGGTTTGCCCGTGCGTGGAGTACTGTTCTCTTCTTTACAATGGAGCCCCGCATTATCTGTTTGACGCCCTCGACCGGTTGCAGCGGCGAGCAATCCGCATTGTCGACCTTACTGAAGCCAACGAATTCCTTGAGCCTCTGCAGTTGCCTAGAGATATCGCCTCTATGGTAGTCCCCTATTGCCTATATTATGCAGAGTGGTAGCTACAGCATAAAAAAATAAAATAGAATAACTCACTTTAAAAATAAGAAGATTAAGCTTTTTTTCCTGACTTAAATCGCAAGGATTTGAATAGATAAGAAAGCCAAATAAACATATATAGTATCAAGATGTAACTCCTTCCACCCCGTTATTTAATTTTTTCCATTTACCTAGCCTGAACTAAACTAGCATTTCCTCAAAAGTTATTAATAAAGATTACACTTGACCAATTACTGACCAAGCTCTTCAGTTCGTCTAATTGAATCTCTGTTTAAATTTCTATTAGACAGGGCTAAGTTTCGATTCCTAACTACACAAACTTGTGCGAGAGATGAGGGTTTATTGGAGGTCTATAACAAAATATAGGATATCAGAAGCCATTATTAAGAGTTCACTCTAGGACACAGTTTAAGAGTAATTTATAAGGCCTAATTTGGGTCTGAAAATTATTTTTTAGCTTGCATATCAAAAGATTCGTTCTTTTCGATTAGTAATCCTGTTAGTGGAACCAGAGGACGTAGATTCTATTCGATTGCCCACACGAGACAAATACTAAGGTCATACAGATATACCTGTATATAAGTGTGACTAAATGGAGTCTAGTTACAATTTTACATAAGTTAGCAAACTATCTAGTTTCAAATTATTAATCGTTATTTATGTTAAAACATATTTAGAGAAACAAAAAGATTTATCATGTAAAGATAATATATGTGATATGATAATAATTGAATATTAACCTATTCAGATTAATTGAAAATTAACCTTTTCGTATTTTTATCTATTTTCTAAAACACATTATTACACACGAAATTATAAATGGGATCGAAAAATATCGGGAGCATATTTGAAGCGCTAGTAACTAAGCCGGGACGAACATTTCACAGCAAAATTGTTTGCCATTCGGGAAATATTTCGTTGTACCACCCAATTCATCCTTCATCAGAGTACGTCATGCGCACGGGCCGTAACTCTATTTTACCTGTAACGCGATAAATTGACATAAGCTGATTACATTACCCCACCATCCGATAGGCAGAAGGCTGGCTCTCGCTCTGCGACGGTAAGTTGCGATTAAAAGTGGCGATTTCGTCGATATTATTGGTTATTTTCTAGCTATTGAAGTTTAGTGTTCTGTGATGTATAGATATTTATTGAAGCGTTAATGCGATTAAAATTTATTGTTCACATTTAAATTAAATTACGTTTTACGCTGCCCATGGTTACAGGCTGACTGGACAAGTATTCAAAATATTTTGATCGCCTTTATTCTTCAATATGTACTATTTTTAACTCTTGCTAAGTTTGTTTATTAAGGAGTTTCTATCTATGCATTTTGCGTATAAAGATTTTCTTGTTTAATATCTGTAGTTATGTGCTTTGTGCATCGTGTAACTGTTTAGCTGTATTTTGAGTCGGTTTCTTGTGGATTAGTGATTTCTATTTGTCGTGTTATGTAGCACTATTAAAACACTCTCTTTTTGCACCTGTGAAGATAATATAAGCAAACTTAAAATGAAATACAACTAACTTTCCAGGCATTTAAATAATTTTACAATTTTAAGCCGTAGTTTGCCATTTAAAGTCTACTGTTCCATGTGTTACTTATAATTTCTGTTGTTTGTGTACTGATTTTTATATAGCTGGAAACTATAATTCAATTGTTTTTTTTCCAGGCGACACAATATGTCCGAGTGGCATGTTCAGGTGTCCCGAGGGTAAATGCATCCCCGCGCTCTGGGTTTGCAACTACCAGCGCGATTGCGAGAAAGGCGAGGACGAGTTCCAGTCGTGCCGTGAGTAACTCGCTTTATTTTATACGTAGCTCATATTTTGTCTGCTTACTATTTATTTTTCTGGATATCTATGAAATTCTAAGGCAGAGTTTTTGAGAACGTGTATATTTTTGTATGATCGTTTGTTAATTTCAACCTTGCAAAAAAAGCGGCAGTCGCTTAAACTCTATCGTCTTTATGATTACTCCTAAACTAATAGACTCAAAAATAAGTAATAAATAAATATTTCGAACATCTAACACACAACGCCATCTAGTCACAAGCCAAGCAGAGCTTGTGTTATGGGTACTAGACAAGTGATATAAATACATATATATTATACCTAGAAAAAACCCAAACTATGAAACAAATATTTATAGATCATACAAACATTTGGTCTGACCCGGGAATCGAACCCGAGTCCTCAAACACAGCAGCCGCATACGCTACCACTGCGCCACCGAGGCAGTTTTACTGAGGTGTTTTAAAATAACCAAATGACATAATTGAAGATATTTATAGGTTTAAATAAAAAATAATATTTTGAACGTATTCAGCTCTTTATCGTTCAAAGCGAATTTCGAACGAATTTTTACATTTATGATTGTTTTTTACCTTAATGTTCTTACACATTTTTATATATTAATAAAAAACATTCAGCAGTTCAAAAGTAAATAACACAACAAACACACAGTCAAGCCTTTATAATTTTAGATCTAGATTGAATATTAGTAGGCTATTAAGTGGGTAATTACGATTATACAATGGGGTCTTCACTCACGTACCGGCTCTCACGTAGGTACTCTATAAATCAATATATTTGACCCTCATACAGGCACGTAGGTCTGTAGCTGTCACTAGATTGTAACGAACAATTTTAAAAGTATCACGTCAATAAACTAGTTTAAAACGTGACTTTGATTATGTCTGTATATTCGTTAACAGAGTTAAAAGAAGAAATATCTGAAAATAAAATAGAGAGCTAAGAATTGACTGGCTCGCTGGCGCAATTGATCGTGTAAGCGGCTGCTGTGCTTGAGGTCTCGGGTTCTTGTTAATGATCTGCAAATATGTGTTTCGGAGTTTGGTTGTTTTCTATGTATAATACATATGTAGGTATTAACCAAGAAAAGTACATATGTATTAATATAAATTGTCTAGTACCCATAACACAAGCTCTGCTTAGTTTGGGACTAGGTGGCGCTGTGTGTTAAATGTGTGAAATATTTATTTGTTTTCTGATAGTTTTGATAAGTCGACCTTTTTAATAACCTTTCTCAAGATTTATCTAGAGAAAGGTTATTGCAAACGGTCTGAATTTACCTTAAAGAGGATTTGTTCTTTTTTGACATCTGAAACTTGTCAAGACAATGTGTTATGGTTGTGTTTGTTAGTTTACGTTATTTTTTTTTGTTTTTGTTGCTGATTACAACTGTTACTTTATTGCACCTGTCTTACTAAATCTCTTCCCCAAAAGTTTTCTGATAGAGAATGTCCTGGGCAATAAGTCCGCTGATGTACAGAAGTGCATAAAGTATTAAATGAAATAAATAGATCTACATATCAATGAAAGTATTGAAACAATAATATTGTTCAGTTTTAACTCGAGATGGGTTATTATAAACGGCCAATAATGTTGTGTGTGATATTTTAGGGTAATGAATACGTATATTTTTCTTAATTCAATCTGTAGTCACAGAAGAAATCCCTCCTCTTGTCCCTTTGTTTGGTGACACTTGCTAGATATTACTTACTTAGAAAGAAAGTATGAAAAAGCGAAAACTCGAATTTTTTTAGGACTAGCTTTTCCCTGCGACTCCGCACGCGTCTGCATCGATTACCACAGTAAATAGTAGCATATGTCTAACTTCAAAAATCAAAGGATTTCCATTATAAATTTCATCCAAAGCACTTTAGCAGTTTACAGACAACAGTCAGAGTTACTCTCGCATTTTTACTATGAGTATTAATGAGATTTAGTCAACAAATCTAAAAGGAAAAAATAAATAAAGCGAATCGTATAACCAACTGTAAAATTTCTGTAGGCACATAGTTCAAATTGTTGATCAAATTTAAAAAAAGCATATGACTCATGGTTCAAACTTTGAGCGGCCGTCCTTCCACCCCATTATTCATAGGGGTATATAACACCTTTTACGAGAGGTACAGAGCAGACCGTCCACATAAAAACCTTTGAAGCTGGTCCGGAATTTTATTTAAATTCAAAAGCAAATTTACGTTGAACCTGTAGTAATGACATAAAATTGGATGGCAATTTTAAATTGCTAAAGTTTGTCATTGTTTAAAAAACAACAATTTAAATTATTTCCTTTTGTGTGACGGTAGTTTTAAAGATAAAAGGTAAATAAAGTAAATAGGAAAATATGAAGTTGAAACTGACTACTAAAAAAAAATTTCACTACTAGTCCCAAGTTTTGTTCTATTTTTATTATTTGTGATCATATTTTAAATAATCGACTGCATTGGTTTAAGTATTGACTTCTGCTTCCCAGTCCGTGACCTCGTGCCATCCGATCAGCCAGGTTTTTTAAAACACATTTGAAAAGAACATCACTATAGACACTTTCTTGCAAATCAATCGAATGTTACAAAAAACAGTTCTATATTAAAAAAGGCATACAGTGAAATGTTATAAAATAAAACCATAGATTCGCATACCTAAACAGTGATTGAAACATAGCGTCTGAATACGACACGGCTGAATAGTTAACAGCATTACATTTTGACCACGTTGTACAATAGAACACGTCCGCACAATCACGCTGATGAATAATGCACACTTCACTTCACGCTAACTCAAATAGATACGCGCGATATTCAAATACTTAATACAATTAACAGGTGATTATGAAATTATTCGAATAATAGCGGCATATCATTGATTGCTCTGTCTGACTTTGACAAGTTTGCACAACATATATATGTATGTTTTCGTTTATATTGTAATATTTATCTGCAAGGATGACGTAATTCCTTAAGAGCCATTTTCCACTGCCTGGGTGTAGTGTGATCTACAAATTGTTTTTCTGAGACTCATCTAAGTCCGACGCGGGAACATTCCTAGTATGGGAATTGTATTTTTTTTTTAATATTGATTTGTATATTTTTTTAATGTAAGAAATTTTTATTGATATTTGTTACTTAATCGCGCCTGGATAGAACCACACTAAATATTTTTGACAATGGATTGAATTCGACTATTTGGATGGAGTCGCAAATCCGCCTCCTCTCTACCGAGATTCTAGATGGGATCTAAAAGAGTGGCAAGACATGTGTTAGTCAGTTGCAAGTGCTGTAAGGGTAGCATAAGTACAATACAATATTACAAGCAATACAATCGGGTGTTTTGTCTTCTTTTATGCCATTTTTGCCATGGGAGAATCACGCTTTGGCATGAATGGGCCGGCTCGACCGGAATAATACCACGGCCTCACAGAAAACCGGTGTGAAACAGCGCTTGCGTTGTGTTTCACCGAGTGAGTGAGGACACCGGAGGCCCCAACTCCTCCCCCCATCCCCCAAGGACCTGCAACCCACTTGTGACGCCTCTGGTGTTTCGTATGCTCGTTTGCATTAGGTGATACGTATGCTCGTTTGCCCACCATTTTAATGAAAAAAACCATATACACATACAACACAATGAGCAATGGCAAAACCTTTTAAAGTATGCCATACATTGACAGCTAATCCAGCAGTAGCCATTGTCAATAATGTCGGTGAATAATTCGCGCAACGATGATGGCCGCCATCATTAATTCTTGACACGCTCATTTGACTGTGCATACGTGTTTACAACTGTTAAATAGGCCTAGAAATAGGCACGCTAAATATAGCGATGACAGTTATCGTGAATAGTAATTAATAGTGAATTGATTAGCACCCTCATCTTCCGTTTGTTTTGAAATCGAAGGTTAACTAACTAATAATCAATGAAGATTTAGTTGGTGCCATTCGATTTATCTGATGTCACATGAAACGATAACTATGACGCAGTTTTGCTGCTGTTGTTTCTATTTATAATTTATATATTCTGCCGTCATTATCATCAGCCTAGGACTAGGTCCAGCAGTGGATAGTGGAATAGGCTCTTCTCTTGGCAATCTCAATGGCCTCTTCAATAGGTATGATAACTAATTCTGCATAACTGTTTTATGATGTTCGGAAGCTCCTATTGATGAATACAGTTTTATTTCTAGAAAAAATGAACTGTTACCATTTTACATTTTAAGTTTAAAATTTACGGTGGTGTCATGACGTCTGTTTGTGACATCACGTCGCAGTCACTGCGTCACGATTTGTCAACGAGTGTCAATTACAGCTCTTTAAAGCAGTAAAGTTATTGTCGATTACACCCGCTCTGATTGGTGTTCAACTTAACGTGGCGGATTGCTGTATTTTGTAGCTTTAGTTTTGTTAATTAACTATTAATCTCGCTCTAAATATGAAAATAAATACGATTATGAACCCTATTTCATCAGATAAACACATAATTTTAGTGGTTCTTAGTTAACCCCACCATAGCTATTGCACGCCACTTTGTTCTATCTTTCTAGAGTAAGCGGAGGGAGTGGTTGCAGTTTTCGCGGCTGAAAAGCAAAGTAAAAAATTACTTTCAACACCGATACCAAGTGCGTTGCCGGTCGTTTATGAAGGAGTATGCTCTTTTTTTGAAGGTTTGAAGGTCTTATAGGCCCGGTAATATCCTAGGTGACAGTTCATTCCACAGTTTTGTTGTGCGAGGCAGAAAGTTTCTGGAAAAGTGCACAGTTGTGGACTGCACACCATCTAGATGATAGGGACAAAATTTCTATTGCGTCGGCCGATAGCGGAAAAAAGCGGCAGGAATCAGTCCGAACAATTCCTGCAGTATAAATAACTTAATTCTTTCCTCATACCTTTTTAAATCATTATTATTTCAACACGATTCTGCTTTGTTAGTATCGATTTCTCTAGTAACAGTTCATTAAAATCACCTGGCCCTCATTGATACTGGTCAGGTATTTCGTTCACCGTGCATACACACAATTCACACGCAAAACTGCATCATAAACCATTACAATAGTCGTATATTCCCCTGGCACGAATACAACGCCATCTATAGCCCCGCTCACATCTATATCACCGACATTAGTAACGTTCGCTGCTATATTTTTCAGCACAGCCTTTGCACGTTATTTGAGAGAAGTAAAAATGCTGACTTGTCCTTTTCTGTATTTAGTCAACGGCCAATTTCATTAACTTTTTAATTAGTTGTTGAATATACCAATTAATACCGACGACGATTACTTTTCTGTACTTTTTTACTGTCTTTATGTATAAAATCTATTGTGCGTGTGTATGTGACTGAACTCCTTCTAATTGGCTGAACCGATTTTAATGATTATTTGTGTCTATTCCTGAGGATTCGGAATGGTTTAGATAAAGAAAAATAAATTTATTCGCCTCGCGGCGTTACTTGCGGGTGAAGTTATAAGACCGCGGGGCTCATTTATATCTGGTCTAGAAAAATGTAAAATTTTAAGTCAATACTAATGTTCTTATAAATATATAGCTTTTGCACCACAACTAGTCATAATATAAATTAGACCTCCTTATATACTATATGTGTAGCCGTTTTTAAACAGTTTTAACTTGATAGTACATATTGTTCATCAATTTCAAGTCTCCTCTGCTTAGGTATATATATGTATTCTTATTATAATTTGCTCCCAGCTATATTTGTACCATATTAGTTTAAAAAGGGTAATACTACTTATTTTTAACTATTAATACATTGATATATCTAGACATGCGTAAATTTAAAAATTTCAAAAAAGCAGAAACTAGTCTGCTATAGAAATATAAATAAGTATCTTTTATCAACCTCTCCGTCTGTATGAAAAATAAAAATAAACCCTTAACTGTGGTATTTTCAAGTTATAACTAGTTCTATGTTTTTGTGAGTCGTATACTTAAAGTGAACGTGTCTATGAGAACTATATTTTGTATGAATATGTATACTTTCACAATAGTTATGGCCGAAATTCAGCGGTGGATTAATGAGGAATATGCCCGCATCGGGGCTTATCCACCGACGTTGGTTACCTCTTATGGCCCTCAGGGGACACGTATAAATAGAGATATCTTCAGCCCGCAACACAAGAGTACCCGTACATTTACTCCGCACTGTCGATTGTTATGCACATAAAGGCACACGCCAGAAAATTGAGAATCGAAATAACTTTAAAATTTTCGTTTTCTTTTTATTACATACTTAATTTTTACTGCAGACAGCCATTCTTATTCATTGATATATGTTTTGGTAGCCGTTAAAACACGTATCCAAGTACTTTAATGAGGGATTTAGATGTACCTGTGTGAGTTTTTTTTAAAGTATAGGAGGCTAACGAGCAGACGTATCGCCTGATGGTAAGCGATTACCGTCGTCCATTTACACCCGCAATACCAGAGGCGTTTAGTGACATCTGCATTTTTCATACAATCCAATGATTTTCAAAACTTAAAAATTAATTTACTAACTTATAAAACTGTCTACTATATTGCAATCAAATACTACTGGAAGCAAAATAAAACAGATAGTTGTTTAATGGTAGGTGTGTAAATAAATACATTCACAAATAGAAAAAGTACGTTAATTTTTATTTTCCAACTTCTCTTGTACACTCACTCTCTCACAGCAAACTTTTTTTATATATATTTGAGGCTGCAAAAGAAAAAGAAAGAAAGATCTGATGTGATCGACTCACCAACGAAACTCGATAGCACAAATGCTGTCATTTTATGTTGGTTGTACCACCCGTTGGCATTGACATTACTGTGGCACTACCTTGCGTCCACGTTACATTACATTCTCACAATATAAGAAAAGAACATAGTTTTAGTACATAGCATGTATACCACCCCTGCAACACTCAGTTATATTTTCAAAGCTCAGCTTTAAATTTAAATATAATTTTACTTAAATACAAAATGAGGTAAATCTCTTTTGTTATACCCAAGATTTTTTATTCAGCAGATGCATTCCACTATATCACAAGGATAACTCTGTCTTCCAGTACATTACGACTACAACACATTATCCAGACGACACCTGAACTCACATGTACCACTGTCTAACTACCTAACAATATTTCTTCTTCTTACTTCCTTCGAGCTTTTTTCCAAACAATGTTGGTATAGGATTCCAGACTTTAATGACATTGCTTTACTTTTTGATTTTTAGGATTCCGTGTCTCAAAACGAAACATCGAAACCCTTATAGTCCGTCTGTCTTTTAAGACCCGTTTTCTCAGGAATGCGTGGAGGTATTAAATTGAAATACATATCAAATACCTCGGTCTACTGTCCCTTGGAGCTGTGAAGAGATCAAACTTTTAAGGCAGCGCAATCAAACGATACAGCCCCTTATGCAAATTTTCGACATTTCTAAGGGTACTTTCAGTGAACTCAAAGTCTTGGAATTTGTTACGAAGCAACGTCTATAGCACAGATAAAGGAAAAATTAATGAATAGAATGTTCAACTGAAACTAACTAGATCATATAATAACCTACAGGTTAGTACGGAACCCTCGGTAAGCGAGTTCTACTCGTACTTGGACGGTTTTTTGAAATGGAGTGAATTATAACTAGCTAATTGCACGGCTAATTTATGGTGATTGTCAGCTTTTGCTTATTAATGTTACCAGTAAAAAAATTCTTGGAAAAAAGGCTCACTATTATGAAATAAAAAGGAAAAAAAACTAATCTTTAACAAACACTGAGAAAAACGCCAAAGACTAACACAGTTTGGTAGCAAAATTGTAATTAAAGAGAGTATGTATACAAGAATATTTTACAATTGACAGTAAATAAAATAGTGGCCGAGTCAATGTCAACGTCCCAGTTCACTTGTACGTTGGTAAATGGTACGTATGAGTATATTAAATAAAAGCTGTGCTGCTGCCGTGCAGATCACGTGCAAGTGGGCATTATTTGGCGTCCCAAGACGTGGAGTCCAGCCAGTATGATCTCTATCGCACAATTTAAAATAAATCACGCATTTACCAGTATTAAGATAAGTTTTTATTTATGATTACTTTTAAATTGGCAAAGCTGAGATACAATATTCATGCGTTTAGGTCATAAAAGTGAGTAGAATTACCATTGTGCAGTTTAGGCATCAGACAGGTGTTAAAAGAGTCGTATATCGTGGTTGGTATGGTTAGGAAAAAATCAGCAGTGTTATTTTTTAACCGTAGGAGAGCAATACTTTAGCATTGGTTGGTTTGTTTGTCATGAATATCTATGGCAAATGTTATTGGAAAGTCAGTGCCCTCAAAATCCTCAAATATACTGATAACTAGTTCAAACTTCGAAATCAGTTCGCCCTCAGGGTTGTAAAGATACCAGTCGCTCCGTAAAAAAACTGATATTCAAGTAAAACCCGTTGGCCTAGAAGCTGATTCTAAATAATCTTCGGAATAATAAAAGCTAGGAAGATAGAGACGAAGGGTCATTTTTACAGAGTGATACCAAAGCCTCAAAGAAAACGTTAATGTTTAAAAATACCTTTGTTGCTTTTCAGGAGCACTTAAAAATGTCTGTCTCTCGCTCGTTTCCCATCTACACTATAAAATATGTTTATTAATAATAAATAGCTACTTAAATACCCTTCTCGTAATAAGTGAAATAGTTGCGGTGCGTTCGAGAATTGCATCGTATGAATAATATTCGTGAATCGATAATCGTTTTGGTCCAATCAATCAAATTCGTGGAGCGCACGCATTCATCTGAAATAATTGTAAAGCTAAATATAAGGCGGTCTGTTCAAATACTCTTTCATATGCCCTGTTCCAAGATGAACTGAAATCAAACATGCAAAAAATAGCCGAATTTAGAACCTTTTCCATTTGAACTCAGAAAAAAACTACTAGTTTATGTGTATCATTATATAACAATGTGTATATACTATGTTATAATTTACATTCAATAGAGTTTTGCTCTAATATGAAGTAGATTCTTATATGAATCATGTCATAAGTCATGCATATGTAAATTGCCACACTTGCATCTAGCAGCTGCTGCGACAAATCGCCCATGAATATCAAGCCTTGCCTGCTGCTTTTCTCACGACTCACAGAGTCGTGCAGCAGAATAATGGCTGTGCCATTTTTGGAGTTCGCATTTAGATTTCCCGCCGGGTGAGCGCCGACCACACGTCATCAAAACTACCTAACTATTTCACACGTGCGCTTAAGCGCCAGTATTATTCTAAGATTACTGGAAAATATGGAAGAGAGAGTGAGATGTCGATATAGCATTGTAGAGATTGATTGAAAATGACATCTTTACATGGTATTAAACTAAAGTTGCTTCTCGAACTTCTACGTTGAGAACTCACAAAATAAGCCACGGAATTAATTACGGTTTTCATCAATAAGAGAAAATGAGTCAAGAGGAAGACTTATCTTAGATATCAATATAAATGGAATTGAATCGCCGAAGTGTACGTACACACATAACTTTCGATTGACTGCACAAAATTTAACAATTCTTTTTTTTATTTTTTTTTATTGTTAGGACAAGGTATGTATAGAAGAAAATTAAAAGATAACCAGTAAAGTTATTATTTGTCGGTGACTACCTATGGGATGCTGTGACGGGAATAATTATTAAAGCAAGTGTTTCAGAAATTTATAAGTTTTTTTTTAAATAAAAATATAACTCTTCGGAGTTTTCCGGGACAGCTAGTAGATGTATAAATATGCTTTTTACACTCACACCACATGTGGTATCTGCATACCTGTACGAAGCCGAGCAGAACGTTAGTCGTACTATAACTGTATCGATTTTCACATACAATAAAACAAAAACAAAAAACAGTGCCATCTAACGAAGAAGGGAGAGCCACGCTTCGGCGAGAATGGGCCGACTCGATCGGAGTGATACAACGTCCTCACTAAAAACCGGAATGAAACAGCGCTTTCGCTGTTTTTCACTTGTATATGTTGTATATGGGCAACGGCTATCCTTCCTTCTATCTTCTATTATATATATATATATATCTATCTATATTATCTATCCTTACCATCAGGCAATACGTATGCTCGTTTGTCCGCTATTCCATAAAAAAAGAAATAAAAATAAATATGGAATCATTACCAATCCTGATACCACGCGCTGTAAAAGTTCTTACACAGAATAGTGTACTTACAACTTCCCAACATGAACCGTTGAGCCGCGGTCAGCCAGGGATGATTACCTTACCTAGTCGGATTATTGTTCCTTTGTATTAAAGGGATACCCGTTCCTATACATAACTACATCACATTTATATTCTCAAAAGAGTAGACAAAGATTTTGCCAGCCATAAATATTTCTGTTTAAGCACTTTAAGTATTAGTGACAGGATAATTTGGATGTGTGTGTTGTTTATTTGTTTGTTTGTATAGTTTATGTGGTATATTCATTTAAAGTGTCAAAAAAGGATCAAACAAAACATTTTAAAGGTTAGTGATTTCGACTGGAGCTAGCTGATCTAAGTTATATACAAACTCCTTGCCACGGTACAACGGCAAAAATTGTTCAGTTTGACCCAAAAAAATAGCGCCCCCTTGGCAGTGAAACAATAGCTACTTACACGCTTGCTACGTAGCCGTTCTGTAGACGCGTAGCAGAGCTACGACTCTCACTCATTAGTGTGAGGAACGAGAATACAGGCGACATTAGACATTTAAACCATCGTTAATGTGAAGGACTTCGTGTCCTTCACATTAACTATGGTTTATGTGAAGGACACGATGTGTGGTTATGTTTATTAGAATTTAGATTTTTTTATATCACTTCTGACTAGCCGGAAGAAGCCTGTATCCTCGATTGCCCACTTATCATAAAATAAAGATATCTTACATATTTTGACTATTAATAGTTTTAATACTGTTATGCAAATGAAGAACTGCATCCGCTATTCGATGAAATCTAAATATGATTTTATTTTATACTTATTTTGTTTATTTTTAATTATTAACGGTCGCCCAGCGGTCGGAATTCGACCATAAATCATTTACTTTTTTAAACCGTACCAAATTTCAAGCAACCCTGTTCGTCTCGCTTTTTCGTTAAAAGGGGAACAAAGATTTTATTCATATATTATAATATATTACATCTTCGCTTATACCTTCAAACGTTTTTATTGAAGCGTCAATAATAAAACCACTAAGTTCAAAGTTAGGTACCATCGTAGGTAGGTACTTGGTTTTCAACATCATTTTTCTAATTAATTTCAAAAATTGTACACAAGTTGGCAACGAAACCCCCATTTGTGTAACACTAGGGTGACGGTTTCTGAACTTGTTTAATCTCGTAAAAATGAAGTAAACTATCTTTGGTGTATTTACTACACTTAACGTGGTTATTTTACCGTCTACCTGTTCATGTAGTGAGTCATTTCTTATCAAAACAGTTTCTAAAACATGCCTAATAAGTCTGGCTATAATAGATTCAGCTCTACCTGGACAAGTAAGACTTTACTTCGGCTTCTGTTCATTGTCAAGAGACTGTTAGCGGACATATTGTTTTTTTAAAGTAATTTTTAGAGTAGGCACTAAGATAACTAATAGCACTTAATTTCATCATAGTAATACGACTATTACTTTGTAGAACATCCGCGCGTCGTCATTTTACTTTGAGGGTACACATGTACATAGTGCATAAAGAAGACGATGATAATAATAAGCATTGTAATGTAGACTTTAAGTACAGTCCAAACGATTTAATATCGTTTAGTATTGTTATGAGCCGCTTTCGAAATATCTGTAATTCGATAAACCATTCTGCACCAAATAGAACCTCTTAGAATCGGTAATCTACCGTCAGCTAGCGTTGAAAATATCGTAATTATTAATCATAATCTCCACAGTATTATGCTATTGGATACTAGATAGCGCTATCTTCTGAATCTCGAATCATCTAGATTATACGAGACCTATTTTACTCTATGGCGCAATAGTATTGTAATATTCATTCCGTGGCGAGCCTTTCGGTAAAAACCATCCTTTACTGTTGACGGTGTCACGCCGAACATAAGCACGCTCGCCGTCTGCCTGACATTTGTCCGCGTAATATGAGCGCATCGGTCCCCTTTGTATGTTTTTTATTATACCAAATAGTTTATACTTGTTACTTATATGAAACAGTGGCCCTTTAGACTTTAGAAGATGAAACTGATGAGAGTAAAGAACAAAACCTTTCCATTGATGACGGTAAACCTGATTACCTAACAAACAAGAAACGTACTCAGACCTCAAGCAACTGTCATGTTACTCCTCAAGTGAGTAAACTTACTGGCAAATTAAATAAAATATACAAATATATAGGATATATAACACACGACGCCATGTAGTCCCGAGCTAAGCAGAGCTTGTATTATGAGTACTAGGTAACTGAAATAAAGACGTACTCTTTTTCTAAATACATAGAAAATACTTAAACTCCGAAATAATTATTTGCAGATCATAAAAACGAAAATCTTAAGCACAGCAATCGCATACATTATTGCACCACAGACTGTCGGTACAATTAACCTCCATCACCCTCATTAGGGGAGAGGGTTTTTATTGGGGAAAAAAGAAGATTATTATGTTAATCAATAACACCAAAACTGCTCTTAACGTATCCGAAAGAATTTTTCAAAGAAAAATAACAATATTGTTTTGCAAGTTCAATACTCTAGGAACCTTATTGCATCGAATAAAAATTGTGTACTAAAACAACCAATATATGCTAGAGAGCGGTAACCTGGCCCTTTGGCAATTGTATTATTTTCTTGCCAGTGTGAAGCTTAATGCGATAAGCTTGAGCATAACGCGTGACGTCACTGTACACTATGACGTCATGAGCTATGCGGCTTGTGATCAGCTATTCTGGTGTGCACTAATTTCATTGAGCAACCTCAATCATTCGCTGTTGTGTTGCCAGCTGTGTAATCATTTGACATAAGACATGTACATAGAATATGTGACAGAGTTATATAATTACAAATATAGAATCGTAAATAATAAAAATAACTGGAGATCGGTTTTTGTTTTTGCGAAAGACGGTCCCCATTTCATGTCATCCACATTTTTTATATTTTTTATCATTAATTCCATCACGACGAAGACTTGAAGACTCGAAGACTTAGAATTGAAGACTTGAAATACTTGACATTGGCAGAAATAGCTGATCCGGCTGATTGCCATTCATCAAAAGAAGAAGAAGAATAAAAATAACTAGGTACATATTATACGAAGAAATAAAATTGAAGTGTCTGTTTGTAATTTAAGTTTAAAAGCTTTTCTATAAATGTATGTATGAAAATATAAACAGTACTTACATCAAAAAACATTTTTAGTTCCTGCTAATCTTTGGTACGTCTAGACCGATTTTGATGGAACCTTCATTGACAGATAGCAGATGATATAAGACCTAACTTAGGCTACTTTTCTTAGACTAGCTCGGTTGTTTGTTGATAACACCGCGGGGCTCAACTAATCCAACCTATGACAACTAAACTGCTGATACACACTTATATTCTTAAAATACTTTTTTTTTTAAGTGTCACGGGGTCTTTACAAACATTCATGAAACGGACACAAAGTACACCCAGACTTAGAACAACAATTTATGGATCACACAAAGTGTGGTTCCATGTTGGATTTGAACCCACAACACTTGACGCAGTAGGAAGCGGTGTGTCGACCACTGAAACCACTAAGCCAACCGTCTTGTCTTTCTTTCATATTATAGTTAAATTACATACAGATAAAAAAAATTGTTCATCACACAGTTATTTTGTCCTGAATGGGATTGAAACCACCTATATTCTAAGTGTAGGTACGTATTTTTGTATGTACCTAAATAAAATATAATCATTATACTTTTAATTATTATATTTTATTTAATAGTATGTTACATAATAATTCAGATGAAAACGTAATACTGTCGATAATAGTTTTTGGTAAACATATAGAGACAGACAGTGTACAGAGGCTTTAAAACTGTCAGCAGAATCGCTGCTGAAATCACAAAAATGTCTCTCTTGTGAGTGCTTGTTGCTGCCCCGCGCCCGGCGAGATACGAATTGCAGTCATAAATTATATGAAGATTTCAACTGTAAAATATATAAATGAACATGACAGTACATAATGTCAACATTCTTAATTTTTTATATATTACTTATTTGAAGCTGTGTTCGATGTTTATCAGTGAATTACCGAGTTGAATTTGTCAGTTTTAAATAACATTTCTGTATCAAAAAATCACCTTGTTTTGTGATATTAGTAACGTTTTACTTTATTTATGAGTTTAAGAATATACGACGTTTTTATAACAATCAAAGTAATATTAGAACAACCTGTATAATATAACTGCACGGATCTCGTAGTGGATTACCTTAGTGGTTTTTCATTGCCTTTTCCTACTTCGCTGAGTGCTGCTCTTTAGAATTTCTAACATTTTGAGAATCTTATTTCGTTGACCAGTGCAACTTGTGCTAGTATTAGTACTTGAGCTTTGTACATTAATGGGTTAAAATACAAGCTAGACACCTATAGTTCTCCGTAGCTAGGTTTTTAGCTTCTTAAACATCTTCCAGAAATATGTAATAAAAAATTGGTGAATTTCCACATATTAAAAGGTCTCAGGTTCGATTCCCGGTTTGTCCTGCTGTTAGGTTTTTCTTACAAGAAATTCTTAATAGCAGCCCGGAGTATGGAACATGGCGGTGTTTCCCGCGCGTGCCTCAGAGAGTACGTTAAGCCGTCGGTCCCGGTTGTCATGAACATCTATGGCAATCGTTACTGGGAATTAATGCCCTCAAATAAACTGACAACTAGTTCAACCTTCGAATTCAGTTCACCCTCAGAGTTGCGGAGGTCAGATGCCGGTCGCTTCGTGTAAAAACTGATATTCAGGTAAAACCGGTTAACTACTAGCCGACCCCAAATAATCTTGGGAATAATTAAGGCTAAGAAGATGATGAAGTTTCCGTATACGTGTTAATAATAAATCGAATGATATCTAATCAAATAGATTTATTACTCATCTATTTAGACGCAATTTCAACCCATTTGAGCAATCGTACGTGCACTAGATTTGCACCTCTCAATTATAAGCGGGTTACACATTTGGCGCGTCTGGCGGCTGAGGGGTGCCTCGAGAGCTCTTGCATTGCCTCGTTGAGATTGATGCCTGACGCTGATTGCTCCTTGAATCTTCTACCTACTAATGACTGGGCTTGTGATTGTGTCTGGAAATTTTTGTTGTAATAGTATACAGTATATACTCTTACAACAAAAATATAATATAATAACATAATAGTGAAAATATTGCGCTTTATATTTATGGGTCCATTTTTAGAACATAAAAGAACACAAATTCTTCCTGCAATAGTTAATGATGAATAGCTGTTGTCCTTTAAATTTCGACCCCTTCTTACCGTTGTTGAGATTAAGTAAGATTTACTCTAGAAATAAAATGCACAGCTGAAGTGCAAAATTTTGTTTTAATGAAATCAAAAAATATTGCAAGTATGAAGATTGTTTTACATTACCATTTAACAAACCCACATTATTAGATTTTAATGTAATATAGTTTTAAATTTAATTTATCACTAAATAAAGATGAGATTTGGTAAAATTTTAAACCATTACTGGTGAACTCACTGCTAGATCAGAGTGGCAACGCGTTACTTTGACTCTAGACTTGCAGATGACGCTGGTGCTCATTTGCCCCGTTACGCCATAAAAACACTGTTTAGAATCCTTTGCTAATGTTTCTTTTTCCTTTACAGCCCCGCCTGAATGCGAAGCCGGTCAGCTAACATGCGGCCAATATGTGTGGAACAAAACATATTGCATACCGCCTCACTATCGGTGCGACATGCAGGTGGACTGCGTCGACGGCACCGACGAGGCTGACTGCAGTGAGTACTTTATATTTGTTATACTATAAAAGTTTGATAATGACACTTATTGAAATAAAGATCTTAAATCGTGTATAAAAGGTAGATATTTATCGTGCGTACGTGCTGCGTGTGCAGAGTCGTTGGTGCAGCCTTTCCACTTGGATGGTGAGTCTGTAGCGGGGACTCGTGTACATGAGTCAAGTCATTGTTATTTTTATTTATTTATATTCAAAATAAGTGTAGGCTAACTAACATAATATATATAAAATTGACAGTTGTTATGATGATTATTATTATAAAAATATTGTGAATTAGCGCAGAAGATGGATATGTTAAAGTACTTATGTGCTACTGGAGAGGTACGGTAGGTACTGTATAGACTATCAAAAGACATTCAAAATTAACTTTTTTTTCAATGAAATATTTAACTAGAAATAGTTTTTTGCAAATTTGTATTGAATTTCAATCAATCAAATAATTATCGAACTTAATACCACTATAATCGTTCCTATACATGTCTAACATTGACCAAAGTCGTTGCAAAGTCTAATATTACGTTAGTTCAGTGGTGCCTAATGTCAAATTCGAATCAGTGAATCTTATTTGAGTAATCGAATTAGCACCAAAGCACTGATTCAATTGCTGAACTACTTGAACCATATTAACTGAGGTTCTGGTCGATATTTGAAGATTAATATTTCATCGATTAGATTGGAATACATTCTCGACACTAATGCCTTTAAACGAGCAATGCTTGTATATATGATCTGAATATCGGAAACGGCTCCAACTATTTTTGTGAAATTAAATATGCGGGGGGTTTCGGGGGATAAATCGATCTGGATAGGATTCATTTTTTGAAAAATTACCAAAAAGAAAAAAGACATCGGTCATCCAGGTACTAATTTTTAACTTTACATAGACTTTTTTTACTTGACAAATCGTAAATATGTAGTTCAACCTGTCTTAAATAAATTAGACGAACCCAGGAACCCGAACTAAAGGACTGTATTGGTTGCTATATGCGTCAAGGAAACATCGAAATCTGAGTTAAGTAAACACAATATAAAAATAAAAACCTGCAATCAGGGGTCTGTCTGCTCGCTGAACCAAAGTCTCTGATTGACGTTTATTTGTACTGATTGACTGTAAGCAGATAAGGTTAAAGTAAATAATCTAACAACAAATTTTAGTCAATTTTGGGTTTATGATGACAACCACAGAACTACCTCCACTAACACACTTAACGCGAAATGTTATTCTTGTAAACATAATTGTAACAAATATTTCGGACTTCTAACACACAACGCCATCTAGTTTCAAGCTTAGCAGAACTTGTGTTATACAACTGATATAAACATATACGTTTTTTTGTTAATACATACATATTATACGCAGAAAACACCCAAACTCCGAAATAAATATTTGCAGATCTTAAAAACATTTGTTCCGACCTGGGAATCGAACCCAAGGCCTCAAGCACAGAAGCCGCATACGCTACTACTGCGTCACCAAGATAGGGGACTATACGTAATAGAAATACTTATTTTATCTGAAAAAATAATCTAAAAAATAATCAGTATGAAATTCTGGCAACCCTGTAAGTTAGAGATTTCGCTCGCGGGCCGGATACGCTCCGGAACGTATTAAAAGTTAGAACTAGTTTCGGTTAAACTCGCGCCGCGCGGAGGCCGCCAATAGACCTGAGGACGCGAGGGTCTACTCATGAAACGTCAACTTGAGTTTGTGATCCAACTTCAATTTATTGGGAGAAATGAGGGTTCTTACTTTAAGAAGGAGTTAACTGAAAATAACAGCAAGAATGTTATTCAAAACGACGCAATATTACTCAAAGTCAACGTCTGTTGGAGTTAATCATTCTTATCCTACTTCCTACTAAGGTTTGTGAGGATATATGGATGTTTGTTACTCTTTCACGCAGAAACTTCTGTACGGATTTAGATGAAACTTTACAGTAATAAAGTCATACTGAGCCTGAGTCTTGCCTGAGGCGCCCCCCCGCGTATTTGTCGATTATCGAAGAAGAAGTAGTGTATGTGCTTCTTCAAGAATCAAAGTGTCTCCATACCAAATGCCATTGAAATCGTAACAAACAGACAGAGTTACTTTTAATAACTAACTGACACATCTCACACACGACTGTCTGACCCACTAGCCAGGATAAACATACTGATATATTTCTAAATATGGAAAATATATATATACATTATAGATAAATATCACGCGGAACCCCAAAAACTACGGTGCTCATAACATAATTGTTTGTGAAATAGAACCCGGCGTACATAACATAGATTCTTTTCTAGACTTCTGATCTTTAAATAGGCTGAATATAGTCTAACCATGATTAACAACAAAAATGTTATAGATAATACACCAAAAGACATAACTAATTATTTTGTTAATCACATAACTTTTTATAGTGAGTAGAATTTGGACCAGCACCACTGGTCTAGCAATCTGGTTCACCATTATCTAAGTTATTCAATAATTCTAGAGCAATATAAGATTTTATATAAATCTACTTATTTTATCTTTCCATTGCTCAAAATATGAAAACAAGATACATGTATCATCAGGTATAAATATTTGCACGAGTCAGTGTTGATAAGTCGAATATCCAACTTCTGTAGTAGGTCTCGGAAATGCCCATGAGATTGCATATATCCGAGTATTATCGCCGGGATAGGCAACACGACACATAGTTATTTCTAACTGAACAAAAATATATTTGATATTAAACCTTTATACTTCACACATAGGTTTAAATTAATTCTGTAGCTAATCATTTCTTATGAAGCAATATACGAGTTTATTAGTTTTCAATTGTATCGTTCTTTGCTCTAGTTATATGTGGAGTTAGACTGCAATAGTGGTCTGACGTGCTATCCTACAGGTCATATGTTTAGTCTCAATACGGCTATAAATAATTTGTGAGAACAACAAATTTTTGGATGTCTTGGTATTTTACCTACCTATAACGTCTTTAGAAATATATATGTATATTTGTCAGGCACACAGGCTATACCTAATTTAAAATAAGACGGTGTGTATTACGAGACTAAATCGAGGATAAGTTACTTACATAGACTATACACTGTACACACAAACATAAACTAAAAACAAGCCATGAAAACTTTTATTGCGGGATACAGGATTTAGTTATTATTTAGTTTGTCGTGTAGTATAGTGTAGTATTTATATGTAGATTTCGACACTGATAAGGATGTACACATAAAAATACTACAAATAATCTTGCTATACATATCAATCAAAAACCCCAAAATTCCCCACTACTGGGCTTGTGTCTCCTATCGGGAGCGGGTTGAGGCCATACGTCGGGGAGGTATGGAATTCCGCGGGTTGAGGACTGGCAAGACAACGTTGGTTGTGGCTACGTAATTTGGCCGTTGGACGTTTTTAAGCCGCCCAAAGGCCTCCAACTAAGCTCCATGCCTGTTCTAGGATAACAACCGGGACTGACTGCTTAACGGGACCTCCGAATCACTATACATATTAAACAGAAGTGACTTAGCTGATTGAATATTGAATGGTCAGTATTAAGCTTGAAACGCTGCGGTAACACGTCAATTGTAACTAGCTTACGTAAACAGTAACTGTACAGCCACTAATCTCTAATACAATGGATTAACCTAAATCACGATGTGTACTTAGACCATAATCAGAGAACAATATAAAATAGTAAAAGGATCAACTGCACATCGTAAAATAATCTCAAAGATGCATGACTCAACATGTTTTTGTTATCATTTCTTATTTTGCGATCTGATCTCATTGTTATATTTCGGAATTAGGTTTTTTCCGGCATTATGATTCCGAAAAATAAACAAATTAAATGATATTAATTATGTAATATTAAAGCATATGAAAAAAATATCATTTATATAATTTATTGAACTACAAATGAAGTCAAAAGTCTTTCAGTATTCTGGGAACAGCTTCTATTAAAATGTCTGGACTCCTATGTTGATGATGTTCTTAGAAGTCTACAAGGTTCAGATTTCAATACTTGCAGTTTAGTAAAAACAACACAAAAAATAAAACATTCTGTCTCCTAACAGTTCGCGAAATTATTTCAAAACAAAGATCTCCGTAATGTTTTTGTGCCGAACCTTCAGTGTCACCGGTGTGTAAGGTGTGTACCAATTACTGCAGCACTTTTACATTTCGTCTGTTGTACACAAACATTTTACACCGCTTTAAGAGCTCCTGGAAAAAATGTTTTCATTCGCATTCCTTCTACCGACCACCTATTACGAAGCAATACTTAAATAAACACCGAAATATACCGCCCTATTTCTTCTAAAAGAGCTGTGCTTGTAAACGAAGTACTCCAACCGATTTTGGTTGAGCTTCCCACCCCTGTGTTCTTCACTAGTGTTATGGGGCAATGAGGGTAGATGCAAAAATCGCGGGGGTCTTCATCAATTGGTAGCAAACCTTGAAAGTCCGTAGAAGTGCGCAAGTTTTAATGGTGTGGAAATTGCGTTTTTGTTTGGTGTTCGTATCGCTGATGTGCCTGTTTTTTATATGTAAATCTGTTGACGACTCTGTCACAATATGGTACAATAACGGTCATTAAGGTACAAAGTCGTTTGCAATTAGATGTTGTGGATATTTGTTTTAATAATAAATGCAATATGCTACCATAACATTGTGATTAATATCATGACTGAAAAGTTTTTTATCAGCAAACTGTATACTAAGTACTATCATTTGTTCTGTATCTGGGTATCTATAAACACCAACGCCTTAAACCTAAAAGTCTGGACTAAATAAAAAACGTGTCAAAAGACAGAGAAGCGAGGAACTGAAAAACAGAACTGATTAAACACAAGTTTATGTTATAAGTTATTGGTATAAAATTACTTTATCAATTTATTTAGAAAATCCTAAAACATTCAAAGCCAGGGTGCTTTAGACACATATTTTAACAAAGTAAAGCGACTCGAACTCGAATCCTCCAATATCTCCTGCTCCAATATCTTGAAGTATCTCAGTTAACGATAAGTGCAGCTGTACGTACATTTAAGCAGACACATTATTCCAGTTATAACTAGTACTGCCTCTACAAAGTTCTGACCATGAAAAGGCTGTGTAAAACTTGTACCTCGTTCCTTTTTCTCCTTCTGCACCAACACAATGCCCTTATTAACTTGCCTCGGAAGAAGTTTTAAAAGCGAAGTGGCGTGCATTGTGACGTCGATTTCACCATCCAGCAAAACTTAAGTTCTACTGCTAATTTAGAGAATAATGGCATTAATTGGAGCTACTTATGTAAAACGAAATAAGTGAAAATTAATAACGAAGGTAATAACTCAAAGAAAATTATTATTCTGATAAAAATACTGGTTTTCTCTTATACGATCGACGGGATGTTTGATCTTATGTGAGGATCTTCCACTACAAACCGAAACACATCAGCTGATGTTGAAATCTTGTACTAATAGGAGCGAGAGCTTCAATAGCGCAATAATGGAGAATGGTTTTCGTTATTTTGTAAAGATTTATTTCTATTGACATAAGGATGTCAAGTTACAAGGAATGTTTAAACGAATTTCATAAAGGTTTTAAGAATTAAGACTTTTCTTTGCACAATCTTATTATAATTGGGAATATTCTAAATCACAACAGTTTAATTTTAACTGTAGGTACAGTGGCGACTAAACACACTACAACGCCATCTACCGAAGATATGTCGAACTACGAAACTATAGCATTTTGGATTACGATAGATTATAACAACTGGATCCTATATATTTATGCAGTCGTTCTCACATAGTTTATAACCTTATTTCGCACATTCTTCATTTTATACTTTGTCCGATCTAAGGTGATTTTGACAGGTGAAACTGACGTTCCGCAACGACAGAATGCAACCATGCACTAATGGAACTCACCATAAAACTATTCTAATTTAAGTCAAATATTTTTTTTAATGTAGTAATTTATACTATAGAGTTGAATGATCGTAATGGGGTATATTTCAGTTTAAATTTGTACAAATAATATTAAATAATCGCGTGATTCTTCATCCCGCATGGTGTCCTAAAAAGTTACGTCATATAATTTTACTTTTTTAAATTTATTGATGTTCAATTTTTATCTTTGCGGAGGTAAAAATTAATCGTTTTGATGTATAAATCGGGTTTTATCGACTTGCTACAACCAGTGATCATTTTCGTTGAAATTAAGTAGCTGATACTTATTCATTTATTTTTTTAAATTTCATGATTTTCGTTTAATGGAACTGATCTGAACAAACATTCATACTTATATTATTCAGATTTCATATTATTCAATTTAAATAACATTGAAAAGTTAACTAACATCCAATAGTATCATTGTTTTGTATGTTGTTCAGCAATATGAGCCATTGAACTATTTTCAAAATTAAATTACTATTTTGTTCGTAATTTTGGATGTGTTCTTAGCTAATGGGGTACTATGTTCGTATGTTTCTTATTCTGTGTTAATGTATTGAGAATTATATTACAACGGTTAAATCTATAAGAGAACCATTTATAGAGTTCTATTTTCAATTCAGTGCATTTCTTTTTATCTTTTGCATCGCTTTTTTGTATACAACCCGTACATTTGATTTTTGTAACATTATTCCTGAAAAAAAAAGAAGAAATTATTCTTATTTTAAAACGATAATGATGCTTCATATGTTGTATTGAATCGTTCATTGGTAATAGTAATCGCATATTCTCACTATTTCCTAAAGACACCCCAGCACTAAATCTCCCTTTTAGAGCAGTCAGACTATAGTTTTTTGGTTCTCCACACTCTATAAACATTGAGTATTCCAATTATTAGAGTTTTCTTTGTTAAAGAAGATGACCAATTCAAAAATGAAACTGATATCAATGAGATTATGATTCAAACTGTATTAAAAAACTAAATACACAAGTTTTAGGGACATAAAAATAAAGGTACATACATTTTCGCGACGTGAAAGTTTTAATAGCAAGCTATCGTGATTATTCGCGTTTTATTGCCCCACTTAGTTACTGTAAACATACTGCTGGAAAGTTCTCCTGTGGTTTGTGCAACCAAAGTTAATAGAAGTGGGCACTCATTTGAAGAGAGCGCTTTGACTGGGGGAAGTACTGTAAGTTACTGTTTAAACGGTTTATCGATTTCATTTGAATAGTGGACCGCTCATAAATAATGGTAGCATTCTAAGCGTATATTGGAAACTGGTCTTAGTCGCGGCTTCACCTTTTCATATGGCGGTTAAAAGCACGCTATATCCTTCCTCAAGAATCAAAGTTTCTGCATGTCAAACTTTATGTTTGTGCATAAACAATAAAAATAAATAAAACCATGATTATATTCTTTATCACCTTAGTATTATGCATAAAATATAATTACATAGTTAATAAAGAATTAATTTTGTATAAAAAAGTATTTGAAAATTAATTAAAACCTTCTTCCGAGAATACTCGTACGGCGGAACATGGCAATTTTATAAATATCCGGCAATTTAATAACACAAAAGACCTCGCCACCTGACTTCTTTGCATATGGAGTTTCCTAGAGAACCTTTGTGCTTCTAATATTCTCATTTGAAATATTTTCTTGTTTAACAAATATTTTTTGTTATGTATTTAATAATATGACATCACACTAAATAAAAATGAATTTGAGTTCGATTTGCCAGCAGCTTCGTGAGTCTATTTCTAATTTCTAACTTTCAATAATTACGAAAACTCATACTCATTCATCCATTATTTTATCCCCATATGGGTGCATTTTCCGAAAATCCTTTCTTGGTGGGGGATAAGTAATCAGTACAGATAAACGGTTCTGGAATGCCGACAAGTTTCCGATTTACCTTATCCTCTCAAACGGTGGACGCTTAAGAGGTTATAAAAAATACATTGACTATCATTATATAAAATATTATAAGTAAATCATTATTAAAAGGTAATAGTGGACGCAGGCATGCATACCAACACCTCGGTGTTTAGTTGCAAATTCAACTTACAAAGGAATCCTTGCTGCCTCCAGGCACGGTCTCACAAAGCAACTATTGGAAGACGATTCACTCGACACCACACTACATAATACGTAACATACAGATTTGTATGGGCAGAATATTATATTATTCTCTACAAGAGTACTTTTAAACAATGATTTATTTCCTATTCAACGCAGGTTGCTTAGTAGCCTATTTAGGAGTGCAGCTCTCAACCTAAGATCTTGTCAATATTTTGAAAATTGTCATCTATTGCAATGAAAACATTGATATTTTTAAGCTCAATACAGTATTATTATTATACGATATATTTTGAACAAATGGGAATGACGTTAGATTTAATGAACTTATTCATTATTATATTTTGTACATGCATCATAGAGCCACGTCCTTTCAGCTATTAGCTTATAAGTGTTTCGCTTATTTATACGTCTAAAATATAGGTTACATATACATTGATATATATGTGAGAAACATAAGTCGTAATTTACGATATAAGGTCATAACACTAATATTATAAAGTCCATATTATATAATATAAATGGATTATTGAACATATCAGCTTAGCAATCCAGTGCACTGGAGACTCATCGTGCCCGCATACATATACCCAGTTTTATACACATGTGTACTGGACTGGCTATTGTATCCTCATCATACCGGGGACAGGAAACCAACAATGCATCGCGTATAATAAATAAAAGAGGTCAAACGTCAAAGAAAAATAAATTCTACTAAAGTGTTGTGAAACAAATCTGGAGATCGATTTTTGTTTTAATATAAATAATGCTCATAGGTGCTATCGTTATTAACAAAAGAAAAATCACTAGAGGGGAGGTAGGGGGTTTTTAATTTCTTTTTTTTTTATCAACACTTTTATGTACAATATCGATGGGGTTAATGGACCAGGTGAAAAACCTTTACGGCTTGCTGCACTTAAAGTTTGAATCTTAATATAATTATGATGAAATAATTAAAGGAAATAGAGGTGTGTTGGGACCGTAGTAAACGGTGATCAATTGTCTCTGCCTTCTCCTCTGCAAATAAGATATACTCTGTTTATTATGTATAAAATAATTGTAACAGAAATTATTTTGTAAAATATAGCATAAACTTTTAATAATAAAAACATTAAATACAACACGATGACAGCATAAGATATATTCAGAAATCAAAACGGTACAATCACGGATAATATATATATAAGTACTTCTATAAATACGAGTATACTTTAGCAAAAGTCATCGACTAAAACATTTTCGAATTTAAGAGTAATATTTGTACACGTTTTTGTAGTTTATGGCGAGGAAATCATCTGTCTTGTGTCATTGGTACCGGTACGTACATGCACACAGAAATCCCATTAATGTTTTAGTTTGTGAGATTCTTAAATCGCGCCAAAATAACTCAACGGATCTTTATTTGGCATAGAAATAGATTAGGTTGGAATAGCACAAAAAGCATTTCTAGAAAGTCTATAACAAAGTAACTGCTAATATTTTTAGAAAACAATTGCAAAGTCCTTAAGAGAGTAAGTGCTTTTTACATTACCCAACTGTTTTTGTTTTCATGGGCACTTACATTATTTTTTAATAAAACAGCTGGCTGTACTACGTGTAATCCCGTCTTGTCGTGTAGACGTCATTAGGGTTAGTGTAGACAACTGTATAGAATGAGTACGAGTATTTATGTTCTCATTTATTTAGACATCTCCTATTTTTAATTTCATAGCTTGTTGTTATTTAATTATCATGACTTTTATTATAAGCTTATTGTGTATTTTACTTAATAAATAGACCACCAAATGCTTAACATTTATTTTCAACTAGCTGTGCCCCACGGTGTTAACCGTGGTTGTTGTTATACCTTTACATAAAAAAACAGTTGGTAACGGGGTGAAGATAGTCGGAATAAAAATAACGAAAATTACTTCTCATACCATCGGCGTTTGAGAGATAACAATAATAGATTTTTTGATGTTAAAACTGTATATACTTTCATATGCATTTAATTAAGCGTAGTTAATTTGAAATTATGAATTGACACTTAATATAAACAGATACTTTTATTTTACTAATTTGTGTAGATAAAGCTAAGATTAAATGTGGTTTACGAGTAATGCTATTAAACTTAATGTATCAAGTTTATATAAAATGACAGCCTTATTTAATTATGAGTTACGTCCTGTTTTGCTCGAGTAGTTTTCCATTTTATTGACATGGTATATGACCAGTTTACTGCAACTTCCCTGTAAGAACTTATTTATTGATCTTCTCACATTATCTTGAGATTAATCATCGACAACGATCTTCTGTCTGAATTAAATAGGAACAGGAAATTATCTGCTATAATCTCAATCAATATTGAAACATTTATGTATGGGTACTGACATAAACTATTATTATTATATATCTTTATTGTATACATGCAAAATTACAAAGTTAAAAACAGAGGATGAGTCACAAATATGCAAATGATACAATAGGCGGTCTTATCGCTCACGGCGATCTCTTCCAGACAACCACAAAATGGATTTTCAGTATACAAAAACTTCGGGTAGCTCACATACGAGTACAAGTAACACATCTAATCCTCTACGTGAGTGGTTAAAAAATATCATTTAAACAATCATGCACCGAAATAGCACCCACTCACTTTCACATTACACACATACACACACTAACACACACACACACACTATATAAGTATTCACATGCATACATATACACCATACATGTATATATAAACACATACATTTATAAATATATATATACGTACATATATACATACACATACGTACATACACATATACATACAACCAAATATATTGTATATAACTAAATATAACTAAATATATTAAGATAGATGTAGACACAGATAAAGTAACAAAAAAAAAAATCATAATAACAAATAATGGTCCTTTAGTAGCTTTTTAAAAGTAAGCAAAGTTTTTGCTTTTCTAATTGCCTCAGGCAAGTCGTTCCAAACCGCTTGCACAGTAAAAGACCTGCCCGCAAACTGAGTTGAATGTTTTGGCATCTTCAATTNCCTCCTTTATTTCCTCAGTAAGCCAAGGTGCAGGCAGATGTTTTACCTTTATTTGTCGTATTGGTGCATGTTTGTCATACAGGCTTATCAGATTTTTAGTGAACAAATCCAGTTTTTCATCGACACATTTAGAGTTAAAAACAGGAGTCCAGTCGAAGTTTTCGATATCTCTGCTAAGATTTTTAACGTTCATATCTCGAAAATTACGCTGTGAAATTATTTTAGATCTAAGTTTAGGAGTGCGAGTGAGGTAGGAGAGAAGGAGAATGTCGTGGTAGGAGAACGAATCTGCAGAGCACTGACCATGTTTGGCAACATGCTCCACAGAGGACACAAGAATAAGGTCTAAGAGAGATGGATTACGGTTTGGCAGATTATGGGTAGGATTTAAGTAACTATATATATATACAGTGTTAGATAGTGGTGTATGAAAAATCATCAACATTTTTCCCCTTTCAATATAGTTTCAATCTTACGCACAATAGTACCTAAACCTTCCAACGGTCCAAATTATATTTTTATAGACCTATACTATTTTTCCTGGGGAATCGAGCTACCATCTCTGGCTTAGCAGTTAGAATCGCTTAGGACTAGTTCTAGTAGATGTTCCTTCAGTACACGGTTTAGTGCAGCTTGATCTCACCCACTAATGACATATAAGTCATTCAATCACACCAAATCCAGAGTAAAAAGTACCTCATGGTAAATAAATGTATTTTTGGATTTTATCTAATGGTCCGTCGGATATCGGACAAGGCCGGCCGTCTGCCCTCTGAGAGGTGTCTCACTTAGTATTTATTGAGGTCTCTACATTCTCCCAAAGTGTCATTGTATTTATACGTGGACATAACCTACCTGGTTTACCCTCCACCGACTCTTGGTTAAATACAAATAATGACTGTTGATTTTATTTGTGCAAAATACCTTTATAATTTTGAGAAATGTGCAATATTTATAATGTTTTTAGAAACTATAGTTGTATGGTTTTCAGTTTCGCTTATCTATTGCGTTCATTCATTTTATAATGTCGAATATACTACGTAGCGTGGTATTTAAATAGAATTAGGTACTTATTTGGATCTCCATTTAACATTTTACCTAAGTGTCCTTTTTTTAATCAAACTTCGGTAAATATGGCTTGACTCGATCCTATTAATTCCACGACGTAGCAGGACACACCTGTTCTCACCCCCTCCCATTTTCAAACTTTGGGCTGGGACACTCAAAGGTCAACTACACTGTTCTTTGTGGAGCACCACTTATCCATCTAGTGAGCCATCGCTTTGGTCAATTACAAAACTGTAACAAACGTTTTTTTTCGAACCAAATTCATATCTCTTTTGGCGTGAAAACTTACTTAGTCGCGTTGAGCACTTTTTGGTAGGAGAAAATCTTATGAGTCGCGTTACCGCGTCACCGCCTCACCGACATGCTGACGTCACAAATTTATTTGGCCACGTTGAACATTTTCTGGTAGATGAAAATATTTTGGGTTCCCGTCACCGACATGCTAATGTTTGATGTTTATAATTTTTATTTAAAACATTAAACATTATGAAATTTCTAATTTTACACATTAATTTTACAAATAACATTTTAAATTATAAGTTTTCACTTCTATCGGCAGTCCTTAAGACTGCCAATTTTTATACTCTGTTTTAAAGTTATAAAACTGTATCTTAACATAGTATTGACTCGGCGTGGTGTCAGACCACTTCGCAGTACAAAGGCGCCCTCTATACTTTGGATTTTTACATAACTTTATATGAAAATCGCATTATCTCAACGAAGGCGGGTTGTAGGGCATTGTGTCGTAATACTAGGGACGTTTTTGCATCTCATTACTAGCGCTATTGCGGTCCCCCAGATAACCTTTTGGTAAAGAAAACAAGGTAACATGTTTTCATGGAAAACAATGGAATTTGGGGTCTTAGGTCTAATCCAGGTGTGATGAAAACAACATGTCAGTGGACGCGCTTATTTCACGTAATTTATTGTTGTATTTCATCTCCTAGCTTTCATTATTAACAATATTATTGGCGTCGGTACTTAAACTTGAGGGTGAGCTGATGTACATTAACCGATGTACTTAATGTCAATTAGGTTTATAACTAGTGTAGCTGAGCTGGATTTACTATTGTAGAAACACGTTTCAGATAGTAATAATGTACAAAGAGCTATTGCTAAATACAATCTCTGCCAATTTAACGAACTTAAAGATATTACTAAAAATTGGCCAAGAGCGAGTCGGACTCGCGCAGGAAGGGTTCCATTATCTAAACATTTCAAACGTCTACGTATTGCCGATATTAATATCCAGCAAAAAAGGCAAAAAAACACGTTTGTTGTATGGCAGCGCCCTTAAATATTTATTTTGTTCTATTTTTTAGTATTTGTTGTTTTGGTGGCAAAAGAAAAACATTATCTCTGAAAATTTTAACTGTCTATCACGGTTCATGAGATACAGCCTGGTGACAGACGGACGGAGAGACAGTGAAGTCTTATTATTAGGGTCCCGCTTTACCTTTTACGGAGCCCTAATAAGGAATATAATCCTGTACGGCGCCCCAATAAGGAATGAAATCCAGTACGGCGCCGTGCATGCATGCATAAGTGAGAGTCCAGTTTGTGCAGCAAATATTGTTTAAAGACCGTTAACACGCTTGTAACTGTTTTAGATACTTGTGGTATTCTCTAGTTCTCTTCCCTTTTAATTTATCCAAATTACAGCGTCCCTTTGTCAATTCTAAACGGGATTTACGTCAGCCAGGTCGTAGGATATAAAAAAGATGAGTCACTGCAATCATTTCGCTGTTACACATTGATGAATGTAGTAAACCTGATGATGAGAAAGTGAAAAAAGTTTTATGGCACATTGTTAAATGATTTGTACGTTTAATAACTGTAAAGTATTCACGTGATCGTATATTTGTTTCAGCATACCGAAAATGCCAAGCAGACGACTTCCAGTGTGGCTTGGAAGGCGTTGGACCAGGAAAGATGTCTTCACAAGGACCCTGTATACCCAAGGAAAAGAAGTGTGATGGGTGAGGATATTTTCAATTACCTTACGAAAATGCTCTAGGCCATAGAACTCGAGTGAAATAGAAATTTTACCGAGATTATTTTAATGTTAAATGAAAATCTAATCTATTCTAAATCTATCTACCACATTGACTAGAAAATTTACCCAACAATGAGAGAAGATTCAGAGTATTTTGCAACAAGTATATGCCTAGATAAATACCAGATATTTAACTGTTAGAATTACGAAGAATTCGAAATGGGTTTTTACAAGTTTATCGTCACTTTAAACATCATTGCCATCTTCATTTCCCAGATATTTGGACTGCAGAACAGGGCGTGACGAGCAGGACTGTTTAGGACAGACTGTCGCTTGCAGGCTGGATCAGTTCCGATGTGCCAACGGGAATAAATGCGTGGACGCAACCGTCAAGTGTGATCATAAAGATGACTGTGGCGATAATTCTGATGAAGCACATTGCAGTAAGTCACGTTTTTCAATTAAACAATTAAACCGTGTGAATACGGGAGGTTAAAAAAAGGTTTAGAAGTAAGAAAAAAGTTTGAAATATTTACTATTACACGATCAATAAGACTAAACAAGTAGAACGAATTGGTAGATATCTCTTTTTATACATACTCCAAGATTTATTTTTACACAGGACTTTTTTTACTTTGCGCCGCGGCGTTGACAGCTGTTGCTGTTGTACCGCGGGTAACACCGCGGGGCTCAGCCAGTTACGAATAACGGACTTATTTTATGAAAGAGCGTTCAAAATAGCAGACGGTTCATCTATGCAAATTATTTTTTAATCCCTTTTCTTTCTTAAGCTTCCCTGTTTTGACCTACTTTGTTTGTTACCAGGTTTCCCACCTTGCCACATAGGACAGTTTCGTTGCGGCAACGCATTATGCATACCAGGATCTTATCACTGCGATGGCTACCAGGATTGTTCTGATGGAACTGACGAAGCCAACTGTACTGCTATAGCCTGCCCTGACAACAAATACCTCTGCCCTAAAGGAGGGCCTGGAGGAAAGCACAAGTGTATAGCGAGGTCCCAACTCTGTAATGGAAAAAAAGATTGTGAAGATAACGCCGACGAGGAAACTGCTTGCTGTGAGTTTTAGTATGACCAGTTAAGGGAGTTTTTTTTAATCTAGGTTGAGAAAAGTGGTCAATCGGGTATTATATTTAGTAATCTTTGAACTATAGTCAATATGAAGGTATATAGACTCTGGAAAAGCGTAGGTATCCTATACTTATAAACCTACTTGTAGGTCAAATCGGCACGAATGTGAGTGGGAAACGCTTGCTGTTACCTGCTCAAATCTTTCAGCAGAAAACTTAAGGAATATTCTTACTAAATGGTCGCATTAGACATTCACCAGTCTCACCTTTATGTTATATAGTCTGACTCACATCGTTTTACTAATCGTCAAAGGCCAGCAATACGGTGTCCGAAGCAGTTAGCTAGAATGATGTGTGAATGTTCCGTGCAGCCACCGCGTCGTGCCCGGCGCTGGAGTGCGAGCACAAGTGCGTGGCGTCGCCGGCAGGCGGCGCCTGCGCCTGCGCCGCGGGGCTCAAGCTCGCGCCCGACAACAGGACCTGCGTCGACCGGGACGAGTGCCAGGAGTGGGGCTTCTGTCACCAGCTGTGTGTTAACACCCCGGGATGTGAGTAGCGACACACACTCAAGACAAATCACATCACTACCTATCAAAATAATTACACATCAAGTTAATTGCCTCGGTAGTGCAGTACTTGAGGTCTCGGGTTCGATTCCCTTGTCGGTTCAAATGTTTGTATGATCTGCAAATATTTATTTCGGAATTTGGGTGTTTTCCATGTATAATATGTATGCATATACAAGCTGCAATTTTGTAATGCCTGAAGGGGAAGTGCTCTTTATACTATAGATAGAAAATTTTACTCAAAGAAAACATTTCTTTATTTCTGTAAAGAAAGAAAACTGCATTCAAAGATTACTGAAAATCCGCTTGCCACACCCGAGAATCGAACCGACTAAAATCTGTAAAAATTACACAATGTACTTTTATTGCATCGATCGTTTGGGTCAATAATAAGGATGAAATCTCTCTAACAAACTTAATACATGAAATGAGAGGAAAACTATCAAATCCGAAATTATTTACAAAAAATGGTAAACTAACCAATTAGTTGCTCGAAATGGGCTCCATTTTCTTAGATTCACAAATGTATTCTTCTAACGAATTCATTTCTAGTAAGTAACCTTTAATAACGTGTTGTGGTGAAGAGTTTGGCTACGCTTTTTGAAACTCCTTATTATATACCTACCTATAGTATTCTTTGAATTTTCTATCATTCCTTTCGATATGAACCGAGTTCAGATGGCATTTCAAAATTCAACCCTGTATATATATATATATATATATATATATAATCTGAATCTTAGAAACATACAGGTTTCGGGGCGGTAAATCGATCTAGCTAGGATTTCAACAGTAAAATTTATCGATATTCAAATTTCATCTAGCGCTATCTATTGCAACTCTAGCGAAATACATTAAACTATACTGGAGTAAGACCCATTGCGCTGTCAGTGGTGCAGAATAAAGAGAACCAGGGCGTACCAAGAGAGGGCGTCACCAAACTTATTTTTTTTATTGCACCGAGTAAAGCTTGGTCATCCAGGTTCTATGATTTATATCAGTTGTCTAGTACCCATAACACAAACTTTGCTTAGATTGGGTCTAGATGGCGTTGCGGGTCAAATGTCCCAAATATTTATTATTATTATTTTAAATATAGTATTAGCTCGTAAGTACTCTGTACATACACTTGATAATGACGGTCGAAAATGGCATAAAACTGATTCAAGGATAAGCGATCTAGTCACTCGATGCTTTTACTTCTTGATTATTACGAGTTTTAGCGAAGGACTTGCGTATTTTGACGATCCGAACTAGTCGATAAGCACAAACTCATAGAAAGTGATCCGTCTGTGAATAGAAAACCATATTTCGGTAATGGCATAAGTGAGGTACTTTTTAAACGACGTGGCATGTGTGTGCTGCAGCATACATGTGCTCGTGCGCGCCGGGCTACGCGCTGGTGGAGGCGGCGCGCTGCGCGGCGGCGGCGGCGGCGGCGCCGGCGCTGCTGCTGGCGCACGCGGGCGCGGTGCTGCGCATGGACCTGCACGGCCACGCGCCCACGCTCCTCGCCAACGCCACGGCCGCGGCCGGCCTCGACTTCCACTACCGCCGGAACTTACTGTTCTGGTCTGATTTGAAAACTAGAAAGGTCAGTCGATTTTTCATTATATTCTTAACGTTGAAACTTATATCGGTCTACATTTGTTTATGAATTCAATCATAACACATAGTACATGCATTTTATTATATTAGGTAAGCAATCCGAAAAACGTGTATTTAGTAAATTAGTTTTTTTTTGCGAAAGCAATTTGTTCCTATAAGATTCTACTCGTTGGTTTTAGATTATATAAATCTGATTACATAAACTTCAGGTAATTAAATCAAAACTGCTTTCAAAAAGTGTCACTGTGACAGTGGAACTATACTTATATCAAATAGTTATGAGCACGTTCAAAAATGATATAAAGATACATAATAAGTATAGGAACAAAGATGTAAAAATCAAAACTATTTCTTATAATACGCTCACGATTTTTAGAATAGAAAAGAAATTTTAGGAAACCGCAATATATGACATTAATCTGATTATTTCAGATCCACTCTCAACAACTAAGTCTTCCGGCTGGTTTGACTAGCTACGGGGGAACCGACATCACAGTGGCCGGCTCGTGGGCTCCTGTCGCTCTGGCCGTGGACTGGGTCGGCGACAAGCTTTACGTGGCCGATGCTATCGGACAGAAGATCGACGTGTTTGAGCTCGACGGAAGGTGGCATGCGGTCGTCTTAGGATCCAATCTAACGAACCCATCTGATTTGGCGCTGGATCCTACGTTAGGACTGATGTTTGTTGCTGATAGTAGTCAGGTATGTAGTTCTTTAATAACAACGTAACATCACGATGATCTTGTCACGTTTTGTGAATGAATAAAGACGTGACCAACTGTAATTTGATGAAACGGAACTACATATTCTAGATAATGGTAGCGCCATCTAGCGAGATAAAAGAAAATACTCCATAAAACAGCTTCATGAAAGAGTTTACTTAAAATTCGCCAGATGGCATTTCAAACTTAATCTAATACTCTATTAAGGCAAACGGGTAAACACAATCTAATTTCTCGAACTTTTACTTTTAAATCTGACGTGCTACGTAAAACAAGAGTATTGATTTTATTTTTTCAGATCATTAGAGCCAACATGGACGGCACACATGCCAAGTCAATCGTCTCGGAAGCAGCATACAAAGCTTCCGGCATAGCCGTCGACATCATCTCTCGTAGAGTGTTCTGGTGTGACTCGCTCCTGGACTACATAGAAACTGTCGATTATGAAGGCAACAATCGATTCCTCGTTCTAAGAGGACAACAAGTCCCCAGCCCATCCAGGCTAGCATTATTTGAAGATAGAGTATACTGGTCCGATAGTACTAAACAAGGTGTCAGTTCCGTCAACAAATACGAAGGACCATCAAGTATCCAAGCGATATATAAGATGAAAGATATTAGAGAACCAAAGGCTTTAACTGTGATACATTCTCTTAAGCAGACATCGGTCAACAACCCTTGCGGTGTCAACAATGGGGGATGTTCTCAGATGTGTATAGTAACAGCACTTCAAAATGGCGGCTTAGGATACCGCTGTGCTTGTAATATTGGCTACAGATTAGAAACCGATTTGAGAAACTGTGATCTAGTCAAAGAGTTCCTTATGTACTCACAACAGAGATTTATCAAAGGAAAAGTTTTAAACCCTGTTATTGAGGGTTTTAGTGAAGCCATTTTGCCTGTAGTGTCACGACGCGCTCGTTTTGTAGGCTTAGATTTCGATGCCCGGGATGAGCACATTTATTACTCTGATGTTTTACAAGATGTCATTTATAGAGTCCACAGGAATGGAACTACTAAAGAAATTGTACTCGCGTCTCAAAATGAAGGCGTCGAAGGATTAGCCGTAGACTGGGCATCAAAGAACCTCTACTACATTGACTCCAGAAAGGGAACTCTGAACGTTTTGTCTACTAGAAATATTGCTTACAAAAGAACATTATTGAAAGACCTGAAAAGACCGAGAGCGATTGTGGTGCATCCAAACAAAGGGTTTATTTTCTTCTCAGAATGGGATAGACCAGCTAACATCAGCCGAGCGTACACTGACGGAACCAACCTTTTGGTCTTTGAAAATGTAACTCTCGGTTGGCCTAATGGGTTGTCCATAGATTTTGAGTCAGATAGACTTTACTGGTGCGATGCTTTGTTGGATCATGTTCAACATTCTAAACTGGATGGCACGGATGTCAAAACGGTCAGTTCAAGATTAATTAGGCACCCTTTCTCTATCGTTATTCACAAAGAGTTCATGTATATTACTGACTGGCGATTAGACGCCATAGTCCGTTTGCACAAACTAACTGGAGAACAGGAGGATATTATGGTCAGGGAACCTCAAACAAACAGATTATATGGTGTCAAGGTGTACAGTGAAGAAATTCAGAGGATAGATCCTATGCAGCCGTGCTCAAGAGACAACGGAATCTGTCAGAAACTTTGCTTCGCTGTACCGAGGAATAACACGGAATTATTGACAGTTAAATGTGGCTGTCCGTATGGAGAGAAGCTGGCGCCTGATGGCACGAGTTGTATCGCAGATCCTAACTCTGAGCCTCCGGTCCAAGCTTGTCCCCACTCTTGGGACTTCACGTGTAATAACCAGAGGTGTATACCGAAGAGTTGGGTGTGTGATGGTGACGATGACTGTCTGGATAATAGCGATGAGGAACAGAACTGCACTAGTAAGTTTATTTAATACTTAATAGAAACGTTATGACGATGTTATGTTACGTAGTAACTCATTTATTTGCGGTGTCCAATAACAAATCTCAACACCGGGAAATTGTTAAAGAAGATTAAAGGTACGGTTAGTCAATATCTATTTAATAGGCACTAATAGTTTAAACATTCAACCTTAGCTAGTCTATTATGTACTATTTTCAATTATTTCCACTTACATGTAGCGTTAATTATTTTATTTTATTAATTTATTTAACTGTATTGTACACACTTAACAAATAGAAAAAAAAGAATTACAACATACAAATGTGCCAATTGGCTAATCATGTGCATTACGTTTTCAGAAACAACTTGCAGCGCGTCAGAATTCATGTGCAAATCGGGTCGTTGCATCCCTGCGACTTTCAAGTGCGACTCCGAGAACGACTGCGGCGACTTCTCCGACGAGACGGGCTGCGTCAACGTGACGTGCAGCTCCTCGCAGTTCCAATGCGACAACGGCCGCTGCGTGCCCAACACCTGGAAGTGTGACTCGGAGAACGACTGCGGGGACGGCTCCGACGAGGGAGCTCTCTGCGCGGAGAAAACTTGCGCCTACTTCCAAGTGAGACCGTAGCAAATAATTTAATTTTAAGTACCTTCTTTTTAATGAACTCAGCAAAGAAGATAGTATTTTGCTAGTTTTTATAAAAATATTTGCGATATTAAAATTTGTTATTGTCGTTTCACAGTTCACTTGTCCCCGCACTGGACATTGTATTCCTGCCTCATGGGTATGTGACGGAGACGACGACTGCTTCGACAAGCAAGACGAGGCCGACTGCCCGCCCGTGTCCTGTCTCTCCAGCCAGTTCAAGTGCGCAGATCTCAAGCAATGTGTACAGGTACTTCACACTTGATTTGGTCCTTAGCGTCTTTCTATGGACAGACACTGATCGATCTTATTTAATATTGACCGGACTTGTTCCTTTTGATTGCAAATTCTTAATTTAATTATGTAAAGTTAATTCCTTTATCAAGGGTCTAGTTAAACATGATAAGCTCGCTGGAATACAACGTGAAAGGAAAAAATATATAATCGCTAAGAGCTGTGGTCATCGTCAATCGTGACGTCGGTTAACGTAGTAGTTTAAGCGGTCACGCTACCGTTTTCTACTGTATCGCGTGTCGTGAGTTCAAATCTCACATGGGACAACACTTCGCGTGATTTTGTTTTTCAAGTTTGTGTTTTATTTTGTCCGTTTCATGTCGTTCGTAACGCTTATAGGATAATTTTCTAAAAGCTGGGGTTATTTGAAAAATCAAATGCAAGTTCCCGTTATATCCGTATCGTACAGGAAGCGTACAAGTGCGACGGCATCCCCGACTGCAACGACGGCAGCGACGAGGCGGGCTGCCCGTCGCTGGCGCCGCACCAGTGCCAGCCCGAGAAGCAGTTCCAGTGCAAGTCTTCGGGCATCTGCATCCCGCACACGTGGTACTGCGACGGCACGCCGGACTGCGAGGACCTGTCGGACGAGCCGCCCAGCTGCGGCGCGGCGGCCTGCGCGCCAAAACACTTCCGCTGCGACAACGGCCGCTGCGTGTTCCAAGCCTACGTCTGCGACGGGACCGACGACTGCGGCGACGGCTCCGACGAGGGGCTGCGCCACGCCTGCACGCCGCCGCCCTTCAGGTCTCCCCTCTCTCTCACTCAACATACTGAGTGTTTACCACTCACTCGAAAGCTCCGAAAGCTAATCTGAAACTTAGTAATTTAATCAAAAATAATATCTACATTTTGTACTTCATTTTTAAATCTGAAATAGTCGTCGATCACCTTTTAACAGCTTTGATTTATAAATTTTCATATTCAAATATTTCCGGTTCACTTCAGTTCCGTCTATAATAGCAATTAAATATATAGTAACTTAAACTAATGAACTTATGCCTCACGCCGAACAATTATGTGTTGTTATAATGAGTGTATTTTTGCCACCAGATGTCCACACGGCCAATGGCAGTGTCCAGGGATCACCGGCAAATGCGTTAATCTCACCCAAGTTTGTGACGACAAACTCGATTGTCCCAATGGCGCTGACGAAGGTACGTTTATTCAGAAAACAATCTAATGCGATATAGTTCACCTTAAGTAGTTTAACATATTTTAGTAACTCACTTTAAAGAAACTAAATTTATTAATGCTTCATAGTTTTTCAATTGTTTGTTATAAATATATTTCGTATAGTAAGCGTATTTAATTGATTCCCTCTCAGTTACTCTTATAATAATAGTATGCTAATTTACACTAATTTAAACTACATATATTAATAAATAAAGTAACTATGTGTTCAAAAAAAGAAATAGACTAAGTCGGTCATAATGTACCTGAGTCCTCAATAATGTTGCCTTCTTTCCAGGTGCTGGCTGCGATCTAGCTGAATGCAGTCATCAAACCGGTCTCTGCTCGAATGATTGTAAACAGACTCCAACCGGAGCTTTGTGTCTCTGTCCACCAGGTGAAGAATTAGACACCGACGGCCAAAGTTGCAAGGATATCGATGAATGCAGTCCCCCTGGACTTTGCTCACAGACCTGCACTAACATCAAAGGCTCGTACGTCTGTTCGTGCGTAGACGGCTATTTGTTGACCTTCAATAACCATACTTGCAAAGCCAACAATCATTCGAGCGCCTTCCTCATAATTTCTAATAGGCACTCGATCTTAGTCGCAGATTTGAATGAACAGGGACTCGAACGGGTACCAATCAATGTAGAAAATGTTGTTGCAACTGCTTCCAATATGCATACTGGAACAATATTCTGGTCTGATATGAAGTTAAAGAAAATCTCACGTTTAGATCGTGGTAGTGAACCGCAAGTTATAATTTCTACCGGATTAGATTTGGTCGAAGGTTTGGCATACGACTGGGTCGGTGGAAATATCTATTGGTTGGACAGTAAACTGAACACAATCGAAGTCGCCAAGGAAGATGGTACGGCTAGAACAGCTTTGTTGAGTGGAAATATAACCCAACCTAGAGGAATGTGCTTGGATCCCGCTCCTGATGCAAGATGGTTGTTCTGGACCGATTGGGGCGAAAATCCCAGGATTGAAAGAGTAGGCATGGACGGCACTCAACGATCAGCTATTATCACAACCAAAATCTACTGGCCTAATGGTTTGACTTTAGATACTGCAACCCAGAGAGTGTACTTCGCGGATTCAAAATTAGATTTCATAGATTTTTGCTACTATAATGGTACTGGCAGACAGCAAGTATTGGCCGGCAGCCACTATCTTCTGCATCCACATTCTCTCACACTATTCGAAGATACATTGTACTGGACTGATCGGCAGTTAAACAGAGTGTTATCGGCTCATAAATTCAAGGGGACCAACCAAACGGTAGTGTCTCACTTGATCTCACAACCGCTGTCAATCCATGTTCACCATCCATCGCTACAGCATCAGTACACATCTCCGTGCAAGAAAGACACGTGCCAACATCTCTGTCTACTGAGTCCGAACAGGACTATAGAATACTCTTGTATATGCAAACCTGGATACAAGTTGTTGCCTGATGGAAAATGTGTAGAAGGTAATTCATTATATTTATTTGACTATAAAATTGAAAAAAACAAAAATTGATAAAATGAGACATGTCTGTGATCAGTTTTTGATAAAACTATTACTTCATTACAGAGGAGTCAGCATACCTTATGGTATTGAAGGGAAGTCAAATCATCGATTTATCAATGGACGGCTCTGGCAGAGCTGGACAACTTGCTCCAATTGTTGGTATTCAAGGTAAGATTCAAGAGTAGTTAATCAACTACTTTTAAACAGTATAATTTATTTTACCGAAGTATACACTCATTTCAACCTTTTTCTGTTTCTAGGTGGAGTACAACTCGATTACGATCGCCAAGGCCACATGCTGTACTGGCTCCAATCCGTATCTGGTGACAGCGAAGATGACGAAAACTGCACAATTTATACTATGCCATATAATGGCGGTAATAAGGCTGAATTCTTCGGACAAGACACGGGCATTGTCGGTTCACCATCAGCTATTGCGTTTGACTGGCTCGGAAGAAACTTGTACATGGCTAATAGAGTGGCTAGTAATATTGAGTTAGTGCGAGTAGATGGGAAAGTTAAGTATCGATCTATTGTGATGGCAAATGATGGAAGTAAGTTGTCAGTTGCGAAGCCGAAAGGAATATGTCTGGATCCAACCGAAGGGTAATTTTTACTTTTACTAATTCAGCTCAGAGAGCAAATAAAAAACCATTCATGTCATTTTAGCATAGTTGTTACGAAACTAATATTGTGTTATTTTTTTCAGGAAAATGTACTGGTCCGACGAAGGTGGTTTCGGCGTGCCGGCAAAGATCGGTAAAGCCAACATGGACGGCAGCAATCCTATCATTCTTGTAGACTCTATCGAAAGACCAGAATCTGTTGCTATAGATGTAGAAAAGAAAATTGTTTACTTTAGCACACAGTTCCCAGCCAGCATCAACAGCGTTAACACTGATGGAAATAACAGAAAGACTATATTGTCAGAAGCAAATGCCATTTCATACCCTAAAGTGATTGCCGTATTAGACTCAAGATTGTACGCATTGGATCCCTTACATGAAAAGATTATAAAAGCTGATCTACCAAACGGAGATAATATCAAGACAGTATTAGACAATGAGAGCGACTTAAAATCCTTCACAATATTCCAAAAGAGGAAGATGATTCACCACCCATGCTTCCAGAACAATGGAGCATGTGAACATATCTGTATTCCTGGTGACAGCGGTTCACGCACCTGCGCCTGTTCTGTTGGTTACAGGAAAGAGAATGAAATCGACTGTGTCCCATACAAAACTTTCGCTGTAGTCTCACAACTAGACCTTATTCGTGGTTACAGCATAGATTCAAGTGCCGAAGCAATGGTGCCTGTATCTGGATTAGGACACCATATCTTACATGTTGATGTACATTTTGCTGAAAACTACATATACTGGGTGGAATTTAACCGTGGAAAATGGAACGGTATCTTCCGTATCAGACCAAATGGCACTGAATTGCAACATATTGTTAAAGACGGTATCGGCAGTAACGGAATTAGGGGTTTAGCCGTAGATTGGGTGGCAGGCAACTTGTACTTTACCAATGTTTTCCCTCATGAGAATTACGTAGAAATGTGTTGGCTGGATGGTTCGAATAGAAAAGTTTTGGTTAAGACAACAATGGATGCGCCAAGAGAGTTGGCAGTAAATCCTTTGAAGAGGTTGCTTTACTGGATCGACTACGGCCAATACCCTCGAATCGGGAAGGCTTATCTTGATGGAAGCAACTGGCAGACAGTAGTAAGCTCCGGCATATCTAACCCAAGAGACTTGACAATCGATATGATGACTCATGACGTTTATTGGGTAGACTCAAAACTCGATCAGATCCAAAAGATTTCTTACAATGGTGGCAATAGACAGCTGATTCGTTCCAACTTACCGAATCCTATGGGTATCGCTATTCACACTAGTAGCGTATACTGGGTGGACAGAAACCTACAGACTATTTACAAAGCGTCAAAATTACCAGGTAACATGTCAATGCCTGAAAAAGTGCGCACTAATCTACCTAAACTTAGAGACATCGTTATATTTGATGTCAACAATCAGCCTATGGATGACAACAATCCTTGCAGAAGATTCGGAAATGGTGGATGTGATCAACTGTGCTTCAGTTTCCCGTCAGATGCAGCCAAGCCACCCGAAGGTTTTAGATGTGACTGTGCTAGTGGTCAAATTTCTAAGACGAACAATAAGAAATGTGAAGTTGTTGATGAATATTTGGTATTTACCACCAGGACTGAGATTCGCGCTATAAACCTGGATCCCAAGTCTACTGGCGTACCTTTTAAACCGGTTGTCAATTTAACTAATGTTGTCGGTGTGGAATTTGACTATTCCGACAACAAATTATTCTTTACCCAGATTAGGCCCTGGGCTAGAATCGGCTGGATGCCCGCAAATAATCCCGATCGCACCAGTATTCAAAATATTATTAGCAAAGGTATAAATCCCGAGGGAATTTCTTACGATTGGACCCAAAAGAAAATATATTGGACTGACAGTTCAAACAACTCAATTTATGCGATGAATCTTGACGGTTCTGAGCTTGTAATGATTGCCAGAGTAGAACGACCAAGGGCTATTGTGGTAGATCCTTGTAACGGTACATTGTACTATACTGATTGGGGACGATTTGGAACTTCTGGCAAGATCTACAGGACAACCATGGCTGGATCGTTAAAGAAAGCAATCATCGATAAAGATTTGTCACAACCAAGTGGTTTAACAATAGACTTTGATGAAAACATGTTGTACTGGACTGACGCTGTCCGTGAGAAAATCGAACGTTCCAATTTAGATGGTTCAAATAGAGAAGTTCTTATCAGTGCCACAATTTATCCGTTTGCCATAACCGTTTTCCGTAATTACATCTACTGGACTGATCTTCAATTGCGAGGAGTTTACCGCGCTGAGAAGCACACTGGTGCTAATATGATTGAAATGGTTAAACGTCTAGAAGACTCACCTCGTGATATTCACATATACAGCACAAGTAGACAGAAGTGCTCAGTGAATCCGTGCAAGATCAGCAATGGTGGATGTGCCCATAGCTGCCACCCGGCGCCTAATAACACGGTTGAATGTAAATGTGACGACAGCACAAAATTGGTCAATGAGGGAAGAATGTGTGTGGCAAAGAATGTCACATGCGATCAAAGTAAATTCTTCTGTGCCAACGGCAAATGTATTAGTAAGATGTGGTCTTGCGATGGAGACGATGACTGTGGCGATAATTCCGATGAAGATAAGAATTATTGCACGTATCATTCCTGTTCACCTAATGAGTTCAGATGCAACAATGGCAGATGTATCTTCCAATCTTGGAAGTGTGACCACGAAAACGATTGCAAAGATGGATCAGATGAAGAAGGCTGCGTATACCCACCTTGTGCCAAAGGAGAATTCACTTGTCTCAATTCCCGATGCATACCAATGTCTCAAGTTTGTAATGGTATTAACGATTGTAAGGACAATATTACTTCCGATGAAACTCATGAACTCTGTCCTATGAATACTACATGTCCAACTAACCACCTGAAATGTGAAAAAACAAATATTTGTGTAGAGCCTTATTGGCTTTGTGATGGTGATAATGATTGTGGCGATAACTCTGATGAGGATCCTTTACATTGCGCACAGAGAACTTGTCCTCAAAACAGTTTTAGGTGCCCAAATCATCGGTGCATACCGGCCACGTGGTATTGTGATGGAGATGATGATTGTGGTGATGGAGCTGATGAGCCGCCAGAATATTGTCGCTCAGAAGGCAGAACATGCTTTGGAGATCTCTTTACCTGTGATAATGGTAACTGTATACCAAGAATTTACATCTGCGATGGTGATAATGACTGTCTGGATAATAGTGATGAAGATGACCGTCATCAATGTAACGAACGAAAATGCGACGCAGAAACAGAATATACTTGCGAAGAGAATAAATTCTGGCAGCGAGCTCAGTGTATACCAAAGAAATGGATATGTGATGGTGACCCTGACTGTATTGATGGTGCTGATGAAAATTCTACTATTCACCACTGTGCTACACCCACACCCTGCTCAGACGATCAATTCCAATGTAATAACGGTCGCTGTATTAATGAAGGATGGGTCTGTGATCACGATAATGATTGCGGTGACGGCTCCGATGAAGGCAAGCGCTGTAACACACAATACAAGCAGTGTAATGATCAAGAATTCAAGTGTCAAAACTTCAAATGTATCAGAAATCACTTTAGATGTGACGGAGAAGACGACTGTGGTGACCATTCCGATGAAGTTGGCTGTGTGAAACAGAATAAGACGTGTCCTGCTGGACAATTCAAGTGTAACAATGATCAATGTATTGATAATAGGCTGGTGTGCAATAAAGTTTCAGACTGTACTGACGATTCTGACGAGCCAGCACATTGTAATATTGATGAATGTCTAAAGCTGGAAAATAATCAATGTGGTCACAAATGTATTGATACTCTAACAGGTTATTATTGTGACTGTAACCAAGGTTACAAGTTACTCGCTGATGGCAAAGCCTGTGCTGACATAGACGAGTGTAATGAAACGCCAGGAGTATGTTCTCAATACTGTTCGAACACACCAGGATCTTATTACTGTAAATGCAATGAACAATTCTATGAAAGAGAGCCAGATGAACACACTTGCAAGAGAAAAGATAATACCCCAGCATGGATCATATTTACTAATAAGTATTATGTAAGAAATATTTCTACTGATGCAACACTATACAACTTGATGCATCAAGATTTAATGAATGTTGTTGCCATTGATTTTGATTTCAAAGAACAGAGGATGTACTTTGCTGACGTCTCAGCTAAAACAATCTATAGATCAAACTATACTGATCCTAACCCAACCAAAGAAGTTGTAATAAGACATGATTCTCATGGCCTTGAAGGTATCGCTATCGATTGGATTGGAAGAAAACTATACTGGCTCGATAGGCATTCTAAGAACTTAGATGTATCTGAATTAGATGGAACTAGGCGAAAGACCCTAAAAACTGGAGTTACAGACCCAAGAGCTATCGTTGTTCATCCAGGAACTGGATACTTATACTTCTCATCTTGGCATTTACAAGCTTACATTGGTAAAATGGGTATGGATGGATCCAACTTCTCTACAATTTTGAACTGGGAGGATGACATTGCCTGGCCGAATGCCTTGACTTTAGATTACTTTACAGATAGGCTTTACTGGGCCGATGCTCATTTGGATTACATCGGCTCTTCTGATTTGGAAGGTAGACATAGGCATGTCGTTCTTTCCGGTTCGAAAGTTCCTCACGTATTCGCTCTTAGTTTATTCGACGATGAAATTTACTGGACAGACTGGAATCTAAAAGCAATAAGCAAGGCCAATAAGCACTCTGGGGAAAATCTAACGATTTTAAGAAACACTACACACAGGCCCTATGACATTCATGTTGTGCATCCGTTGAGGCAGTTATCGTACCCTAATCCTTGTGGTAAAAATAATGGAGGATGTTCGCATCTGTGTTTGATTGCTCCGCCACATGAATCAAGCTACCTTAACATCGAAGGTTATGGCGAAGAAGGAGCTACAACATATAAATGTGCTTGTCCAAATCAATATTACCTTGCAAGAGATATGAAGACTTGTATCGCCAACTGCACTGATGGTCAGCACAGATGTAATGGTCGTGATGAGAAGTGTATACCTTGGTTCTGGAAGTGTGACGGGGAGAAAGACTGCATGGATGGATCGGACGAACCTGACATCTGTCCTGTACGTCACTGTAGAGCTGGTTCATTCCAATGTAAAAACACTAACTGCACTCCAGCTGCAACGATCTGCGATGGTACCGATGACTGTGGTGATGGATCTGACGAAGCCCAATGTGCCCACGAATGTCCATTACTCGAATTCAAGTGTAAGTCTAGCGGTAGATGTATTCTAGACAGCTGGAAGTGCGATGGAGATACGGATTGCAAAGATAATAGTGATGAAGATCCAGCTATGTGCCACAACAGACCTTGTAATCCCGACACTGAATTTGCATGCAAGAATGGACGTTGTATTCCTAAGTTATGGATGTGTGATTTCGACAATGATTGTGGTGATGATTCAGATGAACCAGCATACATGTGTCGTCAAAAGAATTGCACAACAGGATGGAGAAGATGTCCCGGTCAGGCTAATTATAGATGTATACCTAAATGGTTGTTCTGTGATGGCAAAGACGACTGTAGAGATGGTTCTGATGAAATGCCAGAAAACTGTCCCTCTTGTAATGCTGAAACTGATTTCACTTGTGAAAACAAACGATGCATTCCGAAACAATGGCTTTGTGATTTCACTGATGATTGCGGAGACGGTAGCGATGAAGCAGAGGCTGTTTGCCAGCATAAGTACAGAGAATGTTCGGAGTCTGAGTTCAAATGTGGTAACGGAAAATGTATTTCATCAAGATGGCGGTGCGATCACGAAGATGATTGTGGTGATAACACAGATGAGGCTGATTGTGGCGGCTTTAAATGCAAGAATGGAACGTTCCAGTGTAAATCGGGACACTGTATAGCAGCGTACTTCCGATGCGACGGAGACAGAGATTGTCGAGATTTGTCTGACGAAATCGGATGTCCTCCAAGGTTCCCTAACGGCAGATACTGTCCTGAGAGCAGGTAAGAATAAACAAGATTATTTTCGTTTAATATATATAATAAACAACATTATTTAAATGGACGTAAATATTTCCTGTAGATTACAATTTTTTTTATGGAACTAGTTTACTATAAGGGTTCTGATATTTATTTTTATATTTTACTTTTGCTCACCAGGTTCCAGTGCGCAAATAACCTATGCGTGTCTCAGTCTGATCTTTGTGACGCGACTGATGACTGCGGCGATGGTTCGGACGAGGCTGCATCCATTTGTACTAACTTTAACTGCGACACGCTCAGGCGGTTCCAGTGTGACAATCATAAGTGTGTGCCAAGGTAAGTAATAGACTACAGTAGTGTATTTACCCAGCAAGAGAGGTCCCTTATAGCCATCAATTACAATTTTATTTTTATTTTAGGTACTGGGTATGTGATGGTGTTGATAACTGCGGTGACGGATCAGATGAGAATAACATGACCTTATGCGCTGCAAGAATCAAACCTTGCGATCCCTACACGCAGTTCCAATGTGCCAACAGAAATTGTGTAGAACGCACGCAATTATGCGATTTTGCTGATGATTGTGGAGATGCCTCCGATGAGCTGGGATGTCATCATACACATACTTGCAGTCATATGGATAAAGGTAAGTGAAAACCAATGATTCTATAGCTTGGTAAAATTATTTTAGTGACAAAAATATAACTAAATGAATATGTATTTTAATTCTTTAGGTGGTTGCGAACATTTCTGCACAAACTTGACTATGGCTGGTAGCCTCTCAACTGGCACCGGAGGCTATATCTGCACATGCTTCCAAGGCTGGATCATTTCGTCCGTAGACAAGAAAAAGTGCGTAGACGTAGACGAGTGTGCGGCGGGCACACACCATTGCTCACAAATCTGTCGCAACCTCAACGGTAGCTACAGTTGTGACTGCAGAGAAGGATTCAAGTAAGTAATACGTTGTATACATCCATCTGTGGCGCTTATTAGTCGCTTATTGAAGCCGAACTGGGAATCACATAATTCAATTTTGTTACAGACTTGCAGACAATCTTTCAGGTGTATGTAAAGCCGTTGAATATGATGTCGTGTTGCTTTTCGCGAATGGACCTGAGATTCACGCTTTCGACCAGGAGAAGAACGAAGAATTTGAGGTTATTACGGCAGAAAAGAGGATAGAAGCCATTGATTATGATCCCAAGCACGAAATGATCTTCTGGGCAGACAGTTATGATAAGACCATAAAACGCTCATATATGATTAACGCTCTCAACGGACAAGTCAAAATGGGATTCGCTCAGGATCTAAATATGAAAGGCAATTCTAAGCCTACAGCGCTCGCTATCGATTACGTCGGAGATAACTTGTACTGGACCGAGACTGACAGAACTGGCTCTAAACCGAGAGGGAGAGTTATGGTAGCCCGAACAGATGGAAGGTATCGTAGAGCCATCGTATCGGCCGGTATCGAAAGTCCCACCTCTCTAGTCCTCGACCCACAAATGGGAAGAATGTTCTGGGCGGACGCTGGTTCTGCTCCTAAGATCGAAATAGCCTGGATGGATGGCTCAAAACGACGCCCTATAGTCACCGAAAATATTAGGCATCCAACTGGATTGGCCATAGATCACGCCATGGACCACTCCATATACTGGGCCGATACGAAATTGAACACGATAGAAATGATGCGGCACGACGGATCTAACAGGAAAGTGATATTAAAGGGTGATCTACTGAAACATCCGCTGTCCCTGGACGTCTTCGAATCCTCGCTATACTGGGTGACCAGGGACACCGGTGAGCTCGTGAGGCAGGACAAATTCGGAAGAGGAGTGCCATTCGTCATATCGAAAGATCTAGTCAACCCGTCGGCAGTGAAAGGTGAGGCTCAACGATTATCAAAGCGGATTTGAGTAGTTAACGTAAGCTCGACGATTCGAATGACACAAACGCGTATCTCCCCACAGTATACCACCCCCTACGTTACAACGTAACGATGCGGTCGGCGTGCGCGCGCGCACCTTGCTCGCATCTGTGCTTGGGCGTGCCGGCCGGCCGCCGCTGTCTGTGCCCCGACCAGCAGGCGCCGCCTAAACGCATCACACAGGAACTGACCTGCGACGCAGGTATGACACCATATTTATTTTTGCTTGTAGTTTATTACAATTTGCCTTGAATTCCTATTAAGGTATCAAATAGAAAAAATGCATAGAGCGAGTTGTACAAATGTGACGTGCCCACAGCGGCGGAGCCCGAGCGGCCGTTGCCGCGCGCTTGCCCGTGTGAGAACGGCGGCACGTGCNGGAGTGAGCTGCTCGTGCCGCGCGCCGCTGCAACCGCCGCTGTGCGCCACGGCCGCGGCCGCCACGCACGCGCGCTCCACCACGGCCGCCGCCGTGCTCGTGCCCGTGCTGCTGCTGCTCGTGCTGGCATTGGCCGGTGCCGCAGCCTGGTTCGTCATCAGGAAGCGGCCCTTGTGAGTACTTCCACTTTTATACTATAGAAATAACAAAAGATAATAATAATGTTTTATTACGTTTTTTTCATGACAATAAAAGTTATCATATCGCGCTATAGTGGGCGGGGTCTATTTTCCTAATATAATTCCCCACTAATAGTTGGTATATCTCGTTATCTAGCGGCAAAGGCGTTGGCCTGAGCAGCCTCGCATCATCACAGAGCGTGTCGTTCAGGCAAGGCTCGAACGTGGAGTTCGGCGGAGTGACCGGCCCGGGGGCCGAGCCCGCCTACACGCTGGAGGAAACTCCCCGTAAAGGAAGGGATTTTAGCAACCCTATGTATGACGCGGTAACTAGGGCTCAGGCAGCAGGAGAACCTGAGCCGCCTATACGTAAGTACTTTAATTATTACACATCAAGTGATATTTACATGTCACTTGACTTCAATCATTCATAGAATAATAGCTGTTGCGGCTCGAAGGCCCACATTGATTGCAATGATACATTAACATAATATATTGTCACGAAAAAAGATTACACCAGAATAACTAATTAGCGAAAGTTCTCGTTTACTTCTTGAGGCACAGAATAATGAATTCTAAATCGATATAGCGTCGAATATAGTTTGATCTTCGCGCCTTGTACTCAAATAATAACGCCGTTTTTTTATGAGATAGGGACAAAAGAGGCGACCTATGGCCTGATGGTAAGCATGTGGTATGAAAAGAGTCTCGCAGGCTGAAGTTCAGTTCAGTTTGAGCTACAATGCGATAAATATCAGTGATTAACTTACCGACCTCGGCAACAATTAAAAACTGTTACCTATGCTAAGTGATATTGTGATTTTAAGTGTTTTAATAGTGTCTCTTTTGTACTTCAGAAGGTTTAGTTCTCAAATCCGTCCAACCCTAACGCGTCACAATATATAAGCATATTATTATCGACGCCGTCATTAGACGCTTATTCCGTGGGAAGTGTTCAGTGATGCATCGGTTTGTTCCAGCGGGCATCTACGAAGTGCCGGACGAGCTGAAGGACAAGGTGGTGTCGGCGGTGATCTCGGTGTCGATGTCGGAGGCGCGCGGGGCGGGCGCGGCGCCGCGCGCGCTGGAGCCGGCGGCCGACACGGGCACGGACACGGCGCAACTCGTGCGCGAGGACCGCCACTGACGCGCCCCGAGGGGAGCGCGCGTCGCCCCCGCACCTCTCGCGTCACATGCGTCGTGGCCTCATCCCCGCGATCACTTCTTTTAACTATAGTATTTTGAATTCTCCCGATTCTATCCGTCCTTCTAGTTTTAACTTCTAATTTATTTTCCGTTTCGTTTGAACTTTTCTTATCGTTATACTAACTACTACTACTAACTCTTATCTTTTTCCGTTTCTTCTTTTTTACGAAGATTATCGTAGTGTTCCCAGCTCGATCTGGTCGTACTTATATGTAGATGTTTTCCTTTTAAGTTTAATCTGCTACTTTCATACTATATATGTATATTGTACTGAACTATGAATTAAATAAACCATATCATAGCGTGATACGAATGTTGTTGTATGAAGAGATTTTTTTAAAGTGTAGCGTAGTACTTGTACATTCCGCTCGATCGAGACGAGAGCCTGGCCCTTCGTCGGTATCTATTGAGATATTTACACGTATTTCAGTAATATAATGTTGCGCTAAGTTTCAGGGCCGAACTCGACTACATTCCTAAATAACTGTATAAATAATGTTGACTTAGTGATAAATGAATAATTAGTACATAATTAAGTAACTAGGAATTGTTGTCCGTCACGGTCGCCGAGCGCCACATCTGTAGAATTTTAAATTGATTTGACAATAAGCAATAAACTATATTAGAGAGTAATTTATTTATTTTGGTTTAAGACCATGTAAAATAACTATGTTGTGTTTTATAATTGTCTATTATTCATTAAAATTTATTAGAACTTTGTGGGACTCTGACGATTTGCCATAAATGTGTGAGATAATGTTTCTGTTGTTTTATTATTGAAATATATTTGTTTCCAATACCTTATGTTTAAAATACAAAAGTTTAATGAATTGTAAATATGTGCGTTCAATATTGTGATGTACATTCGATAGGCCAAATTGTAATGCTCTGTTATGTATCTTGGTAATAATATAAATATGTATTATATTATATAGAGATGTCTCGGTGAATATAAATGTCACTAAAATGAATAAACTCGAATTGATAAAGTGTAAAAAGATTAAATATGTCAATATTATAAATATATTACAATGTTACGGATAAGGAGAGGAAATATTTTTATATCGGGACTATTTAGTTATTAAACTGTCGTCTGAGGGTAGTTGATGAAAATATTGTGTAAAAATAAATTAATAACGAAATAGTCGATGTTTTATTTTGCGATATCTGCCTCTTTTTGCCCTACTTACTAGCCTAGCTGAGATCTAAAAGTAAACGAGATTGTCGTTGGAAGACACCCGACAAGTAAACAAATAAAAGTCATTGAAGTACAAGTGTACAAGTTTATATTTTAACCCTTGACGTCCCGGGCGTCGCAAAGCGCGTTTCGCTCAAGTACCGCGCTCGCTGACATAAACACCGCGCCAGCGCGCCGTAGCACTTAAGATCGTTTATGAGGTTTTTCTTTATGTTTTAAGTACAGTCCTGTTACTATCCTCGAAAGCTAGTGAGACGATAAGATTAAACAAAAACAAGAACATTTGAATGATTAATTAGTTTTCTACAGCACTTAGTTTCGAAGTAATGTAAAAAAACGTCTTTGTTGACAATAAATCGGTTTAACGATTACGATTAGAGTTTTGGTATAGTTCTTATACCTTTTTATATTCTTATAAATATGTACTTTCATATACAAAAAAAAACTGCATGTATTTATTATAGAAGTTCGATTTTTTTACTTGTAAAGATAAGGTAAAAACTCTCCACGAATTAACTGCAAATGAAATATCAATATTATCTTTGTTTTCTATTATGAATAGTGAAGTGAAGGTGGCAATCGCAAGTTTGTTCCTCTATGCGTCCGTTAGTCGAGTTGTCAATGCCAAAAAGAAATCGTAATGTCTTAACAACCCATACTATTCCACGCGCGACACTACGAACGACTTGGACATGAATTCATGTCCGCGGCAAACAACGGTCCTTTTTCTTTGGCGTGAATTCATGTCCGCGGGACGTCAAGGGTTAAGCAACTGACTTAAATAAAACTGTTGTGATGCCTGTATGCTTTTAACTAAAACCTTTTGTAGCAAGAGAGAAAATCAGTGTCTTGTGCTGTCAAAGCATTTAAAATAATAACACCAATTTTCTCACTGTCCAATCACCAATAACGATTCCATTTCTCTAATGGATAAAAAGCATAGCAGTGTACATTGTAAGAGGTGCCTATTCTATTGGAACTAATCCCGCCCACACGCCCACTATTATAACTCCTGTAGGTAGGTACGGGGTTCAACATCTGATTAATATCACTTGTGGAACTTTATTTATGTATTTATTTAACGCACATATTGTTGTACATAGGCGGACTCAATGCCATTTGGTTTTCTCTGCCAGTCAACCTTTGGGGTATAAGTAGAATTTAGCTCAATACATAACAAAAAAACATAGGTTTCTTACAAACATAAAGGAATAAATAATACATAAACATACTTATAATTAAATTCCATATTAAATACAGAAGATAATATAAATTAATATAATTTAATATAAAATCGCCAGACGGATACTATCCTTGTGAATGTTCGGCCAATTCATTCCGAAGCAGATCGCGTACTTTTGCCTCGAATGTGAGGCGGTTTGTGGTTAAGTAAATAACAATGTAAATAAATATAAATCCTTCACATCGACAATCTACTTCGTTTAGTGGAGCTATCACGGAAGGTTTGTGATATTCACGTTTTTTGCTACAATGCTTTTAGATTATTTTTGCTAGTGAACGTTTTCTTTTATAAAATCCATGCGTTTGTATTACAGAACCCTCCGTATCCATTCCCAAATAATTATAACTTTTCGTTTCTGGGCTTAACATCTGGGGGACAAAAGATCGTCGGGCCCGTTTATGAAAACAATGTGATTCAAAAACTTAGCAAATCATGTCGATAATGATGAAAAGGAGTACATTAAAACTTTTCACATAAATAAACATTAATACTTATATTTCACTATATTATTATGTGATACTTAAGCAATTTTTATTATAAAATTTTTATAACCAGAAAAAAAACACAAGTTCAAAAAGATGTTGCCCGCGCTTTTTTCAAAAACAAATTTAGACATTTTCTGCTCGCCGTTTATTAATGATGTAAAGAATAGAAAAAAATGGTTGCCAGCTCAAAATCTGCTGCAACGCTAGGGTTGCCAGGTGTAAACAGGTATTTTGTTATTATTTATTTACAGTCATCGGTTTTTGAAATTTTTATTACAAAGTAAAATATTATATTTCCTTTTTGCACTAATCCATGGTTGCCGGTTAATAGATCATCAAATCGGAGGTATATAATACCTTAAATTAAGTGATCGCGTTAATTCCCGTGAAATTAATTATTATATCATGATACGCGAAAATTTAAAAGTTAGTATTTAATGCTTTCTCATCTTTCATTTAAAATTAATTTTAACAAAAAAAACAGATACCTGCAGAATTATACAGTGGGATCTTAAATTGTATCCTTACTTATCAATTGTCACTCAAAAATAGTTTCGTACAAAACTATGAGCTCGTTGTTATGGCGGGCTTTTTCTTAGTTATGGTTTTCTGCCGAAAGCCTTAGCAGCCGCTATTTGAAACGCCTTATCAGTTATATTGTCAACAAGTAGTGTGTAGGTATTTTTTAACGCATGGTTATATATAGGTTATTTTTGAAAATTACCTCCGTGTTTTTCAAAAATAACCTAATTAGAATTCGGTAGTATCTAACGTGAATCTATTTATTTGTTTTCTTTTATAAAACAGAATTGAAAAAAACCCTTTTTGAGTTTGTCGAAATTTAAGTTTAGAAAAAAATGTTTTAAAAATTTGGCTGATATGATTCTTTGTTTTTGATATCAGCTACATAAACTTAAAAGCATCAGCACTGTAGGATCTTTTTTGGTGCCTCCCAAGACGGGGTCATTGGGATAATAAATTGCTGATAGGTTTAATAGCTAAGATTTTTATAATATAATATATAAGATAATTTTTAGAATTATTAAAAAAATATATATATCAGGCATTAGAAATGTTATTATTTAAACGTTCTCTTTAAGATGAGGCCTGTAAAATAACAAGTAAAAGCATAACTCACATAGATTTTGCTATTATATGTTACTAGAGTTATAACAAAATTGCGTTGATATGAATGTGTTTTTATGTCGAAAAACTTTGATAGCTCAGTAGAGTTCCTCATAATACCTACTATTACGTGATAGAAGTCATGTCGTTGTAGGTTATTGGGTATAAAATACAATAAAACAATAATCTGTTACATAAACCATTTATTTTAATAATGAAGCGTTACATACACACACACTCGATGAATGCATTTATATTTGAAGAATAAGAGCGTCTTCAATTATTAGGACAACTACATTGTAGATTTAGACCGTACCGTAACTATGAACTAGTTTCCGTATTCAATTGTGTCTATACTAAGTAATATCTATTAGTAGGTTAGAGTTTTGTCCATAATGGAACTTTAGCATGACTGATAAACTTATTAATAGCTTTTTAGATGTTGTCTTAAGAAGTATTTTCAATAAATGAACATGTTGTAGAGTCGTGATATAAAGTAAGATTATGGTACCAAATTATATGTTTTTTTTATTGATTTTGAGATTTACAACAAATACTGGAAATGAAAAGCTAGAGTTTTACAGTCAGAAAGAAAAACTGTTTGTAAAGAAATTTGTAACAAACTTTTTACTGCTCGGTTTGTTCTCATTAGGATCGACGAAGGATACTATGTTACAAGATTTTAGAATGATGACAAATGTTGAAATAACAAAATAGTCAAATGGAACTTTAATAACAATGCCAATTTTTATGTTAAATTACACCAAAGACCGATTGTTAATTAAAACCAATTGAATTAGTACAACTAAATTTTTCAAAACATTTACAGGCTTGTACTAATATAAGTTTCAACATGCAAGTAGTTTTGAGTAACCATGAGAAACCAACTCCTACTCCTAATACGCCGTGCTTTAAACTTATACTCCTGGTGCACAAGTAATATTTACTAAAATATAACGACTATTATTTCTTTATATTTATACAAGCCTGGCAAAGTGACTCTACATAGTCTGAATGAAATCATGAACAGAATCCAAGACCAGTAGTTACGATACCTATTGCAAATACAGACAATGCAACAATACAGCATGGTGACCCTCACTGTGGAGGCCTGTTGAGGTGCTTCTGGATCATTGGGTGTATTGCTTAGTGCGTGACGCATGCTCGGTAACACTACAGTTAGTGGCCGATCGACATCCCAGAAATAAACAAGTAAAACTACTTATCAATACATTCAGTATGTCATACATGTCATATTATAGTAAAATTACATTATAATATGTTCTAAAATACAAAGGCCATAGAGTAACACGGTAGGGCCATACGCTGTCAAAGTCCCCATCAGTCAAAGTATAAGCCCAAATGGGCCTACGGGTTATACTGTTATAGCATAGAATGTATTGATTTGTGTGTGAAATTGTGAATGTTTTAATTTTCAGGTTCGTGGTGTCAGGCAATTATTTTTGTATGCGAGTCTTAAATATGTCAGCGTAAAGATTTCCCCTGCAAAAAATGTCAGATTGTTTTGTATCGAGGAAAGGCGATACGGGCTACTCCACTCCATTCCGCTGATCTGTGTGTTTTTCTATTATAAAGATATATAATCTTATCAGTTCTAAATCATGAAATTGTAGAATTCCAGTTTATTAAGACATTGTTATTATAAGATGTAAGAAATGCATCCACCGTAACAGACACAGTACACTAAGGGTTACACTAGACTCGCTCACACAAACACTCGTGAGGTATATAAGTACGCGATATATAATATTATATATAACTATAAACTCACCCCTGTAAAATTATAAATGTTTCCATCACCCTCTTTAACAGGCAGCTTTACTATTTCAGAAATACAATTTATTAAATGTTAACACATGTATGTATGTTTATAATTGGTTATTTTGTCTAGGCTTAAATTTTAAATACATATTTCATGTGAATGTCAAATTGAAAATTCGGAAGCTCATGTGGAAAGTTCAAAATGGTTACCATTTTCGTGGCAAACAATCGTTTTTTGACGAAATTTTGTACTTTATTGTAAAATATCTAGACCGAAAAAGGATTAATTTTTTTTACAATGTTTAAAAATATAACCGGATTAATAAAGTAATCATAAATCGTTTAAAGCAAGAATGATTTTCAATATGTTTCGCCCTCTGAATTTAGGGAAATCTTATGAGTTAATCAAGTAGAAAGGAGGTAACTAAGAAAAAAGGACGCTTTCAAATATTATTTGCAGTGTTTTTTGTGATATTATTTAAACCCATTACATAAATATAGAACTTGTTGCAGAAAAAAAAACTAAACTGCAAGAGAGTTGTTAGGAAACAGTAAAACTGATGTTAACAAATTTGTAAGATGTCATTTAATGTATTGTCATTCAAAATAGTAATCCAATCATTTGTTAGTAAACCCGCCAAATGAAAATTTTATATGAAAGTAAATGTACTTAAATTCGGCAGGGCCGCATTCTTATTTATTCAGTAAACATTGTAATTGTAAACAACATTGTAATTAAACATTCAACTATTATCGTATATTTGATTGCAACATTAGATATTTTCTAGATATTTATTACTATGTAATTAATATCTATTTATCTAAACATCCATACAAATTGATGAAATAAAATAAAAAACAAAAGCACAATTGTTGACGTTTTACAGGAAATGAGCTCAACTAATTTTAAGTCTACATTAAGATAGTAATGAATTAGAATATTATACGATTGAGTTAAAACGTACGCATAGTATGAGAACTAATATGAATATGGTGCAGAATCGATATAATTGTATTCAATTTTCTATTGGCTGATTATATTTGTAACTAGGAATATACAACATTATTCGCTCGCCCTAAACCTGCATATTAGTTTCCATAACTCGATATAATGACACCATATCTGTCTGATAACTGCTTATAAACAAGAGAGAGGTTTCTAACTAGACAAGAGATATTGTCAAAATGTTTTTAGTTGAATTGAATGCTCAACGCACTTAGGAACTACAAGTTTTAGTTGAAAATTCTTTTAGTATTCAATAGCCCACTTTCGAGAAAGTTTATAGTCTATTTAACCTCACGTTACGATCGATCGCTTAAGTTATTATCAATTATTCAGGTCGGCTGTCCTGATTTTTCAAAATCCCAACATGTAAATAAGTAAAAACGAATAAGTTTACAATAAATATTCAGAAAAATTAGACTTTTATTAATTCTAATATTAGGATTGAAGTCCAGAGAGTAAAACAAGTGAGGGTTTGTGTATTTGAGTTTCCTTGTTCGCAAGGAATGGGGAACATGAAGATCATATAGAATCGAGAATGAAATCGAGAAACAAACGAGAATGGAAGAACCGAAGAGATGGTCCACGGCAAATATTTACATACCAATAAATCTGAATAAGAGTCGTGTAAAAAACACCAGGAACCGAGGAGCTTGCGTGCAACGTTTGCTGAATGTGGACGAAGCAAAAGAGCCAAAGCCATGAATGAAATTAACTTATGTTTTTATTAAGAAATAGATAGTAAACCATTACAAGAGATATCTTTAAATCACGTAAACAATAAACGTTGGCAATAGGGGAGCTAGAAGAGGCCCTTGGAGTACTCCCGAATAATAACTGACATTTGCGTGTGATATTTTATAATCGAATATCTATCTATTCACGCTATTTTTTTTCTGGTATTTTATATTTAGCGACTAGCTAGTGCTCGCAACTTCGTCTGGCAAAATGAAATGAACGTGATGAATTTAAAAAATCATTGAACAGCTATTTTAAATAAATATTTAATCTTTATTTCACCCCTTTCAAGTTTATTTTCAGAGACAAAAGATCAAGATATGGTAACACAAAGAAATAAATATCTCGCATTTATAATATTCGTTAATGTGATCTCAATATTAACAGTGTCAAAAGATAATGAGAAATCTATGCAAACAGGTATTTTGTTGTTGTCTCAAAGCTTCATTTTCTAATATGCTTAGTGTCAATAAAGTTTCGTTAGGTTTCGGTGTTCAAAAATGTTGTATATTTGTAATACTAATTCTAGTTATTTTAAATGATTAATATTATTGTTGAATATAAGGTACGTTTGGGCATATAAAGACCCAAGAATACGTGGACAAATATGTATGAAATATAATCCAAAGAACTATGAATAAATCGATGTTTCTATTCAGCACGACTCGTATCGTTACCGAGGGGTTTTTTTTGGTTTTTCTTATTTTATATAAAAAATCTTAGATGAGCTAAAAATAAATTTTGTACGCCAATGATTTTAAAAGAATGGATAATATTGTCGCCAAATTGAAGAGAAAAGAAATCGAGTCGAAATATTACCGATGTAAACTTCTATGTTTCTGTAAATATAATATACTATTTTATGGGATACTATAGCTGATAAAATATAATTATTATAACGTGGCGACATAGACTCAACGAGTCGTCGAACGGTATACAGAGCGACACTCGGGCCCGAGTCGATAAGCGAAAGGATCGCTCCGGTACAACTCGATACTTGCCCGGCGACACCGTAGGATCGTAGTCGGACGCCGAGAGCCGTCGCGTCGTCTCACGTAAGCCTTCTATAGAAACAATAATCTAACTCTAAATCTCGGTCCGGCGCGGGGAAGGCGACGGTACAACTATCGATAGATATATAACCGCGGGTAGAAGGGGCCGACGCCCGGACCGATACCGATCGTGGAGGGATGGACACCTATCGACCGTAGCTACGACGCGACTCGCAATCGATCAAACCGACGAGAGCGATCCGTCACCGAGCCGAGGTAGCGCGCGCTACCCACGGAGAACGAAACGAAAGAGATAAACTTAGTAGGAACGGCGAAGAGCTCGGTTCTGAGGGCCGGCAGTCGCGGAGTTGCGGAGTCGCGGTCACGGCGGGTCGAGTCTGCCGGTCGCGGGGCGCGCGGGCCGGGCGGCGCAGGCGCGGGCGACGCGGCGGCGGCCGCTCCGCCTCTTCACACCCACGCCATCCAACCCTCGTACATGAGGCACAGCTTCTCCTGCATTCGAGCTTCCGATATTATGTACTCCACCTGCGAACAAAAAATTACCTTTCAGACCTGCGATGTCCCGAGTCGTTCCTGAACTTCTTTGTGTATACGCTCTACGTGTATGCGTAAGTAGTGTGGGTCACAGGTCGGTTAACCTCCACGTGCGTTCTTGTGTTTCTTGTCCCTTCTTATCACAGGGTCCTCGAGGAACAGAGGCAGGGGACCGATATACCTCGAGCGACTGTCAATTACTCCTCTTGAGAGGGGTGTTTATTGACCACTGTCTGATTAGTTGATGATCTGTATTAGGTCCATGTTTATGGAACCTCGCAACCTTTAACCTCGTAAGTACCTGTACTAGTATGTACTAATATGACGTTCATCGGATAGCCTGGTTCCGTGGCGTTATGACTACGTCTGTAACGCTTCAATGCCACTGGTCAAGCCGGGTGCGATATCGAGATATCTGTGAGCTGGTGAATACCGGAACTCGAGCAACTTCGCATTGCATACTCGAGAGTTCGTCGCCGGTTGCAGAGAACGCGAAGAAGACGGTAAGCTACAGCCGAGGAGATCGCCGAAATAAGGGAAGAGTATAGTGCTGAAAGCCTAGGCTCGGTCTTGGAAGAAGCTCATAGAGGAACTGGACAGGGACCCGTGGCGGCGCCCGTACAAACTTGTATTGGACAAGTTCAGACCGTGGGTCCCACAAGATTAAACCCTAACGCAGACCCTAGACACCAGGTTTGCGAGAAGAATGGTAAATACCCTCTTCCTAAGGGATCAGGGTAGTCCCTCATGCCCTCCGTTACCATCAGAACTAGTTACATGGAGGTGACGGAAGATGAAGATGATGGATCGAGCCGTGAAGCGACTCGCCAGCCCACAATTACCCAGGGCCCTCATGAAATCCTGAGCAAAGCATGGGTGCGTGCTTTATCGATCTTGCGACCGGAAGAGGTTGCTTATGAGTGTAAGTCTTGACATAATCGAGCGTAGACGACATCGCTGTCGATACTAACCGTCGACAGACCCGCAAGCTACCAGAAAGTAGCGACCTATGGTCAGCGGTTGCGGTCAGCGGTAGCCTGGTCGCAAAACTGCATCCAGGCCGCAAGACACAATGATTGGGCGGATAGGCAGGGATAAGCCCGGGCTACGCCCGCGATAGTCTGAGTAGGCACGGTGTCCCGGGGGGACCTGAAGTAACATGGCCTGGGTCTTCCCCAGAGCAGGACGCCTGATACTGGTCGTCGGGGTGGTTTTTAGTAGGATCACCACATTCCTGATTCTTCACTCCCCGAGGAGCCGGAGATTTGAAGGGATTTTCCATCTCGTCAACAAAAAAGTACATGACGTACATAGGTATCATCCTGAACATTCGGTGTAGCTTCGAAGAGCATTGCGAGCAGCTAGTCCCCCGAGTGTGAAGGGTGCGTAATATCGTCTGCTCAATCTCAAGGTAATCGCTAGCATTCCAATCGTCGTCTAAGAGTCAATGCCGTCACATTTTGAGGTGATGTGGCCACTGAAAACGACCTGGGACAGGTGATACTCTGGTGGCCGAGGGTGACACCTATAGTGGGTGTCTTCTACAGGGGGCGTCGTGGCGCTTCTTACTGCCTTTAGTGGGAGCCGCGGCAATGTTTTGTCCTTAGGATGACCCACGTTCATTCCGGGACGTACCTTAGTCATGGAATATGGCAGGGAGGACTGCGAAAGCCCCTGATGCGTTCCCGGATTTCCACCCAACTAGCGAGGTAGGCCGCCGTAAGATTCAAAGGCTCACTACTAGTGTATAGGGTGTAGGGTACCTGTTCGTGCGGCGAGTGTCTCTTGAGCGCGGAGGGAGCGGCGCTCTCGTCGCGGCCCTCCAGCTTCAGCCGCACGCGCTTCCACACGCCCGCACCCACCGCGTTGCGCTCTCCTCCTGCAATATTATAAGGGAGTGCTGGTCATGGAAATGGAACCACAAGGGAAGCACCGGCTTTCGTATAAAAAAGATTTATCAAAATCGGTTCACCCAGTGGAAAGTTCCGAGGTAACGAACATTAAAAAAATATGTACAATAAAAAAAACAGTTGAATAGAAAACTAAGTCATTGCGATTAAAAGATTAATGCTGAATGTTAAAAAGAATGATAACTGTAGCGACGGCATGGCGACGCCGTGTTATATTTAGGCTTCTTTAAAGTTTGGTTTCACGGAATATTTTGAGCTTTTCATTCAGAAATATTCACGTCAGAAAAAATTTTGATCTATAAATAGTAGATATTTTAAGATTAATAATTTGAAGTCAATTACCGTGTCGCGTGTTGGCGGCCGCTCTGGGTCCAGCGACGGCGCCCTGCCGAGTGAGTCTGCGGCCGCTCATCTCGCTCGCCCACGTGGTGTGTAGTCTGAATCGGAACAAAATATCATTTCAGCCGCGCCACTAGAGGATTAACTCTCTGTCTATTAAAGAGAAAATTGTTACATCGAGTGAGTGCTCGATCGACGCACAGTCGAAACTAACGGGTCTAGCAGTACACGACGTGTCGCACAAACGTTACTCGGGGGAGGTAGGCGTGCGTTAAGAAAGGTTATTAAAAAATTCGAACCAAAATTTAGGTCAGAGTTTATTACAAAATCACTTCACGTTTCATAGCAGCGTTGTAATGCAAAAAAAATAAAGCGTCGATAATAATTTTCCTTTATTATCCCTAAAACGGAATGTAAGTTTTTATAGATAAATATTTAAATAAACACTCGGGAAATCTTACACACAACGGCGTCTAGTCCCGAGCGAAGCAGAGTTTGCGTAAATATATACATACTTTCGTTTTGTAAATACATATATATGATATTATAAAAAAGAGCCAAAGTCCAAAAGGAATATTAGCAGACGCTGCAAGCATTCGGTCCGAGCCGGGAATGGTACCGGAGAGGTCGAGCGCGCCACAGCGGCAATGGCGCGGCAAGAGAGGCGAGGGAGGCGAGGGAGGCGAGGGAGGCGCGGGAGGCGAGGGAGGCGAGGGAGGCGAGGGAGGCGGTACTGACTGCAGCAGTCGGCGGTGGTGGTCGGCGAGCGCGGCGGCCAGACGAGCGGCGGCGCGGGCTGCGGCGCGCACGCCCGCCTCGTCGGCGCGCACGTGCACGCAGGCGCGCGCCAGCTCCGACACCGCGGCCTCGCTCGCAGCCCACTCCGACGCCGGGTTGCTGCCCTGGAGCACACGAACGACGTATACCTTACGAGATACTTTCATTGTAATCTTCGACGACGATGTTTTTACACGTTTATACCTTGAACGCATACGTTACGATTCAAATTATTGAAACGTTTTAATTTCAATTTAGAAAATTTTAACTTCGATTCTTTTCAACCGATTTAGTAGAAAATAATATTAAACTCAAATTAAAGTTTTCGAAACTTTCGTCTAACGGTTGCCTAAAAACTTTATTAGATTAATTTAAATATATATTATTGCAAGGAATAAAACAAGAATAAGAAAAGGAATGTGTGGTTTTATGAAACCACAGTAAAAGTGAAACTTTCTATAAGCACGTGCTCTGTCGGTGTTCCGTTTTTTACGACGTAAATTTAATTCATCTTCATTCGTTTTTACACTATTCTTTGATTTTTCCTCGCTGATTAGTTTTTTGGACTCACTAGCTGCGTCGTTGTTTACCAAAAGCAAATAAATAACAACATTTACAATAAACACTGACAAAAACAAACAAATTAGCGTGGAGCTCTGGCACAAATGAGTAATAGTCTATACACTACACGGTCAGCTGATGGAACTATAGACGCCGGCATATTGGCCTCGGCTGCTCTAACGAGCGCCTTTCACTTTATCTCTACCCCGCGGCCGACCGTCACGCGACATGCGATACACAGACCAAAAAATTTGAGACGATGTAATAAAAGTCTCATTTTAAAAATTTCCTCTTTTTTTGGAACAAAATATTATAAACATAAATATGTTTTTAAAATATGTAAAATGAATAGGTCAAATTAGAATAAATTCTACGAGAAGTAAGAAAATAGTTTGTAAATAAAATCAAAATGGATCTGTTAAAAATAAATTCCACACCAGAGTAAAATTAAGTAACGGATACTTATATAATTACATATATTAATACGAGTGACTGTAATTTTTAGCACCGTTCAAACATGTTTTAAAATACCTAATATACTAACATCGTCATATTAGGTTGAGTACTTCAATAACACGATATGAACAACAATCGACGCAAACATATGTATGGGCGGTCAGGCAGCGAAGGCGCATTACCTCGGCCTGCAGGGTCTGCAGCGGCGCTTTGACGTCCAGCAGCAGCACGGAGCGCGCCATGTCGCAGGGCGCCAGCTTGGCCGAGGCGGCGCGCACGGCGTCGCCCGCGCCGCGCACGCGCGCGCCCAGCCGCGCGCCCTCCGCGCTCAGCGACGAGACCATCTCGCGCAGCAGCATCGACACGTTCTCCACCTGCACGCAGATCAATCGATACTTCTGACGTTCAACACCGACGCCTTTTAGCCCCAAACTAAACAGAGTTTGTACTGCGGATACTAGACGACTCATATAATACATATATACTTTTTTTTATAAATACGTCCATATTTTACATAAAAAACACCCAAACTTCAAGTGCAACGGCGCATACGCTTTCACTACGCCACAGAGGCAGTCGAACTAAAATAACAATTTTTTTTCCTTTATCGTGCTTTAAAACGTTGCTTCGTACCAAATTTCAAGATTCTGAATTCACGGGAAGTGATCGAGATCAACATCGACATAGTGCGATCAAAGACATAATCTCACATATTAGTTTATTTTTCGTTCCCTAGATGGAGCTGTTACAAAACTTAGATCGCGCTATCGTTGTGTTACACTTTTTAGTATAAGGTCTACAAACATTTTGTATGTTTGGAAGAAGGCTGTTGTTTAGTTCTAGGCGATTGCCAATTAAACCGGGGGGTCTTACGAACCCACAGATCAGTGCACAGTGGTTTTATTTAAATCCCTACTAGTGTCACACACCCAGTCCAACGATACCACGCTTGGTATCAAACAGGAAGTATCATGTAAGTTGTTGTTGTTAACTTAGAAGTTTGATTTTTTCACAGCTTCAGGGGACAGCAGGCCTGAGTATTTGATAGGAATTTCAGCTTGATACCTCCACAGGTTCTTGAGAAAAGGGGTCTTTGAGAGACAGACAGACGGACAACAATGTAATCTTATAAAGGTCAATTTTCCTTTTTGAGGTACGAAGCCATTAAAAATGTTTTTGATAGAAAAAATTAAAATCATACTTTATCAAACCATTCTAACTCATTATCACAGATATTTCAAAAACTGAATTAATATGTAACATCAAGCGGCGTTCCCCAAACATTTCGTTATTATCAATAAAGATATTGGAACAAGTTCATTTTTTAAATTTTGACCTTTTAATACAATTGATGATGTAGAAAATCATGTATTTAGTTTTAATAATATTAATATAGTAGTATATTTTTTATTTCGCAAGGTGATTCTAGTAGATAACACATAATAGATGACACATAATTAAGTTTAGTCACTACATACAATCAGTGGTTAGAGCGTTGTCTCCTAGGTAGGTTTTGAAAAAACGTGTATTAAGGAGTAACAAGGTTTCATGATTGTTTTAGCGGAACAACCACGAAATACAGTACGTAATGATAGAGACACAAACCAAAGTATACCTGACAGATTATTATAGGATTCGATATCGATTTTAGTGTTTTATAAATATGTATTAATTTACGCAACTCTACTAGCAAGGGAATTGACGTGGGCTCTGCAATTAGTTGAATGGTGATATTCACTGTAAGAGTATGAGAACGTAACCAATTGAAAACTACATCCACTTGATGTAGTTTTCAATTGGTTACGTTCTACGTACGACTACGACATGAACTTGAGCATTGTACTCAGGATCCATCCTGAGTACAATGCTCAAGTTTTGACCAAGAGTCGGCATGAAACATAATAGCAGTATCATCTCCAAAAGATACTATTTTTGCACTAGGGATGCTCTGATCACATAGGTCATTTATGAACACTAGGAAAAGAGTAGGGCTAAGCATACTGCCTTGCGGCACGCCGTAGACTACTGCAAGTTCAGCGCTATTATAAGTATCGATTCTCACAGTCTGGTTCCGACTCGTTAGGTAGCTCTGGAATAGATCCATCTCTCTTCCCTAATGCCCATTCCTTCCAGCTTATTTGTGAGAATAGAGATAGGAATGGTATCGAATCCCTTCGCGAGATCCAAGAAAACGGTAAGTACTTTCTTATTAGAGTTAAGGGAGCCCACGGCGTGATTAGTCAAGTCCTGTACGGCATCACAGGTAGATCTATTTTACGGAATCCAAACTGTTGAGGTGACAATAACTTATGATGTTCCAGGTAATATACCAGTCTTTCGTTCATCAATCAACCTTTCGAGTACCTTGGAAATTGCACTAAGAACAGCGATAGGTCGGTCTTAAGAATTAAAGGCGATATACTATCTCATCCAGTAGTAGCGTTTGATCCAGGAGATTTAATTATAAGAGTAACTTCGTCAGGGTCTGTATTGTTCAGAACAAAAGACGATGCATTTTTAGTATGATGTGTTATTAGTGATGGTGAAGTATGTCTATTGTTTAAGATATTTTCGGCTAGGTTTTTACCAACCTTAACAAAGTGGGAATTCATATTATTACATAATTCAATAGGAGATATGTGTGATTCTTTTAATAGCGTCTTAAAGTGTTTTTGAATCATTACTAGCTTGTGNAGCTTGTACTAATTCTTGTTTGTCTCTTTTTGCTTTTTCCAAAATAGTAGTACAGAAATTTCTATTGCGTTTATACGTGGTTTTAAGTAGAAACAACACAGGAAACAATAGGAAACTTAAACAATCACCGGATGGCGATATTCGGTGATTGTTTAAGTTTCCTGTATAGCGCGTCCCTGTTCTTAATACACCATAACAGGCCCCGACGTAATCCATGGTTTAATTATTTTCTTTCTGGAGGATATTTTCTTGATAATAGTATTTTTCTGAATAGCCGATGTTAGTAGATCTAGCGATCATCATTCATCGATAGCAACATTTGAATCTGTATAGGCTTATATAAAATCAAAACTTAGTTCGCCTATAGTTTCGTCCAGACCTTTGCAGTCATAGTCAGAGTAAGGGTAGCAGGACGTTGTCGTTCAAGACCTAGATAAAACAAAGATGAGTGAGGATCGGTTATTGTGGTGTTGTAAACAAAGGAATGACTATGGGATTTAGTTCTTAGGATAATGTGATCCAGACAATTGTCGTCTCTAGTAGGGAGATTATGGGTAGGCAAATAACCATGAAACGCCAAAAGATTTGGATAATCATGAGCACGGGCATCAAGAGATGTAGGTCTAATATCTACATTTAGGTGACCCATTATAACAACCGTCTTCAGGTGGGATAGAGTTGATAATAAGTTATTCATGACTGATAAGAAGTTACTAATGTTATCATCAGATGGAGATCGATAAATACAAATTATACCCGTATCTGATCCAATCATCAGTATGAGATCTGAAGCAGTGTGACGCAGGTCAGGCTCTTCACATGTATATTTAGTTTTGAACAATAATTTAATACTTAAGAAATACCGTCGCATTTCAACTTACCCATTGCGTATCGATGTTTCCCTCGGGGTGTAACATTTCCATTAGTGATTCTTCAATCGGTGACACGTTCAGTGAATATTTTTGAGCCAAGGTGCATGCCTGTATATAAAAAAAAAACATGTTAAGTACAATATACTATAAACAAGCTGACCCGCTGAACTTCGCACTGCCATAGTATTTTATGTTTATTTTCAAAATTTCCGAAAAAATGTATTAGTATTTATATCCGTCTTAATTTACCGCGGATAGTGTACAGTGGCGGACTTTGAAAATTTTACATCTCCAATTTTGTTTTAATTTTCTTCTATACAAACCTTGTCCTGCCTACGACAAACACATGGAAGTAAGAATTATCCTATTCGGTGGTCGATCTGAAGTTTTGCGCGAACATACAATCGAGTGATTCATTTTTATTTATTTATATAGACAGAATAAGAATATACATAAGACATTATAAAATAAGTCTGTCGTAAAAATAACGTTAAAAATAATCTTTACTCTATTAATTACTTGATATTAGGTATGATTCGTATTTTAAACATTGAATGACTTGCGTCTGGTCCGCATTAGGTTCGATTAAATATTAATTAGTGTATGTAACGATAATTTAGGGCGTACCTTCTCCCAGTGGTGCAGGTGCGTGAGCAGCGCGTGGTGGTGCTTGTGCTGGTGCTTGTGCAGGCGCAGCGCGGCCGCGGCGCGCGCATGCGCAGCCAGCGCCGCGGCCGCCGCGCCCAGCCGCGCCGCCCGCGCCCGCGCCGCACCCCCCGCGCGCTCCAGCGCCACGCACACGCCGCTCAGCGCCGGGTTCGCGCCCGCGCCCCACTTCACCCTGCAACCGCACATCGCACCTGACTATATAATTATATCAAATACGACGCCTCACTCCCATTTCTTACTTGTATCATCTGTCAAAATGGTAGCGTTGTATGAAAACTGTACTAAATACAAACCTGTGACGTCACCGTTTCAGGCTACTCCTTTGAGCGATATATTTCAATATTTATTGTGAGATGTATAGTAATATTCGTTTCAATAAAGGAGACGGACGTTTGTATGATCTGCAAATATTTGTTTCGGAGTTCGGATCCTTTCTATGTATTAATTTACAAAAATATAAGAATATGTATTCATTTCAGTCGTCCAGCACTTATATTACAAGCTCTCCTTCTTAGTTTGCGACTTGATGATCTTGTATGTTAGATGTCCGAACATATTTATTTATTTATGACCGCTTATGAACCACTACGAAATCCGTGCAGTCATTGAATTATTTGTATATTATCTACTACTTGATTATAATGGATTTAAAACATTTTTTTTTAATTCAAATTATTAACTCATTTTAAACACAATCAATATTTTTCCAACCAAATTTTTTTTATCTAAACTATTCAAAACGCGGGCAAACCTCTGATGTGCAGAATTGATGAGCGTGTGTGCTTTGCTAGTGGCAGCTGTGAGTCTCTCCACGCACGACGTCAGTTCGCGGGAACGACGAGCGAGTTGCGCACTCGTCTCTTGGTTCCCTCCTAGCACCTGTGATACGTAACGACACAAGTATAAATATGTAACTATAACATGACATTGACATGACAAATTGAGTACAACATTATAACATTCATTCGGATCATATTACAGCTACTGTGGCACAGAATGTTTCAATGTCGACAATAAGTTTTTTTTAAGAAACTTTTATAGAGTATTTATGCATGCATGGATATAGATTTTAAAAGGTTTACTGTTTACCTAAAATAAACTCCTCGAAAGAAAGTTTCCCAAACGGATACTTAATTTGGCTGGTATTCGGGTCGCTATCGTAGTGTTAGCTTGTATTTAAAAACAAGCGAAATAGTAGTTGAGTGGAAGGCGTATGAAGATTACCTCGGCGTGCAGGTGTGCGTGCGCGGCGTGAGTGAGGCGGGCGCGGTGCGCGTGCGCGGCGCGGCGCGCGTGCTCCGAGTGCGCGCGCGCGGCGCGCTCAACGCGCGCGCGCGCAGCC
>PKRV01000986.1:120130-389778 GCA_003709505.1 Hyphantria cunea | reverse complement strand
CCGCGCCGCGCCGGCGAGCCTTCTCGCACAGCGTCTCGAGAGGAACGCTCCACGACGCGCCTGCGAATGTCAAATCACTGTCAAAACTTACTTTGTGATATCACTCATACCGTCCCGTTAGGCCCGTGAACGAAATATTAAGAGTAACGAAAGTAAGGAAAGTTTTATACTTTTTCGATTGGCGTCAGGCAGAGTACTTTGACAGACTCATATATAAAAAAAACGACTAGTCCATCAAAGCTCCCACCGAAAACGAATTGAGAATCGCCGTTAAACAGATATGGGTAAAATAATATTATTAAAAATCCAATTGAACGAGTGCACGACTCACCGATTTCTTTCTGTTCGACTTCAGCGTGCAAGTCTAACCGAGCGCGACGCAACAGCAAACACAGCACACACGCAAGCGCTTTCGAATGTACGCCCAGTACGCAACGGGACACGTATTCCGCTGTGAATCTGGAATGTTACCGATTTAAGAGACTCAATACCAATCAGTTGAGCACATTAAAACAGTATTAAAAATGTCTGTTTGTTAAAAATTTTGGTTGAAAATAAAAATAGTACACTCTTATTTAAATTAACCTATAGATTCTATTCTATTTTAATAATAACAAAATGGGAATTTGTAACTTAGATTTTACTACCTTCTTACAGGTTTGCAGAGAGCGGCGTCATCGTACAACGTGATAGGTTCATCGCCCTTAAACGAGCACGCCATTTGCGCGCACATCGCAAACACTTCGGCAATTGTCTGCACGCGTCGAACCAGGAATATGTCTTCTAACACTGAGCGTATAATGGGGCTCTGTAACGCCGCCTAAAAACATAACAATTTGTTTATTAGTTAATTTAAATAGCGAAACAATCATATGGTAACTTTCTCGATTCGATAGCGTATCCATAACTTATTGATTGGTTAGTAATCAAAGAGAGGAAACCGATATCATCTACAAAAGGCACACATGACATCTATAGAAATAATCCGCTAACTAAACAGATGTATTCCTCAAGAACATATGTGCAAAAGCGAAACACTTACCAAAAGATTGTATAGGACCTTAGTATTAGATTGTATAGGGCCAAGTTACAAGTTAAGTTATTTCTCTGGTAACTTGGCCAATCTTACTCAGGGATATTGTCTTCACAATGTTTAGCAAGATGTTGCTTTTTTTTGGGCTTTTGTTATCAATGAAGTCTACTTAAAGATGAGAAATTCATTTCAATCCTCAATTACCATCTAGAGAAACTTTAGCCACTTACCGACATGTGCATACTCTCGCTGATGTGATCGATCTTCCTCCAAGCTGGTGGAATGGGAATTGCCAAGTGGTCAGCCAGTTCCCTAGCTCGGAGCTCAACGGCGGCAAAGAGGCCGTTGAAACCCATCAAGAGCATACGGCCCGCTGACTGACCTTCCGCATCGGAGGGAGAAGCAGAAAGTAGTGCTTCGTAGCGAGTTCGAACTTCAGCAGCTAGGAGTGGCGCGCTGCTTGCTGGTGACTGAAATATAGAAATAACATTCGGTAAAAATAAATATATAAAATTAAATATCAATGAAGACAGGTTCAAGGATTTATTAGAATAGATATATAAGACTTACCTCCATATCCATAACTAAATATCTAAGATGTAGCTCCAGCTGTGTTAACAACTCATTTAATGGCACTGGCGAGTTCAAAATAACGGCGTTCAATTCACTTATCATCAGGAGAACTGATGGGTCTTCAGAATGCAGTTTCTTCACAGCTTCAGGTAATATTATAGTGCTAAAGTTGAAATTCAGTTGCACCAGGTCAGCTAACAATAAATTCGCGTTTCTTACACATTCTACTGCGACAGGCATAGCGGCGTCTTCAGCTGATGCTGATTGCAATGGAAGCAATGACAAAAGTTCAACTGCCTGCATGGAAAGTGCACTCATGTCATCCAAAAACCATTCTCCTTCTCTAGATGTTAGGTCAACAAGGCAGTCTCCAGCACTTTGGGCTCCATTTTCGAGCATCAAGTATCTTCTATTCAGGTTGCAAAGCATTCCTATAACAGCTCCTTCTAAAGCTGCACCTGAACCTTCTTCAGTCCTCACCCAATTGCTAATATTCGTCTTCGCTTCACGGTAAGCCTCCTGTGCTATTGCCAGGGCATCAGGTCCACCTTCCAGTTGCAATCTTTCAATGGCTTTCGTTAAATTTGCATTTGCTTCTGTATTCATACTTTGCAAGCGGTAATTGTATGATATAATCTGTTGTGATGTGTCATTTTTATTATGTTCAGAGTTAACTAAAGCTGTAACTTGATTGATGACATCCCTACATACGTCGGGACTTTTGCTTTCTAGAGCAGCAGCCAAAAACTTCCTAAACATAACAATACGATGATACTCTGTATGACTTTGAGGATAGTACTGAGAGACAGCCACATATTGTGAGAGAAGTTCAAGGCAAGCCCTGACGACGTGATGGGTCTGTTTCATGCTTTGGTACAATTCGGTCTCTGCTTGCTCGCATTGTGAGATCATAGAGCTTTGACCAGCATTTGTCAAGAACTCTTTGATATTTTCGAAAATAGGAAGTTCTTCTTCTTCATTAGAGCCAGAGAACTCTTGCACCCACGCAACAAGTTGAGGTCCATTAATCGCTTCAGTAGTATTAGCAAAGTTTTCAATTTGTGTATCAAAATCTTTTAGTATCTTCACCAGTGCCTTCATGGAATCTTCGACAGCATTTTTGGCTTGTTTATAAGATGAATACTTTTGGGATATCGCATACAGTGGATGGGTATTGAGATTTGGCCCATATGCTTCTATTTCCTTGATCATTGCCATCTGTTGGTGACAATCTTTCAGCCTAGTTTCGACTGACTTTAATTCTTCATTTTCTTTCAGCCACTCATCGGTAGATTGCTTGACTTCGGGGAGTACGGCTAAAAATTGATCTCTGCAACAAAGATTTTCATTATAAAACACTTGTCATGATGAATATTTAATGGGGGAACATGGCACGTAATTAAATAATGGTACAAGAGAAGTTGAATACGAGTCTTGAATTATTTATTAGCTGGGGAATCACTTTGAAAACGCATGCAATATTTATTGGTTAAATACGTGATTTTTATTTGCATATATATTGGATAAAGATTAAATTAAGCATGTTGATAGGATTTAATAAAGATGATCTCCATGTGAAAAAAAAACAGTTTGAAAAACTAAAAAAAAACACTTTTATAAATAAACCAAACCAAAGAGTAGTGATTTTTTAATAACTCAAATAAAGGATGAATAATAGAAATTATTTCAATGTCAAAACCATTACAGGTCTATGAACACGATCAATGGGGCCTGTTTGAAACGTCAGGCAAGTATCAAAGACGTCATAGCGATATTTCTCGTATGTTTTCGCGTACGTTACTGTATATTAAGTACTGTAAATTTTAGATTGCGTTCATTCTTGAAGTGAAAACTTCTTTAGCCGAGTTGAGCACTTTTGGTAGGAGAAAATCTTATGAAATTTCTAATTTTACGCATTGATTTTACAAATAATTCTATCGGCAGTCCTTATGATTTTTTTGTCCTTATGATTTTATCATTTATTTGCCACTAGCTAAGCTCTGAGTTACTCAAACCAAATGTGGCTTAAATTACTCCTTATACCATCAGCTATCTGTCAGTGAAAGTCCCGTTAAAATCGGTACAGACGATCTAGAGATTACCCGGAACAGACAGACAGACAGACAAAAACACAGATTTTTCGATGTAACTACTAAATATATTTTTATGTGCATTTAGTGAAAACCGTTAATTTTAAATTATAAACAGACACGTCAATTTTATTTATTTGTATAGACATTGTACACTACACACTGTTGTGAATATTTAAAAACCCACTTAACAATTTCACTACGCCTAATTTTTTCTCCATGTTTTGTTCACTTCAATCGCAAAAGTGGTTTCTGTAACTTTATAAATTACTTTCACGAACCTTAGAAACTATTTCAGTAATGTAATAAATGAGTGTCCTCATATCTACAGATTGAAAACATTCAAATTTTGTAGCAAAATAATATTAAAGTTAGCTTTTATACGTGGAAAATTTTCGCCACATATCGGGCACTATGAACGTCTATTCACGAAACTGAAATTCTAACTGCAGCTTTTTGCCTCGGTTCTAAGACTAATTTAGAATTGAAAGGTCGTTCACAGCTAACAAAATAAATAAAATAAATAAATATTTCGGACATTGAAAACACAAAGCCTCAAGTCCTGAGCTAATCAGAGCTTATGTTATAGGTACTAAATAACTAATATAAATACATATATACTTTTTTGTAAATACATACTTATCATATGTATGATAAGTATGTAGAAAAAAAAGTACAAAGTACAAGTAGAAAACACCCAAACTCCGAAACAAATATTTGCAGATCAAACAAACATTTGGTCCGACCCTTAGATCATTACAGAATTTTTTATTCTATCTCGCAAATGGATGTAATGTAATGAGTCTCGGAATTCATTACAGAAGAAGGATTACTTTTACACTTAAATATAGTGTAACTACTCGTCAGTAACACATTAGAAAATTGCACTCGAAAGGAATTCACAAAAATGACATTATTAAACTATTTCATGGACATAGGATCGCCTATGGCGGTTTTTAACATACTAATGATCGCACAGTAGTCGACAAAAACTTTATTTGTTTTACTTTATTAGGATACCTCTTATTTCATCATACGACATATATACATATATATATAAGCTTTGATTTGCTTTGAAGTGGCAGTGGGCTGGCCACATTTGCCGAAGAACCGATAACCGTTGGGGTAAACGAGTTCTTGAGTGGAGACCGCGTCTCGGCAAACGTAGTGCAGGACGTCCACAAGCCAGGTGGAGCGATGATTTGCGCAAGACGGCTGGCAGGAGCTGGATGCGAGAAGCCATAGATCGAACTAAGTGGCGTGAAATTGGAGAGGCCTATGTCCAGCAGTGGACTGCGATAGGCTGATGATGAGCTTTGATATTGATATTCAGAAATTAATATTATTTATTAGTATGTTGTCTATAGATAAATGATATTAATCTCTCTGTATACATTTTCTTCTTCTTGTATAAATTTTCGTATATGTGTCAAATATATGGTAGTGTGTGTAAGGTTTTCCATTGATTAAAAGTGTCTTTAGGGATAATTTAAAAAAAAATTGCATTCCTGTTCTACAAAGCAGTGCAAAGTTCTCCATTCACGTATTAATATATTATAGATNATATATAGGCTCGTTTTCTCGTTTTGGTACAATAATTTAAAAAAACTTACGTCACTTCCCCTAATTGATGCTTGAGTTCATGTGCGCGCACAGCCAACATAGCCAGAGCAGCTTTGACGTCACGTTGTGTTCGCCTGCGTTTCCCACTACCAGTGCCTCCTCCCCCCCACTCCACCAGGGGGTCATAGACGAAAGCTTCCAGGAGAGTAAGTAGAGTTTCTCTACCTCGTCGCATTGTTCGTAGTACATGCTCGCATGCGAGACGGAATATACCCTGAGGACAAGAGGGAGAAAGAATAAGTTTTCAGGTCTATATAGCTCACTTTTTGAAGGCGCAGGTCAAAATTAATGTGACCACAGAATTATCAATATAGTAGGAAAAAGTTATCGCCTCGAAGTAGTGATATCTTTCTCTAAACTATGAATTATGAATATTGAAACATTTCACAATCGATCATCTCAAACATAAATGGCGCAACATTATAAGCATAATAATAGATCCATAACTCCGAAACAAGTACAACAAAAGCCCTCGATGCTGTTCAAAGTAGGTTACGTAACAAAGACTTGTGCAGTAATATTAATAATCCGTACAGATTGTAGCTCGACACTCAGTTTGACCTACTCCATTTAGTTCTAGTTAATTTACTACCGAAGTGGTTGTGCAGTTTAGTATATTTTGAAGCAGCTGTAAAGTTTTAACTTCCTAGCATTAATATACAGTGCACTTTTAATAAGAATACCTCGTTATTAAGAGCAGAGGATCATACCCGTTAGCTCTACAGCAAAGCGTAAAAAATAGTATACACAACGGAAACAAATTTCAATGGCATCTTGCGAAAATAAGTCAAACTACTTAGTAGCTATTGATCCTACGTCACGCTTTACGAAAGTTTCGATTTAGGAAAAACACCAGAATAACACATCGATTGAATATTACAGTTATAAATGGTGCTATATCAATTATAATACTCTCTATTAATTGAACAGAAATCCCTGATAAATATATGATATATAAGAATAACCCTTGCATCTAAATCAAAAGGATACAATAGAAGAAAATTTTTGCAGAGCCCTACACCATTTTAACGAAATCCTTTGAATTTTTTTCGAAATTTGGAAGACTACATAATAATCAATAGCGTTTGCCTGTAAGTTAATAATTGAGTATCTGAATAAACCACCTACAATAAGTTAGTACTTCCTAAATGAACGTATGAGTTCAGGACCGAAACAATAACACAGAAGTATAAATATTGAGAAATTACTTGTATGTAACTTCTTGTTAAATTTCCGCCATATATAAATTCTTTATTTATTCTTCACAAGCACACACAAACTTAATTCTAACTTTAGTATAAAGAAAATAGATGCAAAGTTTTATTTCCAAGTTATTAGAAACCTTATTTAATTTAATAACAATGGAGATTTAAGTTATTATATTACAATTAGGTTTTATATGGATGAACAACTTTATGTTTGATAAAGGCAGTTTAGTTTCAGGTACTAAATGGGTCCCTAATCAAGAAGATGTTACTTCCAGCGGTTGTACAAAGTTAATCACGTGATTTAAAACTCGTACATGTTAAACCACGTGACTCGAACAGTGTTCCACAAGGCACCTTAGCGGTAGGTGCCTTGTTGAATAGTTTTCTAATTAGATGTACCCGCCTACGCAAGAATTGGGTTTAAATTTAATCGAACAAAGGATTTAACTTTCACTAGCTCTGAAATAGGACAAGCTAGGAGTATGTACTTAGGATTTGTAGAAAATACAGTGTAAAGCTAAGGACACAAAGGCTATATGCACTAAGTATACAAAGGCATTGTTACTTAGCTTTATATAAAATTAGAATTGCTCCTACTATATAAAAGCTTGCTGAATATTTAAACGTGAATCTCATTCTTTAGGATGTGATAGGCAATTTTTGAGCATTTTAGAGTTATCGTAATAATATTTAATTTTAGCTTTCTATACGAAACAAAAAATTTTTGATTCTTTTTTTTATATTTAAGCTACCGAAATGTCTCTACTTTGCTTAAAGGAGATTTGCATAAGCAGAATCCAAGAGTGGTGGTCACCACCCTCAATGCCAATCTGGACAGAACATCATGGTGACCCACACTATGGCGGCCTTGTGAGATGCTTTTTCACGCACCTCTTAAAAGCCCCGGGATTATAATGGGAGGGAAACACATGTGGTGGTAGCGAGTTCCATGTATTGATAACTCGTCACAAGAAGGAAGAACCTATTCTGAACCCCAACTCAAAAAAGTTTAAAGTTATACTCATAACCTTTAACGTGCGTATGTATTTGTTTATGTAATTACAGCATCATAACTGCTAACTAGATTCGCGTATTCAGATTCAGTTCATGAGAAATTGTTGTAACATTTAACCATCATAGTCTTTTTCTAATCTATGGAGGGTTTTTGTGCATTTGCACTGGTTTTTATCTGTTATAGTTCATTTGGATGCTTGTTTAGCTACAACTAATATCGTAGCATCAAAATACATGAAGCATTGATTTGACTTTTTTTAGACGTATAAAGTTGCTTTGACAGACTACTCGATGCAGGACTTGACCCGACTTACATTTAACCACTTCGGAAAAGAGATAATTACATAGGTCTCATTGAATATCATTTCCTACAGGTTGCTTCACCATTGACGAATGCACATTTGGAAGTTTCGCTTCCCGCGTGGGTCGGAATAATTGTAAAATAAATGTCCGATAATGGTTTGAATACGAATAAAAAGTTAAGAATATCTAGCTATAATACCATTTATTATAAAGCAATGAATAAAATACAATACCACTAAAAAAAAAATACAATACCAATACCATTATAAAGAAATGATTAAAATACAAATTTCATATAAAAAATCAATTTGTAAGAGCTCAGTCGTCAAGTATAAGTTCAAATGTAACACGCAATCTTTCTTACAAAGTCCGGCAAAGATCTTTCATCTGTGCGGGTATTTTTAATTTTGCAGCATTAGCGTGCACGTTCCAACAGAGAAAAGCACACAACATGGCCGCCCAGAGTCCACCAACAGACACATTCGTTCTAACGTCTTGAAGCTATTGAAAAATTCCAGTGCTCGTTATTTGTCGCCAGTCAAACAACACACAGGGGTAAGGAAAGGGTGGGCAAGTGGGTGCTAAGCAGACCATTGTTTCTGTGTGTGTGCCATTTCAAGAGTCAAGTTTGACAAGCCATTCGGTACTGAAATTAGTTCACAATTCTTATTCGACATCTATTAAAGATTAAAATGTGAGATTTGAAATGTATTCTGTCAAAATATTTGATTTTAAGTTTAGATTTGCAATTTAAATTGTAAATCAAACTCAATGTATCATAATTACAATAAATTAAATATATTGGTTTTGGATCTATTGGTTTTAAGCATATTTCACAAATTCTAGATTATATTCTAAGAAAATATTTTCGTCTGACATCTAGAATCGTTAATGCTTATTTATTTTAAGAACACATAAAATAGGCCGCGTACACGAACTCAGCGGGCGCGGGGCGGGAGCTACAGCGGAGCGGGCAACGGTACGTTCCAATATATGGACTTATGTGGGAATGTTCTCGTTCGTGTTCGTACACAGCGGCGCGTGTTCATTCAGTTGTGAAACATTACCAAGAGTCGAGGGCGTAGCGCGAATGTCGATCGAGAGAAGAGACTTGCAATGTATTTCTTCTACTTTGTACATGTTGAAACTTGAAAGATCATATATCTTTCAAGTTTCAATCATATATCACATTATAGACAAGTGAAAGCCGATCTAGATTTAGTATTTTTCAAGTTATATTCCAAGTCAGACAAAAAATGACAATTTCTTCATCACTAGGATAAGCAGGGCTACCGAAGAAGTAGCAGAAGAGTGGGTACAAATCATCTCCGTCTTAAAATAGCCTTTTACAGCATGGCTACAACTTTAGCAGTCAACGTTTATGAGATAGGAATACAGAGTATGATGATGATAGTGGACTACAATCTATTTAAACACGGTTTTATGAACTTAACCTGTTTTTTTGGTTTTATTTTAAATGACATGACCCTAGGCAAACGAGCAGACGTATCGCCTGATGATGAGCGATTACCACTACCCATGGACACCCGCAATTTATTTCTTTACTTAAAATACAATTCATAAAAAATATTTTAAGATAACAATTGAATATGTAAGGTTTACAATGCACCATCGACCCAGCGAAACCTAATGACTCGCTAGGAATTACCTGTCACGGAATATGTAAAGTTTGCATAGACCCAAGAAATTGCAGGACTTAAAATAGCAACCCGCGATCCGTTTTACCATTATCATATCCTAATTACAAGCGCGAGATACCGAGACGCCATCTTTTATTCACATATTGCTGACTACCACAGCTATGTTATCCCAGTTATAGCAGAACGAAAAATAAGGCTAATGTAATTACTTCGGGTAGAGAACTACCACCTACACTATTAACATATTTACATTACAAAGGAAATACAAGAAAATAAAATTCCATTTTTTTGTTAATTTTCTGCTTCACGTATTTGATGAAAGCAGGCATATCCTATCAAGCTAGTCGGTCTATGGCTATGAAGAATGTAAAACGACCGTTCGGGTAATTTTTCGAATTTTAGAGCATAAACGTTACCATGGTTCCTTATTTCAATCAACGAAAAATAAACTGTTACTGTGCATTTAATAAAGTATTTTAATCTGAGATCTGATATGTTGTAATTAAAAAAAACTTTAATGATCCATTCAACCCAAATGAAAGCAAAAATAACCTGTAAAATAAGTTAAATTAAGCTTGTAAAAGTTAAACATACAACAAACAAAGCTTAAGAGTTGCATTTCATTGTTACAATATCACGCTTTTAGAGCTCACCCTAAGAATATTCGTGCTGCTTAAGTTGGCATTAGTTTTTTAACTGGCAACCGCCTGATGTGACCGACACTTCATTAAAACTTGAGCGGTGACTTACAAAGTATAGCTCAAACAGGATCTTTAATCTCACAAATATTCAGTATTAGGAAGGAGTTTACACCCATTGAAATGTGCTACCCTTAATTTGTGTTTGATAGAAGATAAAAATTAAATTTCATGACATAGTTTTTAGCCGTATCTATGTAGATTGCAGATACTACGTAGATACACGGTTTGTGTTTATCTATCTTGTTGTACCGCGAGGTTCAGCTAGTCCATACTAAAGTTATAAATTCAAAAGTAACTCTGTCTGTAATGGTTTCATATCTAAACCTCTGCACTAACTTCAATGAAATAAGATTATACATTGAGATATTTAATTTTTAAGGTACTAAACGAAATAGGCAACTCTTTACCGCGGTAACCAGGAAGTAAGTATTTCATAAATTCTCTAAGCATTTGAGGTATTGTGTACTTTGCCTATTTATATAATAGCAGATTTATACAATCTGATATATCATTGATTATGAATACTCTTAACAGTAACATTCCTGTTGCAATAAATATTTTACCAGTAGAAATTGGTTTCACTACACAAAAACAACCATAACATATCCACATCCCACTTTTTCAGTAAATAATGTGAATATTATACATTGTTACTTATGTACATAACTTACCTCGTGTGTGTAGAAGGCGAGTCTTCACTGCTACAAGGATTTATTACGCCACTAGTGAATTTGTATAGGTGTCCTCCAAAAATATATTTTAGGGGGTACTCTTACTAAGTAAAATATTATATTCAATAATTCTAACTCTCATTTATCAAAAAATAAAACAAACTTTGTTAATAATCATTAAATTATGGCCTTCAAACACTATACTATATATACCGTGGGAGAGCCACGCTTCGGCATGATTGGGCCGGCTCGACCGGAGTGATACCACGGCCTCAGAAAACCGGTGTGAAACAGCGCTTACGCTGTGTTTCATCGAGTGAGTGAGGATACCGGAGGCCCATACCCCAATCCAACGCCCCCTATCCCCCTCACCATCCCCTTTCCCCCCAGGCCGCCATAGTGTGGGTCACCATGCTGCATTGTTCTTTTTCGCATTGAGGATGGTGACCACCACTCTTGGATTCTGCTCATGCTTTCCATCAGGCAGGGCAGAGTCATTTTGGCAGCTTAAATATAAAAAAAAAAAATACTATAAGGGNCGCTTACGCTGTGTTTCATCGAGTGAGTGAGAATACCGGAGGCCCATACCCCAATCCAACGCCCCCTATCCCCCTCACCATCCCCTTTCCCCCCAGGCCCCCATAGTGTGGGTCACCATGCTGCATTGTTCTTTTTCGCATTGAGGATGGTGACCACCACTCTTGGAATCTGCTCATGCTTTACATCAGGCAGGGCAGAGGCATTTTGGCAGCTTAAATATAAAAAAAAAAAAATACTATAAGGGGACCATACAAAACGTCTAACACAAGAGGCGAGATTTATATAACAGTTTGGAAAAACAGCAAAATCAATTTTACTGACGATAAAGAGAATTGTTTTAGCTAATCTATACTATATAATACAAAAAAGAAATGAAACGAAGTGCACATGGGTCGGCCATGTGCACTTCGTTGGACGTTAACCACCCGCTTTTCTTCGACTTGATTTACAAAAATTATTATTTTTAACTGAATTTGTCGTTCAATCATAATAAAATAAGACCTATGTCACAACTCAATAGTGTCGCTTTCTGTGAGTGAAAGAATTTTGAGGATCGGATCATTACTTCCTAAGATTACACCCTACACTCACACAAGCAAAGTTAAAAATTTTACCTCTTTATAATATTAGTATAGATTATAAATTCAAAACTAATTTTGTATGTCTGTTACGCTTTCACGGCTAAAAAACTGCACCAATTTCAATAAAATTTGCCATAGCGATACTTTATTTGTCAAGGAAAGATATAGGCTAAAGGAGGCGCATAGCCGAATATAAGCTTGTTTCTCATAAATGCAACCACAATATGCCACAGTGATGCATAGCAGGTTACAAATAGTTTATAGTTTAAACAGGACTACTTAATTTATATTGCTTTTTGGAACACTTTGATGGTAGTAAACATTCATCTTGTGATCCTTTATTGGTTACACGAGGTATCAATTAGTTTTGAATTAACTCCACCAAATGCAGCAATTTCTTAGCATAACAAGTTCAATAATATTTTAAATAAATCAAATCTATTCTGTACGTGAAAGTGAAAACACCTCAATTTGATTGAAAACTAATTTAACGATAACAACTGTAGAACATCGTTGTGAAAGCAATTTCGTGTAAAATTTGATTTGATTACAAATAAAGATTAGTATAGTTATAGATATTGTATTATCAGGTAGTATTGGCCTAAATAACAGAATATAAATTATTGGAGAAAAGGGATTATCACTTTAATTTACAGTATGTACAATATGGAGACGAGACATGTGTTTGTCCTACATAACGAGCGGATTTCCGACCAGGCGCGATGATTTCCGATCGGTTGATGTGGGGCAGTTGAATAGACTTTATCGGTGCTAGAAGTTATACCAGATTAATAGTTATCCCAAAGTAACTATGACTTAATTCGATGGTATCGAATGCGGCTCTCATTCACCATTATATTATAAAGTTGTTAACTAGTAAAACTTTGAAATCCATAACACGACTAAGTTAAATCTTTTGATAAATGTTATGTATCTTATGTTGTGGTTCGGTAGTTTACTACTGCCAAAACTATTACGAGACTGCGCTGTAGCAGACAGGGTTCCGTACCTATATCGATACATTTCGTTTGTTACGTTTATTGTATGGGAGCCTCCTTACATATTTACTTTATCCTGTTTTTTAGTATCTATTAATATAGCGGCTACAGAAATACATCACCTCTGAAAATTTTAACCGTCTAACTATCACGGTTCGTGAGATACAGCCTGGTCACAGACGGACGGACGGACAGTGAATTCTCAATAATAGGGTCCCAATTGAGTACGGAACCCTAAAAAAGGAGGGCCAAAGATATTTTTATAAACAATCTATCATTGTTTTGTATCGTTATCTTCTTATCTATCTATCAGTAATAACAACGTTGTATTATAGGAGGGGCGACTCGTTGCTCACGCAAGTTGTCATTAGAAACGAAAAACAATACGGCTACAAACCAAAGCGTGTTGTGTTGTAACACAAGTGTATTGATTATAAAAATAAAAAATTACATTAAATTTTATTTTGTGGAAGAGCTTTTTATGTCACAGTGGCAGGCGAGTAAACGGGTCACCTGATGGCAAGTGACTGGAGTGGCATGTATGTAGATACATACATACACGCGGTAAATAAACTCATGTAAATAAAGAACAAGTGGCACAGTGGTAACTTCTGTGCTAGAGATCTCGGTTCAATTCCCGGATTTGGGTGTTTTCTATTTATAAAATTAAAAAAATAAATATTTTCGGACTAGATGGCGTTGCGTGTTAGATGTCCGAAATAATAAATCATATACTCTACTCTACTATATTTGGGCTACAATAAATATTAAAAATAATCACCGCGATATTCGACATGCACCCGAGCGGAGCCGAAGGCAAAAACTATTCTTTATTCTTCTCTCTCTATTCTTCTTTTGATGATATGGCAATCAGCCGGATCGGCTATTTCTGCCAATGTCAAGTATTTCAAGTCTTCGAGTCTTCAAGTCTTCGTCGTGATGGAATTAATGATAAAAAAATATAAAAACGTGGATGACATGAAATGGGGCAAAAAACTATTATTGAATAATAAGGACAATAGTTTGACAGTAAAATTGTCGGATGCTGCGCAGTTAATGGCCACCTTTTCAATACCAATTCGCGTTATCTATTTGTAATTAACGTAATGGAGCTGTAATTTAATCTTGTAGCATTATAGTCTCGATCTAATCTCTCCCAAAGAGCATTTGCTTTGTTATATTTGGGTAACCATTTGCTACTTCATAATATCGTTTTATATATACATTCAAAGAGAAACAAAGGTTTTTAACATACATGTATTGTCATCATCACCTCAGCCACAATATGTCCACCGCAAATTTTTGGATGTCGTTCTATTTATTTCGGCTAATCTCTTGAGCGGCTGGCCCGATTTTGACAGCATCTTTTAGGCTACTTTTTTTAAACCACCTTCGCTAATAACTAAAATTTTAACCTTTTAGATCGTATCTAATTTATTCGTTACTATCTGAGCCCCGCGGTGTTACCCGCGTTTGTTTTTGTACAGCGGGGAAGACCGCGGAGCTCAGATAGTAATTAGAAACGTTTATATTTAAAAGGCAAACCAAGCTGAAGGTATACGATCTAAAAAGTTACAGTTTAAGTTATCATAGGCGTTAAATTGTCTTTTAGAGATTGAGTGAAACAAAATCTGAAAAACAAGATCAGCTAAACAGCCACGCTTCGGAATGCATGGGCCGGCTCGACCGGAGTGATACCACGGCCTCACAGAAAACCGATGTGAAACAGCGCCTGCGCTGTGTTTCACCGAGTGAGTGAGGATACCGGGGGCCCATAATCCAACCCTTCCCCTCATCCCCCTCCCCATCCCCAAAGGCCGGCAACGCACTTGTGATACCTCTGGTGTTACGGGTGTCCATCGGCGGCGGTAATCGCTTACCATCAGGCGATACGTCTGCTCGTTTGCCCCCTATTCCATAAAAAAGCCATCATTTTATCCACAGAATCAACTTGTATTTTCAAAAAGTACTTTAAAGTACAACAAGGTGTGAATAATTTTCAAAATAAACAACAAGCAATGAGTTACTTCAAATAATATTTACATCAAAATAATTGGCAGCCTTCAAAAGCCAAATTGAGATCTAGATGAACTAGGCGCGTGCTTAGTTTATTTAGATTAACGTAAATGAAATATGTAAAAATAAATTGGGCGAATACGATCAAAGGGGTGAATAGGAATAAAATTGTGATTGGAGGTTTCTCGGTCTGTTTGATATTAAGATCAACTCATCGACAAAAATTGGAGCCAATAATATTCTAAAAGAAGGACGAAATAGCGCCGTTCGGACGTCCGTGTATTTATTTGCTAACTTCGTATCTTTTCCAAGCGAAGTATATTTCATTTTGACAATTTAGTCAGAATGTATTAAGATGAAGTTTACAATACAAGGAAGCAAATTTGGACCAATTGTGCTAAAGCGGGTTCACTCATGGCTTTAAGAACTTGTGGCCACATGTAACGGCAAAAATATCATCAATCTAATGAACGTGTGCAATAAAAATTTTTGCGTCAATAAGCGTGTGTAACTTTTTCCCATCAAATCTACATTTAGACTGTGGTTAGAATTTAAAAGTTATTGACCAACGTAGACATAATATCTTTTCTCCCCATATTAATGCTGCTACAAATTCTACGCCCTATCGTTCTACGAAACGTAGCCGACCGTGACTTCACTATAAAACCGTAGCAGACCGTAGAGGGTTTGTCGAACACACATCTCGCTCAGAATACACGATGGCGGTACCTAATAGTGTTTGCGTTCTAAAACTACGTCCATTTATGAATTTATAAACTGGGACCGGGATTGCTTTTGATGTTTCTGTTTGTAGTAGAAATTAATATTTCAGTTATTTATTCGGTGTGTATTATAACATTTGCATTATTATTTTTTTAATAATGTTCACAATCACAGAAGATGGTTCTGTTCGAGATTAATAGTAAGGTACTTCCAAAGTTAATGCTTGATTTATTGATTAAAATATATAAATCGGGTAGACGCCTTCGCAGAATTGTGTCGACTACAAAATCTTGAAACAAAGCAGGTGGAGAGAAAATGATGATTTGAAAAACTGAAATAAAAATATCAACTACAAAAACTTCGAAATCTGGTACAAAAAACCGTGTAAGCAGTAAGTACCCGTAAGACAAACTTAACGAGCCCTAGTAATCTCATTGATGTCACTTAAGAGCTTGCCATGCTGAGAGTACTTACTGGAAAATCCTTTTACTAAAGCTATTTAGAAATACGACAGCTTATAGATTATCATCATCAACAACCCATAATGTCCCTCTGCTGGGCTCGGGTCTCCTCTCAGGTGAGAGTTTACATAGATTACTGAACTATGAATTGTACAAACGCATTTTCCTGGTAGGCGTCCCTTCCTAGATTTACAAAATGCAAGGCTAGAATATTCCATTGACTTTAAAGTACGTCACAGTATTTTCAACTGCGGTATTCTACCCTTGCACTAAGCTGTATTTCTCTCGGAAGAATTTCAATCCCTGACTGAAATCAAGTCCTAAGCTTAAACCTTTGTTATATTCCAGAACATCGTTAATTAATGCTTTTAACATTAAAGTTATAATACCTGTGCAATTGCACGCGAATTTTAAATATAATTTTCATGTGTTGACCTGATGTTGCGTTGATCTGATGCTGGAGTTGAACTTTGGGTTGATGTTCGTGTCATGTGTATTTTTTTTATTTGAAGTTAATATTAGACGTTTTAATATAATAATGCTGGGAGCTGCGTAAAATCACTTATTATTCATAGACGCGTAGGGACTCAAGTATGTTTATATAAGCTTATCTCAAATGTTACCTAATTACTCAAGAGCATTACTGGAGCCCGGGTCACAATTAAATCCGATCAACTCCTTTGAGATGCGGCAATCTCAATGAGCAATTCCAGAACATTCGATTTTTTATATGTTTCAAGTGCTGAGCAGAATATCAAAACTGTACGTGACATTCCTTTGAATGGAAAAATAAATATTCACGTAATTTAATTTCCTTTTAGTATTGTCTTAGCTCATGCTATAATGTACATAATAATAAAATATATAATAATAACAAATTCTGATAATCTGATTGCATCTGAATGAATCCTTTTCTTTACACTGTGGAATTATGTTTTGGCCACAAATGAAAGCTGTTATTAAGGAATTCTTTAGTCGATCACAACTAGAAAAGATATGAGTTGGAGCTATACATGGGCGTTCGTAGCATTTAACTCCCTCCTGAATCCCTATGAGGAGGGGGGATTAAATAGAGCCGACGAATTTCTTACTAAGATTTGCAGCTATTCATAGGCGTAGGCCGTCATGGTTACTTACAATCAGGTGATCCTTGTATTTTCGTTTTTATCCCTATATACAAAGTCTACCTATAATGCTCTACAGGCTGAGTTTCCTTTTACTTCTAGTAAAATAGAACGATGTCTCTTTAAGCACATCCCTTTCGATATTGAAACAAACTACTGCAAATGCTACAAAAATATTGAACCAGTTTCAAAGATTAATCAGATGGTACTAAACATTGAGTGAAGGAATAGCCGCTGTTCAAAGAAGGCTCCACTTTAGATACACATCGCTCGTTTCAGACCTTTTGTGCGACAAAGCTGACGATACAACTTTCAGATAAGCGTGTGATACGTCTCAGGCGACGATAATTTATTGAAATCGGTATACTGAATATATTATATGCCAACGTATTACCAATTATATCTTGATATGTAGGTTAATATTATAACTAACAAGCTTTTGGTCGTAGCTCCGTATATGTCGGCTATCGCGGTAAAGAGTAGCCCAGGTCCTTCTTCGAGTATCTCTATGTCTCATTTTCTTAAAATCGGTGCAGTGGCTTCGCCTAAAAAGCGTATATATATATATATATATATATATATATATATATATATATATATATATATATATATATATAAGAGGAAGGTGGCTGACTAAGATATTCAGAGATCAAGGCACAGCCCAAACTGCTGAACCTAGAATGCTCAAATTTAACATGTAGGTTCTTTATATAAGGTAAGTGAGCACTAACACTAACAATGGAATTTAGGAAATGACATGCCAATCCCCTTGAGGTGGTAATATAAGGGAAAAAAATATCTACTTCTGCGTGTGCGAAGCCGCGGCCAAAAGCTAGTTCATAATATTAATACGGATAAAAAGTAAATTCCTGTCTATTTTTTACTTTTATTACTCAACCGATCACTACGTCGGTAAGCCAAATTGTCATGTGGCACGTCCACTTCATTTCATTATGGAAAAAACATTATCTTGGAATTAAAAAGTTTCATCAGATTAAGTGCTAGTCCTTAGGGGCGTATGAGGAAACTATTCCACTGTGTGTGTGACCATATTATGTAATTTGCAATAAAGAGAAGGGGTAACTTAGTCTTGCCTGAATGGAAAACATACAACGAAAGAATAAAACATATAAATTAAATCTGTCAATAAACTCTTATTTAAATGTAGTTAAAAATGACCGTACCAATTTTAATGCGCCTCAAATTTAGCGACTATAAAGTTCTCATTTAAGTCTTATTATTCCTTAGATAAATATTACCTCTAAATTTGAATGGAGTCAATTTTAAAGAAAACTGTACAGCTGAACATTTTTGAAAACGAATTTGCAAAATACCAGTTTCACGGAAATAAAATTCCGTTACATAATAATTTAAATACTTATTAGCATACACACTACCCAGTCCATGTGGTGACCGTTTAAGAATACGAAGTGTTATCACCCCTATTCATCTCGTAGGTATCGTATGACGGGACTAACGGCGTTTGACGGGTTTTACTGTGCGACACCACGGCCTCATAGAAAACCGTTGTGAAACAGTGCTTGCGGTCCGATTGAATAAGGATACCGCAGGCCTATACCACAACTTGGAGTATGCGGGGGGACATAGAGTTAGGCCCCCATTTCCCCCCAATGTTACTGCTCGTTTGACCTCTATTCCATAAAAAAAAGATCCAGTACATTTTTTTACATAAAGATAGTAAATACAAGATTAAAATCTGTTCAGTAGCAAAGTTACCGCTAATTTACATATCGCTTTTTAGAAAAAATTATGCGAAACGACGTTATGTTGAGCGACACCCGACATAATTCGTCAGCAATTCGTTTAATTTATCGATCGCAGTACTCAGTTATTCTAGAGAGCAGGGATTCAGATATTCCGATAGTATTATTACTTCGCGAGGAGGGCCAGCCTAAAATATTGTTATTTATGTTTATTAAAGGTTACGTGAACACGAGAAAATTGTAGACGCCCCAAGCGTATTAAATATTGAAGTTTATGAAAATTTAAGGCAGTATAGGCTATAGTTCTAAAACTGAAAGTTATGAACAACATGGAACATAATAAATCTAATACCTTTAGGCGAGCAATTCTCGTATATTATAAATCTTGGAAACGGCTCCAACGATTTTCATGAAATTTAGTATGCAGGGGGTTTCGTGGGCGATAAACCGATCTAGCCAGGATTCATTTTTAGAAAATTTACCAAAAAAACTACCGAGCAAAGTTTGGTCATTCAGGTGCTGTATTATATAAACGCTTGCAAAAGTCGTTAATAAACAGACAAACAGATTAACCGATTAAAAGTTCGTTAAAAAAGACAATCGCGAGAGACTAATATTGATTTTTGAAAAGGTTTTTAGGGATATGTTACCAGAATTCAAGTACCACAACCCGAGTTAAGCGAAACGATTGAACGGATCTTCATGAAATTTACCATAAAATAGATTAAATTTTAATTTTTTCCCTTTTTTAAAAGACAACTCCCATATTAGGAATATACGTACATCCTGTATTGCGAGGGACTTTACATACAATGAAACGGATAAAAAGAACACCCAACAACAATTAGTGGATTACACAAAGTGTTGTAGGATGTAGGATTTGAACCCACAATACTAAGCGCAGTAGAAAGCGTTATGGCGATCGCTTGGTCAACCGTGCAATCAAATTCCGAAATAGGTTAAACTGGCATTAATCTAAAATCTAGTATTCTTCATTTTAAAGCTAAATTAATACTAAAATAGTTATCAACAATTTTTTTATTTATGTAGGTATAAAATTATCCTTCACATAGTATTATCTACGAGTATTCATTAAAATAATTTCACGTAGGAACACTAGGCGAGCAATTAACCAAGTGAGTTGGTAGAATTTGATGTGTAGTGGTCCCGCTCGCAACACACACTTGACCGATTTACACTAAAAGCTTCGTAACATTTGACGACACGACCGGGACAAATTAAGAAGACAGTTGAAAAATGTTTCTCGTTTAAGGACATAAACCTACTAGCGATCTCATGAGAAGCCTTTTCAGTCTTGTTTCAGTCGTGTGGGGGAAGAGGCGCACCTTCTCATATATTAATTGACTTGCTTCACATCGCGATGTTACCCGCGGTATGTTGTAAAGGTACAACGACAACACCGCGGGGCGAAGCTAGTCTAAAACAAGTAGCCTAAGTTACTCCTATATAAAGAGTGACATCAGCTTTCTGCCAGTATTAGCCCCGTCAAAATCAATCCATTTGTCCGAGATATTAACAGATAGACGAAACAGACAGATAGACGGTCTAACAGTCTAAAGGTACAGACAAAAAGTTGTTGCCACCCTTTTCAACAATTCAATGGATTTTAATGCATATTTTAGCAATAGATAGAGTTATTCAAGAGAAAGTTTTATTAATACATGCATATTATAAATAGTAGAGGCAGTCCAAGAATTTCAAAGCCTTCCTAACAGTCGTCAAATTGAAATAGACCCTAAAGTGCTAAAGTTCCAGCTATAAATGTATGTACGTACATTAACTAATGTAAGATTATTTAACGTTATGCCGATTTAGAAGCTAGTCGGCTTTTCGTGTAGGTAATGTTTTTGTAACAGAGTTATTCGAGTAGCAGTTAGAGAATGAAATAGCAATAGGCACTTGTATTTATATTCACAGCGACTTGTTTCGTATGCTTTATAGGAGTCAGATTTGCACATTTTTTGAGTTCCGTACCCAAAGGGTAAAACGGGACACTAATACTAAGCTTACTGTCGGTCTGTCTGTCCGTCATTTTCAGAGATGAAGCATTTTTGTTGCCGATATAATAACAAAAACTAAAAAACAGAAAAAAAATATATATTTAAGGGGTTACTATACAACTACCATGACTTTTTTGCTCGTTTTTATTTGATATTGATAACGGCAACAGATAGATGCTTGAAATGTATAGATAATGGCAAAGAACCCTTCTTGCGTAAATCCGACTCGCACTTAGCCAATTTTTTATTTACAGAATGTTGCCTGACATTATCGTGGATGTGGTGGATGTGATAATTTGTTTTTTTGGTTTATTTCTTAGTAGATTATCTGTTTTTATGGTGTTAGCAATCAAAATATGTAAGACGAGAGTCTTACATATTTTGATTTCCATTTGATTTTGACATGATTTTATTTGATTGCCTTGTATTAGAAGAACATCGGTCTATTGTACGCAAATAGTAACTTAATTCCTCTGTAGCAGTAATGAATGCTTTTCTATAAAAATGTTTTACAAGCTGACTTCGGCTACGGGGAACCAGACTCAACAGAGTCAAACTAACTACGCAGAAAATATTATAGTGCACAAGTGTGTGCGCAAACACAGGTGTACTCTCTGTTCCCTCAATCTCATAATCCAATGCGACGGTTTTCTAACACGACCGGGAGAGATAAGCCGCAGGACCTACGACTTTACGTGATCTTTGAGGCACAGGGGCTTAGACCTCAATTTCCAAACTCCGAGCTGTTCACTTCAAGTTAAGCTGAGTATTTCTATAATTAGCTGCCTCGGTGGCGCAGTGGTAGGGTATGCGACTGCTATGCATGAGGTCTCGGGTTCGATTCCTGAGTCGGACCAAATGTTTGTATAATCTGCAAATATTTGTTTCGAAGTTTGGGTGTTTTCTATGTATAATATGTATGTATTTACAAAAAAAGTATATATGTATTAATATCAGTTGTCTAGTCCCATAGTACAAGCTCTGCTTAGTTTGGGACTAGATAGCGTTGTGTGTTAAAATGTCCGAAAAAAATATTTATTATATTTATTAAAAACTCAATAACACTTTTTAGCCCGACTCGGGTTTTGAACCCGCGATATCATGATCAGCAGCCGCATACGTCACCCGCTAGACCAAGTAGGCCCTCTAAAATAATGTAAAAACATAATTAAAAGCTGTTTTTGGAGAAAAAATTTCTTCATAAATTGAAAAGATTACTGATATCAATCAGACTGGGTTAGTGAGTTTTTTTTTTCGTAGCACCTTGATCTCACACCTCATCAAAACGGGGTACATAAATACTAAACTTGAATAAACTATTGGTTGGTAACCAAGAACTATTGTAAGAAGAAATATTTACTAATACACGTACAATACTAAGAGACACGCTGTACTGGCGAGTATTGACTCAAAAGGTTAACGACTCTTGGTTTCTTGCTCCTTATAAGGGAACACGTCATATGTAGTATAGAACTTTGTCTTGTGATGTATCGAACTCGTCGTATAATACCTAAGCACTGAGTGGACTTTGGCTACAGTATACTATTTAAGTAAGATTTCAATCTTCCACCTAAATGATTAGCTTTATTTATAGTAAAGGGTTTGTTCTCGCAGACGGTTCACCTGAGATTCTGTGACCACCACTGACATAAGGCTACATTAAAGGGTCACCAGTGCTCTGAAGGCTTCTAAGTGTGCCTCTCACAATTTAGAGGGCAAATGTCAGCGTGGTGTAGCAGGCGTGTTTTTTAAGAGAAGAGGCAGAAGAGTCTAGCAATGGACTATTAAGAAATGCTGTACTATGATATCAGATAGCTGGTGGAGTAGTGGAGGTTTTCTAATTTGTAGGTAGTGTTGCAGAGTTTAAATAAAACAGGAGTGAGCTGTAGTTAACGTAAACCCCGATTTACTTGTACTTAAATAATTGTGACAAGTATGCCCTATCAGCGAATTTATACTACTACGCGACTTGTGTTTAGTTCAATGATCGATATCGCACACAACATATAAAATGTATGTGTAGAGGACCGGGTGTTACGTCCCTCCAATACAAAACGGCCTGGCGGGCCACTGCCCAACGGTTGATATTGGGTGGTTGTATATATGCTAATTGGCGCAAGAACTTCTATATCGCGGTTCAGGATTAGTAGTTGCTCCATAGTTGAAGTTGGTAACTTCATAGTTCAGTGTATCTTTGGTAAATGGGGTTGTCGTATGTTTTATTTGATGCTATGTGCGACAATCGCCACATGTGTTATTCTATATATATTTTTGTTAAGTGACAAATCCTCAAATCATGAACGAGCTCGAATACTGCTAATGAACAAAGCAATTGCATAACACTAGTTTTCTATTAAGATATGTTACCCTGTTTACATTATTATATTTATTTCACGGGCAGCAGAAAGTTTGGAATCCTTTTCATGTATAAAAACGTGGATGAGTTAGCGCGCGGAGTATGGTTTTACTTTGTATCCATGTAACAAAGTTTGTAAACCCAGCTTTGAGTATTTTAACCCTCCTTTGAATTAGACTAATGTAATAGGCGGTCACAGAGTAGGTCATTCAAGAATTTACTAAATAACTGTGAGGGACGCTTGTTAATAGCATAATAACGGATAAATTATTGAATATTCCATACAAAACCAAGGTGAGTTAAAGTTATACATTTGTAACTCAAAATCGATATGATGAATACTTTGCGTATGAAACATAACACAGACGAAAGTAGAGCTCTTACTAAAAAAGGAAATAAAGCTGTGGCAATCAATTTAACACCTGATTTTTTTAATGGTATTGCTTCAAGTAAAAAAAAATACTAAAATTACTTTTGCTTTTTTTTGGCCTTTACGTTTTTGTGTGTGTCATCATTAATCTTTATTTAAACATATAAGTTCTGCTAGCAATGGTGGAATACAAGCATTTATTTATAAATTCTTTAGTTATATCGCTCAGCATTTCCAACAATACTCACGATCTAATTAAAGGTATGTGATATGCAAAATCCTTTTATCTCCAAACATTACGTTCCTTTTATTGTGCTCCCAATTTTCTCATTTAATCCGTAACGGGCCCGGTTGACGGCGATAGGCTCCCTTTTATACAAATAAGACTGAAATTATAGTAGGCAAAGTGTGATTGTTTAATACGAACATACTTTCGAGAATTTAGACGTAAGTGTATTACTTACTAACTGGCCCACGCTACTTCGTCTGTGTCTCTTTTAATTCATCATGCTCGGCTCCTATATAAACGTATACGATCTTAGGCAAAAAAAACACATTTAAAAAATTACTTAAAATTCGGTTCGGAATTCGTAGCAAGCAACAACTTAAAACGAGAATTATACATACCGTTATTGTAATATATGATTAACGCGGTTGATATCTATTCTTATATATTAAAAGTGAAAAAATACTTTGTATCCCTTTTTACTAAAATTGCGCTGACGGACCAGCATGAAATTTCTCACACTTATTGTTTATATAGAGAAAGAGTGCAGAATGCTATTTTTTTTTAATTATGCATATAAAGTATATTAAATCACTGTGTAAATGCACACAAATATGCATATACACAAATCTAAGTATGTCAAAGTCAAACTACAAAAGACTATTCATTTTTTGTCTTTACTGTCATACTGAATGTCAAAAGTAGCCATGATGAAATCTTTGATTAAAGAGGTGGAATAGCCTAAGAAAAGAGAAATCCTGAGCAATTCTAATCAAATGTCGACCTCTGGGCGACCACCAGTTTATTCAAACCAGAAAACATTAGATAAATTGTGGAAACGCGTAAAAGCAACCATATTTGTAGAATAAGGATTTATACTCGATAAATCCTAATCATTCGAAAAACATAAACTTTGCTTTCCTTTTTGCCAATCAAAGGCTTATTCAGATGCGTATGACCCAGTTTTTATTTCTACGAGGGCTGTATGTTATCTAGCAGGGTAATAAAACATATACTCGTGGTAGGCTTTGAAGCAATTTGTAGCATCTGTACCTCGTTTCGAAGAACTCTTACGTGGCAGGAGAATTACCGAAGAATCCTTCTGTTTCAAGTAATTTACTAATTTATAAAGTACACGCTGTTTAGAGATTTCATTACGACAATGTTAGTCGAGCTTTATATAGGTTAACATAAATTCATGTTAGTTTATTATTCGGTCTATTACTCATTCTCGTTGTGAAATTCTAAAGAGAAAAACAACTTAATTGAAAAATGCTCTTCCTCTCTAACAAAAAGTAGGCACGATATTTTAAATTAATCTTATTTTCCTTGTTTATTTTTCGTTTCTCGACAAGTAGGTTTTAAGCGCGAGTGTTATGTAGGCACTTACGAATATTGTTAAGATAGCATCACAAACGACATTCTCGGCAAATGACAAACGTTTGAATGGCAAAGCAAAATTAGCAATTATCCATATGAAAAGACGCTTCTGACACAATCTGTGATTGATCAAAGGGTCCAATTAGACGACAAAGGCAGAGACGACACTACAATAGGTGCACAGGTGCCGTGACAACTGGCATGCGTATTTTCACGGTACCTCATAACTGGCCGGTTATGTAATAAGACGTTTTCAAATAATCACAGGCATGATCTTAAAAGAAGATAAATCAGCCTTAGAATGATGCGATTGCTGGATAAGATAACAATAGTTTAACGATGAATATACTACCCTATACTTGTTCTAGTATTAATTTTGTCTTATTTTCAAATAGTAACAATTCATTAATAATGTATATAAAGTATATAGTTCTTAAAGTCAGCACCTTTCGCCCCTTTTTGTTTCCGACCTTTTCTATCAATCTTGCGGGGTTCTCTCGGTGCGCCAGTTGTTTTTCCTGCTCACTATTTTGAAACAACACTCCAGCAGCATCGCTGATACAACTACTATAGCCTCTAGGCGCCGTAGAGATATTTCCAAGTAGATGTGCATTTAAACACCAATTCACAAACAGATATTTTCCATTCCTTGGCCCACATTTATATGGAAAAATAAGCAAACATATTGACATACGAGGTTTGAATTCAAGAGAGCTTAAACAGAAATTAATAGTTTATATTCATGAACTGGACTACACTGAAACTGAAAAATTACTTTATGTTCTTCCTTAAAATTTACTTTCATCCTCCTACACACATACACACACATCTATACTACACACAAGTAGGATTAACTACACTCCACAATGCTTTATTTTGTTTCCCTTTTTTTTATTATTTTATTTTACTGTTTTATGTAATCTTTAATTATATTTTTCATTATTTCGTTTTATACAGTTGTTTGGTATACCAACAACGGTTGTAATGTAATTGCGCCACCATCTGTATTTGTACACCCATATTATTACTAAAACACTGACACGCTACCCCGTCCCCTCATTTCATAAGATATAGAGGGGCCCCCCGACACAATATTGCCGATGGATAACCATAGCCGTTACACATTCTAATTCCTCTCGCATTCAGTCGACGGTATCAACTCACGTTGCTTATTGAACGGCGAGCTATCAAGAGCGAATTATGCAACATATGACTCTGAGGGTTGTGTCGTGTATGTTACAACGTATTACGCTATTCAAATTATGTACGAAGAGGCGTGAATATATTTTACTTTTTATGTAGCTCGACGTGTAATTGTTTTCGTCACATAAATGTTAGATATTCTCACACATTTGAATGTACTCCAAGTTGAACTTGGAAATCGAGCGTGTTTTGAATACTATCCAATACCAATTTTCACATTCGATCCCGTGTGCTGCTGTATAATTATTACTTCAAAATAAAATGTATCTTTCTCTTCTTTTTCTGTAAGACAAACACATTTTAGGATTTAATCCGGTGTCGCGGGGGACTTTACAAACATACATACATGAAATGGATGCAAAGAACATCCATCCAACAACAGTCAGCCTGTGACCACAGCTAGTGCAACCTGGTCCAAACGTCAGGCAAATGAGAGGTATGTAATACCTTTGAATAAGTAATCGCGTTAATTTCCGTGAAAATAATTATTATATCATGAAATGCGAAAGTTTAAAAAATAGTAAACAACATCCAGTCTTAGAAAAACAATTTGGGGATCACGAGTTGTCCTACGTATATTTTGAACCCACAAAACTTGGGGCAGTAGAAGGCGAGACGACCGCTTAAATCACTAAGCCATCCGTGACTTCCCGAGTCCTACATAACTTACATAACAGTAGTTATGTTGCGTTTTCTCTTTTTATATTTTCTGAATGCATAACTAATGCTTCTTATGCTCGCATTGCTACAGATCGAAGAGGATTTAACTTATTTCAGACTATTCCAATTTTGTTTTGATTAAATTCGTTCTGCAACAGTTGAGCTGTTCCTCTTACTAGTTACGAAAACCATGATATTTTGGGGATTAATTGCTATTTGAGAGGTTTGCAGTTGTGTATGTAATAATGGAATTAAGGTTATCAGTCAAAGAAAAATTGTGAACATTTTCCAGATAAAGGGTTATTGTGAGAAAAACTAAAATAGTATTCAAATTTGACATTACAAAGTTTATTAAATCTGATAGTACATTAAAAATAATGTAAGCGTACTTATAATCACGTCCCTTATCATTTTCATTAAAATAAAGTGCCAAGTTCTTAAACAATCATGGCGAACAAAGAAACACCAGACCACGTAGGCAAGAAATGGACTTTTTATTCACTTAATGATATTTTTTTTTATACGGGCAAGGTAAATAGAGAGCTCGCAGACTTAGTTAATTGGATACCATTAGGGACATTTGACCTCTTGTTAGGGTTGGCAAAAATTCGTTTTTTTTATTAAGAAAAAAAATTTAATTAAATATTTTGGTAGACAACAAATAAGTATGATTAACATGGTAAACAAAGTTAAATAAATGCTTGTGTATATATTATAAAATTCAATTCTATTGTGTATCATTTTACAACAAGCAATAACTTTAAAATCTATGATTCAATGTTAGCACAATTGTGTTTCAGGAACGTAAGGAGCTGACTTCTTCACTATATAAACATGCTATTAAAGGGTGGGGTACTTACAGGTGTGCCCCTAAATTTTGGGTTTCAATTTCTAACTCCATTATACTGGTAATGTTTTTATACAGAGGTGTTAATGATTGGTGTGCGGCAGCGTGACAACCCTACGGGGGAGCAAAGCTACAGGCGACTTAATGATGTACGAGGTAATTAAAAGTTTGTAAGCACACTTTCAGGTTTCATTTTTCATTTAATGTCCTTCAGCTTGGTTATACCTACACATATGTAATTAGAACCGAAATGTTTGCTGCATTGGCTAAAGAGGCTTACTCAAACCTCAAAGGAAATACACAGTTTAAAATCCTACATGTTACTTTATAAAACTATAAATCCGTCGTCGCTCTTCTGTCTCTAAAAGGTTAGCGATTGTACGCTCTCTAACGAGCTATAATTATGTTACTCTAACATAAAGAGTCACAGCAGGTTTTAACTTCTCACTAGTGACGATGAAAGAGAGCGATACTTGACGCCGGTATTTTGAATTTGTTCCTTTAGTTTTAATCACAGTGGGTAATGACTATAAAAATAAGTACCAAGGGGAGGGTGACAAATAGAAAGAGTAGATAAAGATAAAAGAAATTTAGAACCGTGCCACTACAGTTATTAATTTAACGTTTCGAAAGTGCTTGAAAAGCCCTACTTCAAATAAAAGTTTTTTTTTTACACATAGAAACAAATCAAAGCTCTAAATCGACCTGCATGTTGCCGTAACGTGTAAACTACTTAACCAAAAAACGCGCAAATACCCATAAATGCCTAATAAGATACAGATGAGTAAGCTGTGCTACTAAAAATAAATGCTCTTAAATAAAGAAAATTGTCGCTTATTTCTTTCAGAAATCACATAATTGAGTAGCATGTGTTGTCGCAATGTGGCCGGATCACGTTGTGACACGCATCAGCACGTCACGACACTTCACAAGCGCTTCGTCACTCCTCATAAAATTCTCTAAGTTTATGTGGAGAGTTTTACACCTACGCCAAGTATTATCAATGACTTTTTGTGATAAAGTAAACTTTAACGGTGTAGTAGAAATTATCATTATTTGACATCTTAAGATATGAGTAATATCATATATTGTAGAGTAGACTTATTTGGTTCACTTATATATAAAATAGAAACTGCAAATACGCCTGTAAGTCGAAAGACACAATTGTATGCTAGACCCACAGAAATACAAGCAGGAGGTCTTGGCCTTTTTTTTTACGTGTGGAAACCCCCTCCGGCCTTCACTCCACCGGGGTTTGCGGCGGGGCGGTGTGTCGGAATCGAACCGACTAAAACCACACGGTGTGCCACTCTGCGCCTGAGACGGGAGAGATCCGGGAACCGCTCTCTTACGCCATCCGGACCCCTCCCAGCGCCTGCCCGCACTGAAGCGGGCTCCGTCGTCTGATGGTAAGCTCTCAATTTTGGCGACGTACTGCACACGCGTTACGTCGCCCCCTCGCGGCTGGCCTGTGAAGCGAATGAGGGGGGGAAACCCGTCCCGCCCATCCGCGGGGAGGTCTTGGCCTCGGTTAATCTCGCGTATCGCCTGTTTTCTGTGAGGTCCTAGTGTCGTTCCGGTCGACCCAGTCCATATATGCCGAGCCAGCCGTCCTATCCACAATGAATTTAAATATTTTACACATCTTTAAATGATCCATAAGCAAAGTTAGTTATAATATTTTTCTGCAATTAAACTCTGAAGACTCTCTGTGTGCTCAGTGATGTCGTAAAATAGTGAGATAGGACCTTTAGTTAATAGTCGTGTTCAATAGCTTTCTAATAGCTGTCGCATCAGATAAAATGACAGTGCTAACGTTAAGTTCTTTCCCGATGTCAGTGTCGTTTATCGTGAGGTAGTTGTAACGTTCAAGATTATTCTAGATGTAAGAGTCTGTTAATATATTAGGTTATACAAAATGTAGGAATACACAACCAGTGATTACACTTAATACAATTTTCTTAGAAACACAAATAGAATATAAATCTAATAAAATGTATATCATAGTATCTTCATATTAAACTGTTAAAAATAACTTTCATTACTTCAAAATTTATGAAAAGTTACATATTGAATCAATATTCAAACATACCACATCCGTTATCAAATAAACATTTTCAACATTACCTGAAAACAAATAAAATAGATTAGTACTGTAAAATATAATCAAAAGAGTATCGTGAAAATAAAAACAGTCGTGTGGGTATAATATAAATGTTCACGAAAGCACCGCATACCTTATAAGGACGTATATCTTTATCAAAAGGCAACCCATCATCTCCAAAGTTCCTGCATGTTTTTTTTGCGACGGAAAATAATTCTGTCGGTTCGATTTCAACATATTACTGTCACATAAATCACGACACGACATTCAATAGGAGGTTTTGCATGATAATAAAGAACCCAGTATAAGGAGGAATACCATTTCTGCCTAACCCTAAGCTTCCACCTAGAGAGTGACCAAATTCGTTCAAACTAAACCATTAGATGCTGGTTTACTATAATATTTTTTTTTGAAAAAGACAACTCCCGCATTAGGACTATACATTCCTGTGTCACGGGGATCTTTACAAACATACATGAAACGGACACAAAGTACACCCAGACTTCTAAGTCAAATTGTTGTTCTAACAACAATTTATGGATCACACAAAGTGTTGTCCCATGTAGGATATGAACCCACAAAATTTGGCGCAGTAGGGAGCGGTATGTCGACCACTGAAACCACTAGGCCAACCGTGTAGTCAATTATTTATCAATCAAGCCATTTCTAAAAACGATTGCAACCGTTCATGGCACTCTTTAATCCCTGCTTTTCAACGTACACACAACAATAACAAAACACATTCTATTCATCAATTTGTTCGCTATTTAAACAACACACGAATACTCCACACCAACAAGTACGAAGTTATCAATTTAAGCGTAAAAATATTTCAACAGCCGGTAGATTGTCCGGAAATGTCTGCGCAGTTTCAATATCCTGCATGAAATGCTTTTAATAGAAATTATTTTCATCGCTATCAAATAAACATAAACTATATTATGTAGATATAGATCTAACAGTGTTTTGATGAATGTATGAATAAAATTACTAAACTTATACAGTACAATCTGACATAAACAAACAATACTACTATATTACTTCAATAGTACTGTTTGACCTGACATGGTCACTAATTCAATCTCTATGTATACAAAACAAAATAATAAATGGTTTTAAATAACGTAAAAGTAAAAGCATTCACTATGTAAGGATTTAAATCCACTATAGTTAAAATACCGTCTACATGATTTTTATTGTTTAACAATTCACACCGAATAAATTATTGTAGTAATTTTGTTCAATACGCGTTACTATAATTCACGAAATATTAATATTTATTTCTTATTTTATTTATTTATCTGGTAAAGAATTCTATCGAGGTGTAAAAACACCTGTTTATAGAACCAGTACAAAAATATCAATATTACAATATATAGATATTTTTGTTGTATTTTTTTTTTGTGTCTATTTATAATTAGAATGTCGCCTGATATGAGTAATAACCAGGACAAGTAATAACCCTATAAGTTTGTAATTATCTTGACATGTCACCAAATTTTCGAGTCCGTCACTTTGGGTCTCGAACTTATTAAACTTGGTTTGGTATCTACATAGAGGTTTGTTATTTTTACCACTAACTGAAGCAAGGTGTTTCTGGATGTATATATAGCGTCAAAATGCCAAAATGAAATAATATATTTTGGTGGTGGTTTCAGTGTCTGGATTGAGGGTGTTCTTGGCTGTGAATTAAACAGTTTAAGAAACTTTAACCCGACTAATAATTCTATTACTATCAAGATTAACTTTTAATTACAACTTAAAACTTGTGATAACATGTTAAGATCTGGGTTTAAGTCGAGGATTACCAACAAAATAGAGTTACAAATAAAACAACGAAACAGCATTGACTTTGTTCAATTATTTTCTCGAGTACTGAACTCGGAGTGACTCGAGTGTATCGAATATTGAGGTACAAATTAGTGCACAACTCGAGTGCGTATTTGCTCATCTTGAGCGTCCGTGTCAGGGACTAACGAATTTAATCGAGATAGTTGGACATGAGTAGATGCCAGTATCTCATCGAATGTTAATGCAAACATTACGAGTTCATTAAATTAAGTAATTATCGACTTAACTGAGAGATTGTTATTTGATTTGATTTTTGGTTATTTGATTGGACAAGCTCATTGATTTAATATAACCCTGAATGTACATAGACAAATAGATAAATAACACTTTATTTGTACACCAGGGTTTAAAAGCAATATACATTTGTAAAATACCGTGGAAGAGCCACGCTTCGGCATGCATGGGCCGGCTCGACCGGACTGGTTCCACGGCCTCACAGAAAACTGGTGTGAAACAGCATCTGCGCTATGTTTTACCGAGTGATTGAGGATACCGGAGATCTATAAGCCAACCCCTCCCCCCAAAGGCCAGCAACGCACTTGTGACGCCTCTGGTGTTGCGGGTGTTTATGGGCGGCGATAATCGCTTAACATCAGGCGATACGTCTGCTCATTTGCCCCATATTCCATTAAAAAAAACAAGAATAATGTAGGTAACGAAATAATGTAAATTCGTTGTATTAGTAGGTATACTGAGTATTAGGGATATGATAAAAGAAGTTAGGAAAGTAAAGAATACTTGAAACAGACCCTGTACCCGCCTGACCAGATTGGTATGTGAGTTAAGATCGAGCTTGGTGGTAAGTTGATATTTCCTTTCTGAGGACTGATCAGAAAATAACATCTTTTTACAATTCACACTCAGTTATGTTAGCAGAGTTAAATGAAACTATTTATTTTATATTTTTTATGTAAACTCTGCCAAAATGACTACTCTGCCTGATGAAAAGCATAAGCAGAATCCAAGAGTGGTGGTCACCATACCCACTGCTATTGCATATAACGCAACAATGCAGCATGACCCGTACCATGGCGGCTTAGCGATGCTTCTGCATCATTCAGCCTCCGGTCTCGCACTCACCAACGAAACACGACAGCACGAACTCTGTCATTTTCGTTGATTTTCTATTCGAGGGAATTACCGCCCCGGTTGAGCCGTCCCGTTTGTGCTGGAATCAGCGTGCCTGATAAATTTCCATCCAGTTTATTAAAAAAATAGGCACCAAACATGTCAGAAAAAATAATTCCACATATCAGCTACACTCGATTAACAATTAGATTTATAAAGCGTTTCTCTAATACGTCATAAATTCATAGTCTACTGTCAAATTTTGGTGAATTATTGTGTGTGTGAAGTGAATTTATTAGACATTAAAGATAAATTTCCTTGTTGTTTCTTATTAAATAAATCATGAGATTGTGGGTTATGTTTATTGTCTAATGTATTTTTCGGCCCTGCAGTGCCGTAAGGTTTACGATATCTGGGTTACTATAATAAGACTTGTTTTGTTTGATTAGCCAATAATGACTAGTTAGCATGTCATTGCGTGTTATGTACATGTGGTGACAGATGAAGGAGGGGAGAGTTTAGGAAGAGCTAACTGAGGGTGTAAACTACATAGGAGTAAGAGCTGCAATGAGAAGGAAAATTGAAGCAAATACATGCCGTATGGCTATCTTGGTACAACAGGACAAAATTACATTTTTAAGGAATGGCTTAAGTCCAGCAGTGTTCTATTAAAAGCTGTTGATGATGATGACTAAAGAATCAATAGTTCGTCCTTTTATATCACTAGTTTAAACAAAGCCAAAGAATGACATATTTACGTTTATTTTGGTGTAAGACCTGAGATATTGGGGGAACAATATTACTGCAGAGTGCTCCTTGTTTTTTGTAAGAAGTATACACATGTAGACAAGCCTCTTAATTTTCTCTAAAATGCTTCTTTTTAATATTGTCATAATTTCTATAGTAGTATACAACTATATACAATGTGAACAAATCTTAGAAGTCAATTTAAAATCTGTCGGTAAAAGTAGCCAATATCCTTTTTCAAGAATCAAAGTATCCTTATCCCGGCATTCATCTCTCGCTAGTTTGGGAACCAGGGCTTGCACTTGAATTGTATCCATACTTTGTTACCGTAAATAATAATCATTATTTTCTCGTTACCAAATTTCAGTAAAATCGATGCACCGTCTTAACAGTGATAGCGTAACAAACAGACTGACATAGGTACTTTCGAATTTATAACATTAGTATGGATTATTTAACCAACTCAATTTACTCAAAGTTTCCTTAAACTTTGTATTCTACATATGCAGTTTGGAATTACATAACATTCAGAGCAATTATGCCATATCAAACAGACAGATCCATACAAGTATTTAGTAAAAACGTTCGGATTTTATTCAACGAATTTAAACTTACGAAGTTCAAGTGAGTGTGGTTACCGGAGATCCAACCGCTCCCTCTACAAACATCAAAACGCACTCGTGTGACTCGAGTTGTGTTATGACATAAAAAAGCCCTAAAAACCTCTATAGCCTAAAATAAGACGCTAGTCATCATAACTTTCTTCTACCCATTTATAAAAGTAGAGATTTACACTCGGTACAAATACTTTGTGGAACTTTTATAGTAGCAATTTGTGAGTTGGGACCTTAAGATCGGCTCGGCAAGGTTCGTAACCCGGTTTGTTGGGGGACCATTAGCGACGGCTGAGTTGCGGAGAGCTCTACGAATACATTACTCCGTTATGCACGAAGGATTTTGTTTTAAAAGTTTACGCTAACATTTCAGATGGGAGAGAATGTTGGGTTCATCTAACGAATATTGTGGTTATGAAACAATGCAGGAATATGAATGACTGAAGGAATATTGCACTGTAAAACAAATAAACAAATAATTTATGGTAACTAATGATATACTATACATACATGTAATGTATATGATATGCTTATTTTTTATGGAATAGGGGGCAAACGCCTGGTGGTAAGTGACTACCGCCGCCCATGTACACCCGCAACATTTGGCCAATGGGGATGGAAAGGGGAATGGAGGAAAGGGTTGGAGTATGGGCCTCGGGTATCCTCACTCACTCGGTAAAACACAGCGCAAGCCCTGTTCCACTCCAGTTTTCTGTAAGGCGTGGTACAACATCGGTCGAGTCGGCCATACTGAAAATGAAGAAAAATCCTTGAAGATTTTTATAGGTTTTTTACTTTCTCCTTATGAGGTTTAACGTAACAGGGCTGTTATAACGCACCAAAAGCTGTAGTGTTTTCGATTCCCGCACAGCAATAATGTTGGTATAAATTTGGTTTGTCAGGTTTTGGTTTAATCTTTTTTTAACAACCCACAAATATATGTTTGCATCACGGTCCTATTACCGATTCGCTGCAGGTTTGTACTCCCACTTTGGCGTTGAAGTCACCCATAACAACGTTGTAGTGGGTTTTAGTAGTGGAGTGGAGGGCCCATTTTTCGAGAACTCATTTTTCGAGAAGCGGCCCCAAAGAAAGTGGACAAGGAAAAGCCCCGACGCTATGACCAAAAATGAGATCGATTTCATCATAACGGACAGGGAGCACATATTCAGAGACGTCTCAGTGCTCAATAGGTTTAACACCGGTAGTGATCACCGTCTAGTCCGAGGTTCTCTGAATGTCAACTTCAAAGATGAACGTGTCCGCATGATGAAATCCAGGCTCCGACCAACTCTGCTCCAAGTCGAGATGGGATCTGAAAAATTCCAGTCTAATCTGGAAAACCGATTTGTTGCCATGAAAACCACAAGAGACGTAAACCAGAACCTTGAAAATGTGGTTCGAATCCTCAGGAATGAAGGTACGAGATTTTGTCAAATGCAGCGTACAGGCACGAAGTCGACACTTTCAGAGAGGACACTAGGGTTAATGAAGGAACGACGTGAGAACCCGCCAGTCACGTCATCGGCAAAGCGGACTCTAAACCGAGAGATTAGTAAGCGTGTACGACACGACCTCCGATGCTCCAACGCTCTTTTAATTGAAAGAGCAATCGAGCAGAATCGGGGGTCAAAAGTATTTGTGAAATCTCGGAAGAAGCCATTTGACGAAGCTGACCACAGCAAGCGGAGAAGTCGTTGCTTCCAAGCTGGCCGTCCTTTCGGAAGTAGAAAGCTTCTATGGCGATTTGTACGCTTCGCATGCATCTCGACCTGATCCCGAAAATGAGGACCCTAGAGCCACATTAACACGCCACTACACCGAAGATCTGCCAGAAGTCAACATTGACGAAATCGAGATGGCTCTTGGACAGCTGAAAAATGGCAAAGCCCCTGGAGAAGATGGCGTTACTACAGAGCTGTTAAAGGCTGGAAGTAAACCCGTACTACAGGCGCTCCAAAAGCTTTTCAACGCTGTGGCGTGGAGTAGGAGTGTGGTCTGTGCCTAAAGACGAACGACGAACGAGTCTTCAATGCGTGCGTCCTACCCGTAATGACATACGGAGCCGAAACGTGGACACTTACGGTTCGACTGGTCCATAAGTTCAAAGTCGCTCAGCGTGCTATGGAGTGGGCTATGCTCGGCGTTTCTCTAAGGGATCGCATCAGAAACGAGGTGATCCGACAAAGAACCAGGGTCATCGACGTAGCCCAAAGGATTAGCAGGCTGAAGTGGCAGTGGGCTGGCCACATTTGCCGAAGAACCGATAATCGTTGGGGTAAACGAGTTCTTGAGTGGAGACCGCGTCTCGGCAAGCGTAGTGTAGGACGTCCACAGGCCAGGTGGATCGATGATTTGCGCAAGACGGCTGGCAGGAGCTGGATGCGAGAAGCCATAGATCGAACTAAGTGGCGTAAAATTGGAGAGGCCTATGTCCAGCAGTGGACTGCGATAGGCTGATGATGATCACGGTCCTGCATAACGAAATAAGGAGTACTTACTTATAAAGTTCTGATACAGCAGATCTTATCATCTCTCAAACCTTATATACGCTTACTTTATGCTAGCCTAGGCTCCGCCCACACGTACTTCGATTATCACAACAAAAAGTGGTCTATGTCCTTCTCCAAAGTCCAATCTAATCTCGATATCAAAATTCATCCGAATCGGCTGAGCTGTTTGCGTGACAGACAGGACTAATATTGAATGTACAATATTAGAATGGTGTCACGGATATTTCTGTCATCAATTAGATTCGAAACACAGATAATGTGCGAAATATCTCAAGCAAAATCAGTTTCGAAAACCTAAGCCTCGTATTGGCTGTTCCTAGAGTTATTGGAACTCCCGAACCCTCTTACCATACATCTACCAATGTTACTAATATCTATAAACGAATGAAGTCAACAACTGTCAAAAGAAAAAATGGATGAACAAAGTACTGAGAGGAGTGCGAGGTCTGTACTGCGAAGTCTTAGCAACGCGTAAGTAAAAACGAGCAACAATTGAGGTTATTTCTGTACATCAATACAAATTTACATTCACACGAACCGTGGTTTTTTTTACTTACTTTGTTTTACAAAAGATTATTTTTAATACCTTTATGTTCTTTTTCTGTACAGTAAATAAGATCTAATTGTATTTATTTAAAAAAAAATATGATTGCTTATTTTGTTTTCTTCTTGCTGCGTAACTAGGAGAGATAACTAGGAGAAAAATGTCGTGGAATTTTGAAATGTCTTAATCTATTCTTGGAACAAAATTTCATGCTAATTGACTAAAGAATAAGAAACATAAATAAACAATCAGATTTTTTAAATGAAAACCATAGCCTATACAGAATATATATTTATCTAACCACTCCCACATATTGCAAGAAAATTTGATGAAAATCTTAGACAACAAAACGTTAGAAAAACATTAGTTGTTATTATCTCTAACGAGATAACACAAACAAAAAAACAATCACGAACAAACAAATAAAATGTTATAAGGTAAGTAAACAAAACAACAATCTTAATTCTAAATTTATCGGAGTAAAAAGCCAATTTACTTATAGTGATTAAGGCCGACCAAAAAAGTAGTGACTTAAATGGTTAATTACCACGCCATTAATTTACCATATATTCATCCATCCTAATTCCAGTAGGAGATACATGTTTCTTCCACTACCACCTGGTTGAAAATCCGCGCAATCTGGTCGAAACGTCAGACAACTTAAAATCCATACTTTTCTATCGTTGTTCCCGTGAATATTTGTTAGTATGTTATGTATACAATTATACCTAGACAGTAGACACGTGCATTAGAAGATGCATGATGATAACTCGGACTCAGATATCGATATTCCCACTTATATCTTGTACAAAGTGAAGCTCGTTATATCTTTGCTTTGCCACTGCCCTCTGAATTATGCATCAACCATAGCACGATATGCAAAGACAATGAGAAATCATGGCGCATGCGTTGGTATGCACGTGCATTTCATATTCCCATGCTATACTTTTCTCAAGTTGCAGAAAGTCGATTAGTTAATTAGCTTAAAATACACTTTAAGAGACTGGAACAGATCACTTGCTTGATTAACGACATGTTTATTAATTATTAGTAAAGAGGTATAGTGATGAAACGGCGAGTGCTAGTTTTGGAAACTAGGTTCGATCGTCTCGATTTTACCAACGTATTTATCCGTCAAGACTATAGATCTCATTTGATCTAAATAAATTGACCGACAATTTAACACCATTGCTTTGATAAGCTTGACAGTTTATACAAGAAACAAGGCCATTGGATTTATAATATATATATNAAGAAAACGACTAATAGGAGCAAAGCCTGAATAAACAGGTTGAAACAACTTAAACGCAAACGAGATTAGCCAATAAATATGTACATTTTTTTTATTTACAAAGCGAATATATATTTGTTTAGTAGTTTGAGAACTATACGTTACAAGTTGGGACCGTCTTATTTCGAAATTTCAGTAATAATAGAATATATTAGTGGTTTAGTTATATACAGTCAGATGACTGTCATGATGACGACTTAGAAACCCTAAATTCGCTATTGTTATTACTTTGTTTATATTATTATATTATTATGTGGTATAAAATTTAATTTAGTTGTATCTTTCATATTCGCTTTATAAAATATTAGTACTTTAGATTTTTTTCGTATTTTAGAGATTTTCTAGGTACTTTTTTCGTTGTGTGAGCTTTCTAAAAATGAATCCTACCTAAAAGTCGTGAAAATCGTTAGAGCCGTTGCCGAGATTCACATTATATATACAAGGTATATTTTTTTCAAAGATATCCAAAAACCGAGTTATAAATTTCGACAACACAGGCCACATAACACTTGACCTGAATATAGATCATTATCAACTTGAGCCCATTGTAGTCCAGTGCCGGACTTAGGCCTTTCCCGTTGCACGTCACAAAATGAATACATCTTAAATATAATTTAATATTTTGACTATTTTGATGCGCTTTTTTTGTGACTGCGCTGAGATTTCTAACAGACAACTGACTGAGAAAACACTTAGGTTTTTTTAAGTACGTGTAGTTCATATTTCGTATTGTTTCATGTATAAACAGATTTTCTACATCATCTACAATTTAGTTAGCTGCCAAAATTAAGCCCAGAAATAATCAAATCGTCAAACTATGCCAAGTAGAACACTTACAGGCTTCGGAGCTAATACGAGTATATTCAGCATTGGCGACGGTCGCAGTCAAATACAGAATTACTACAATCTGAAAATATACCGATAAAGATAGATCCACACTATTATATTCCCTCTTACACATGGTTTTCATATCGTCACTTCATTGGGACTAGTACCAATAACTACATTGCCAGATCTCTACTGAGGAGTTAAAATGAGGTATGGCTCTCACCTCTAATTCAAAGCAAAGGAGGCATTGAAAGTTTTCAAAACAAAGCCTCATCTGCACACATGCGACTGACCAGACCTTGCCTTGTTGTTCTAATGGTTTTTAATCATGATTCATGATCACTGTCACAAATGTAAGTCTCTGAAACTCAAATATCTTAAGCGCGTAACAGCCCACAGGGACCTATTCTCCCTGCCTCCCGAATCAGTGGGTGGAGGAATCTGCAGCATAAATCTACCTCATACGAGAAATATATAAATAGATATCCAACCTGTCACAACAGGTAATAATTCTTTATTAATACTTAATATAGAGTACGTAAGTAAATATATATTTGAATACCAGAAAAGACCGTTGTTAACTTTGTACCTTTCATTCGATAGACAACTTAATATTGTCATTACTATAGTGTGGCCCGTCACTTTCAAAGACTCAACATAATATGATGTCGAATTATCCATGTAGAAAATTAACAAAAATGTAGAGGATATCAGTGACCAGTGGATCGTATTTATTTGTATGAAATATTTGTATTAAAACTTAATATGAAAATAAATAGAGATAAATCAGAGCTTATAGTAGTCACAAACTAAGTAATTACTGTTTATGTTAAATAAATAGATGTTAGAGATATGGTAATAAAATACGAACATTTATGTATACGATAAAGTTGAAAGTTCATGCCTGGCTTCCCTTGAAATTTAACAAATCCTAACCTATATTGCCCATTTCAAATTGTTTCACAACTCTATACGTGTACATCAATTATACAAATATAATATCTAGAAATATTTACAATCATAACCGCTTTTATATAGTTCTTTCGTTCAAAAGCCAACTTGTTAATCAAAGATCTTAGATCAAATACTTATATTACGCGATTAAAACAAAAGTTATCAAAACGAATATCAAATCACATTTGGTCGCGATCTAGATTGGCAATAAGTGCTGCGCCACAGAGTACGATCTGAGTGCACCCCCCGAGGCAAGCCGCAGCCTATTTTCAATTTGCACACCCTACCTATCTAGATGCTATCATTTTAATTTTCCACACAGTTGATTGCTGTCGATATTAATAGATTTTAATATTCTGATCTTTCTTACGATAATGGGCTATTATCATCGCCGCGCGTGCGTATTATAAGAATTTAAATTTAAGAAGTCAGTTCAATGCAAAATTATTTTTTACAAAATGATATTGTAGCATTGTGAATAAGTTTTTTTATTTTTTGACGAGCAATAAATTTATCTTTATAACCTATATTATCAACTCCTTTAACGTAATACGAAATACAACAATCCCATAATATATGGCAACACAAATCCAACTATAAGGTAACTGATAATAATGCAAATATAAGTCTCTTTGTTTGTTACGTTTTCACGCCTGAACTACTAAACTAATTTAAAAAATATATTTACCGATATAATTACCCCCATTATCAGCTACGTCTTAACACGATAATGGGCATACTGGCAGAGTCATTGGCAATATCTAGTGAAGATATGTTCTGTACACTCGTGTGATGGCCAACTAACAAGATCACGTTGTCTTCAAGTGTAATTCGTTGTAATTCAAGGCGGAGAGTCCGCACAGCAGTACTAAGTTAAAGTTGAATGTTTACTTGCACAACTTAAGTTACATGAGTGTGAAAAAGTTAATATGAAAGAGTTCCTTTCAGTAGGTGTTTTACATGTAAATGTGACAGAGACGATATTCAATGTTATATAATTCTCGTGCCACGTTGTTGCACTCAATGAATACCGAAACTGTCTTATCGTAATTTTTTTCTTTTTAAATAATTTGTTAGCGTGCCCAAGAACTATCGTAATATATAATATATCGTATCGTATTAACCAACGTAAGTTAGCATCACGCTTAGATTAATAAGAGCCGAGCATGATTGAAAAGAAAAGACGAAGTTGCATAGCTCAGTTTGTAATAATAATTTCATATTTCATTATTTAATGATTGCGGTAAGCAGTTTTACTTACATAAGTAATTCCAAGATATCCGACTTGTTTTGTACCCGACGGGTACTTCTTTAAGGAGTAAAGTGACTAGCTACGACGGTGTCAGGGATTAAAAAAAATGTATTGATAATTATAGCTTTCTAAATTCATTGAACTTTGTCAATTTTGCACTTTACATCATTTATCTACGTTTATCATTATGATAGCGAACCCATCAATGAGTTCGTTTCTTTCTATCTGTTTAGCATTCAAACTTTGTTCGTCCCTTGTAATATTCTTCCCTTTGGTCTTTATAAATATGATGAATATGACTTCTCCGGTTTTTATTCTAACAATTAATTAATGATTAAATACGGTGTAGTGGACAGGTATTAAGGGAACAATAATTAAAACAATGTTAATACACGTATTCCGAGGAGAGGGGAAGAACAATAGGTCGCGACATATTATGATTGATAACGTCGTACATTAGCCACGTAATGTGAACACGAAACATAGTATTAGGATACCTCCGATTTCTGGTTAAAGGAACGAGACAGTCTGCTATAGATAAATACATAAATTCAGGCACAAAGCATGTGTTACTTGCCAAGTTTAGATAAATAATTATTGACGACAGAAAGCAGAAATTCACTCTATAATAAAATACATTCGTGTTAATACTGACGAAACTATCAAGCATGGCCAATCAAGGTTCTAAGAAGTTATTGTTTCGTACGAAAGCTTCTTTATAACTAGTCAAAAGTACAGATTCTTGTTAATATCTTCTAATGTTAAGACCTCTCATCTGTTTGGTTACACTCGATATCTAAATTTGATCGTGTTAAAAATTGTGTAGTGTATTCAAATATGTTTACCCTTTGACCTACTTATCATTATATTTCTGTTCACATAGGAAAGCTTTACGGTTCATATTATAATCTACATTGTCTCAGATATCATAAGACTTATGGTGTCAGTACAGTAATGACAAGCTGTCACAACGGAAGACGTTGCGCGACAAGACGGCGCCGCGCCTCCAAGCTTGTCATGTTCAGTTTAGCTTATTAAAGTGAATATAATAATTTCACACAGAAAATCTGAGACGCAGAATTGTCAACACGCGGGGCTTAAACCTCTTTTATAAAGAGAGGCCTATGAGGCCGGAAATAGTGGGAGAGCCATGCCTCAGCATGCATGGCCCGGCTCGACCGAGATCGAGTAATACCATGGCCTCTCTCCGAAAACCGGTGTGAAAACAGCGCCTGCGCTTTCTTTCTCTGATTGAGTGCGATATCGGAGGCCCATACTCCAAACCCTCCCCTTATTCCTTGTCCAAAGGCCCAAACGCACTTGTAACGCCTCTGGTGTTGCGGTTATCCAAGAGCGGCGATAATCGATTACCATCAGGCGATACCTGTGCTCGTTTGCTAGTCTAACGGGCATGAAATTAATCAATTTGTGTATTTCTGACTGCATCAGAGGTCAGATTCATCTTGAACGTATCAATAGAAATCTCGAGTAAATATTAGATTCTAAGGGCAGAGCAAACTGTTAATCTCTGAACTGTATGTGATTATGAGACCAATAATAATATATCGAAATTAAGAAGAGTATTTTATTGCACATTGTAGGGAAGCTTACTAGAAACAAAAAAATATGAAAACAGTTATTGAAATTTAAATGTCTTAAGGTTTGTAAATAATATGTAATGCACAGTATCCAACAACAACGATAAAACAAATTTACAACAACATGGTTGCTGTTGAACAAGAACAGACCAATATAAGCGTGTGAACCACAAGTTTGAAGCAAACACAAAGTTAAATTAAACTTGGCGTATGTTTTAATTTGAGTTGTAATGCAAAGACCAAAGTTGCCTGGTAACTTGATCTCACTTCCTTACAGTTAGTAGTATAACTAACCGTTGTATTTTGACTATATTCATTACAATAGGGAATATGCATATTTTTTTTTCCAGATTATTTATTGTCTTAACAATATACGTTAAAGTATTATTTATTATTTAGTGATTTTCAAATCTAGAAAATATTCAATACAAATAAAAATTGGTCGAAACGAAATGTGACGTCGATAGTCACTTCATCGAAATTATCGGAGTCGAAATTCGAACTGCGTTAGTGTTTGAAAGAAAAATTACCTTGTTCCATTATTTTTATAGCAATTAAAACTGTAAAGAAGAATAAAGTAACTGAAACACTGAATAGTAAACAAACACGAAATGACAATGACGTCATTGGCTGTGTAAAAAGCGCGCACAAAATCGCGGCGTTTGAAGAGCTCGAATTTAGTGCGACTTTAAAATTTTATTTAGAAAATTAGTTGGACTATTTACAAGCCTATTTATATCTATATAAAATTAAGAAGTAAAGAAACATGCTTATTCCCTTTTCAGTGCTTTAGGGAACTAGATGTTAGTTAAAATCCAAATATGCCTACAGTATTATTTTCTCGTAAAACGAATATAAATTTTTGAAAGAAAGAAAAAATATTTATTTTGGCAACAAAAAGTAATCGTACATACAAAAGGTAATTTATATTAGTTTTTCAAAATGCCAAAAATGGACCCATTTCAGCAATTTAATAATGATTAATAAATATACTGACTAATAATATGTATTTACATTGTGTAATGGAGCTGTTGCCCTAGTGATTAGAGTTCATGACTGCTAAGCCAATCGTGTTTGTGTTTCCCACCCACACATGAAAAGTTAAGTTTTTGAGGTTGTAGGGGTAATTTTTCGATCTACTGAAGTTTTTTTGAAAATCTTTTACCAATAAAATGCCACATTTCTTGAGCGCAAAAGGATTACCGTAATATATTTCATACGCGCAAGCAAAGCCACGGGCTTGTCTAATAAATATATAAGCTTTCTATAAGCATTTTCGTTACTATAAAACAGGCACTGCTTAATTTAAAATCAAACGGTCTTGTGTAAGACTTTATAAACTATTATAATATTAAGAACGACACTCTTTTATTTTCCGCAAATTCAAAAACCTTCACTGTCCGCCGTGTAGGACAATATAATAAAATGATTTAGTAATAATTATATTTTAGTATCAGTGGTATGACACAGTTTAAGTTAAACACTGTATGTCCCACTAGTCCCGTTGTGTAGATCGTAATCGGACTTCTGGGCAAGAAGTAATGGTATCTTTTCTCCCATCAGACTACTTAGACGAAAAGTGCCAATTGTTCCATCATGGGATAACACATTAGGACTAGTGGTATAAATCCAAACTGGTAATTGAATTAATGATTGCAACAAAAAGCGTCGATCTCGTTTAATTTCCCAGACGCGCAAAATATAACTAAATCTTTTCTTTCGAAATAAAAGGCTTTCGAGTACTTTAAGATCTTTTGCCTAAAACTAATATCAGACCCGATCATTCGAGGATAAGCTATGCCAACATTTTTATTCTTTGAGCAATAGTAATGTAAATGGGGTAGAATTAGGGTTGTCGCCAGTGTCGCCGTTCCGATTTTAGAATCAAATTTATAATTTTCGGAGATAACTGGCTAAGTAAAAGAATCCCGCTTTTTTCAAAATTTCGATTAGACCAAAAACATTAGCATCGCTGGTTGACACGTATACAAGTTCTCAGAAGTAACAGTTTTGTTGTATTTTGGTATATCAAACGTTTTAAACGGGAAAACGTTTTAAAAATATTTTAAACGGGACCCTATTATTAGTAATAAGGTCCCGTTTCTGCTATCCGTCCGCCCGTCATCCAGGCTGTATCTCATAAACCGTGATAGTTAGACAGTTGAAATTTTCAGAGATGATGTATTTCTGTTGCCGATATAGAATAAAATAAATACTTAAAAGGCTCTCATAAAACTGTTATTTTTTTAAGGGCGACAAGGAAGGCCCTTGAAATGTAAAGGCTCTTGGCCGATTTGTTCTTCTTCACCTAAAATTGTCAACAGCAGGGATAGTAACGTTGCATATGGTTATCGAAAAAAAATCGCTTTAAAATTTCTTATTATTATTGGAAAAACAAAACTTCATCACATTACAGAATTACTAATAAACAATTACTTCACGTATGTGACAGATGGCGACGAAACGGACGAAGTCGCATTGAACAAGCGATTTTATTTTCTATCGTCTAATTTTCATTCTTGACATGCCAGTTTTATCAAAAATAATAAAATTACATCTAAAATTAATCTCGACAATTCTAAAATGCCACTAGCGACAACTTTCAAAAAGTCAAGTTATATTTTATGGACTATGGAATTTCCCCAGCGACAATTCTCAATCAATGCATTCTGAACAATTCTTATGGCACCCCTAGGCACGCTTAATATTCCCAAAGCGGACAGATTTGAATTAATGTACACCGATTCTCTCCTCGGCTGAAATGCAGTTCATTTACAAGTTCATTTCAAGAGTCTTTTTGAAAACTACATAAGATTTTAATAAAAAATCTAACCTTCAGTGTTAGAATACGATTACTGTATATGTATATAATATGTATTTATATTTTCTTTAAATAACATACCCAAGTCATGCTTTATTTTGAAAATAGCTGTTAAAGCAGTCAGTCTGTTAATATGTGAGCTGCAGCAGAGGACGCTGTTAGGCCTGTATCATTCTTGTTGAACTATGACGTCACAGCAAGCGAACCAATCAAGGACTATCGTCACGTGATCTGGATCCAACCACCCGTGTGAAGAGGACTCACTGTTTCAGGCACTCGACCCTCAGATGCTTAGATGTTAAGAGATATCATTTTGTAATAAAATTTGTTTGCCATTACACCAGTTGAAAAATCAAAAGTCTTCGTCATTTATTTCATGCATTCGCATCTACAATAGCTCTTTTTGTTGGTCGTGGTGTCATGTTATACAGCCTATATTGTTTTTTGATACATGGACTATCCAAACCAGAAAGATTTTTTTAAAATTCTTGAGTATTTAAATTATAAAATTACTTTCAACTAGACCGACACTTTGGCTTTTTCATATTTGTATGAAAGAATAAAATATATACGAACACATCGCTTCAGTATGGAATTCAGGTTATTAAACAATAACGTAAATATATCATCACCCTCATTTACATAATTGGCACTGTCTGAAAATTATTGTTCTTTGTAATATTCAAATGTAAATAAAACATTTATAATTGACTCGTTGTGGAGTGACCGGCCATTCACTCCGCTGGGAAATAATTCGGTGTCACGTTTTACACCACACAATAAAACAAACATACGCTTAGATTGATGATGACCGATTAAATTGTTTCCTCATTAATATTGTAAACTAGATGACCTAGGCGGTTTTCGTACCGTCATGTTTTTCTTTTGTAAATATTTTCTAAATTTCTGAAAAAAATGTTTTAATAACTTTCCCGTCTCCGCTTCCTTGAGATAGTGTATAATAGCGACAAAACACCGGTTATCTGTTAATTTTCTTCCATACAAAACTTGCCACAACAATAATGATCACGTAAATAATATAATTATACAATTTGGCGTAGTCGATCATAAGTTAGGCGCATACATACATTTCGGTGATTCATTTTTATTTATACAGATTTGATTGTCAGGTTGTGCTTTCTCCATTTATATTGGGAGGCAAATATGTACCTGCTAGAAAAGTAACTGCACAGTGAGCATAGTGGTTTAAACAGTCGCCACGGTGCGCTGAGTTTTATGGGTTCATCTTCACATGGGACAACATCTTGTGCGATCCATTAATTGTTGTTCTGAGTTTAAAGCCCATTTTCACTAACTATATCTAAATTATCTCCTAACTAGGAACCCCTTAACGAAGGTAGCTCCTGAATATAAATCTTAGCAATTTTTTTAACCCCCTAAATGTTGGTGAAAACGAAAACATCGCTAAGGTTTACCTAACTCCCCCAAGTGGTCCCTTAAATTAAGGGGACGTTGATGAAAACGGCCATGAGTATTCTTTGTAGTCCCCTGCGACGCAGAATTTATCGTGGCGCCGGAATTGTTTTTTTTTTTGAACGAAATAAAAGCTAATACCACGGTTTCATAGAAAATGTATGTGAATCTATCGAATATGTGATGTTGCCAGAACAGATTTGCCTATCTAACATCAACAGATTTGGTCTCTTCGGTTATCATGGGCAGCTGTAGTAACTTACCAATACCGGGACCCATCTGCTTATTTCCTCCCATAACCATAATAAAAATATGCTTTAAAAAACACGCGTACAAAAGTCGTTTACAACATACAGTGAGGAATAAAATCTGGTTTGAAGAGGAGACCACACGAAAACGGGCACGAGCTTTTATCAAATAATTTACGATGGATACATATATCGACTAACTCATCGGTATTATATACACAGCAAGTTCATCAATTACCCGATTAAGGTAATCACTCATATGCCTACTGATAGATTACCCGCGAACCCCAGCCTAAAACAGTTAGCCGAACATCGGGGTGTGTCGTGTTGAATTGCTGTCAAACAGCTGTTGACATTTGTTTTGACTCATTAGTGGATAGTGTGTCTACTGCGACTCGCTTCTAATCGATCTTGGGGATTATTGCTTTTTTATAGCAAAAATAATAAATCGGAAGAATCTTCATACGTTACAAGGAGAGCTCGCATACTATGCGACTATAAGACTGAGGAACTTGTTTATTTGATTGTTTGTTTGGTTAAACGCTAATCCCAGGAGCTCAAGGTCTGATATGAAAAAATATTTCAATATTAGATAGCCCAGTTATCGAGGAAGGCTGAAAGTCACAAAGAAAAGACGCAAACGAGGTTACTCTTGTCAGCTATGGACAAAAGGTGCTAAACGGAGCTTGACGAGTAGATAGTTCATCTGATAGAAAGTAGCCACTGACATCCATGGACACTAAAACACGAGACGTATGTGCGTTACACCGGGATTCGTTTGGACTTCCCGTACCACACTCACTCGTGTAATGCCACGAAGAGTTGTCAAAAACCGGTTTTCGGTGAAAGTATGCATTCACAGCATCAATCACGTCCACAGCCTTTGACAGTCCAGTGCTATCCTCTCTTAACAAAGAAGGTTTTTTAATAAAGAGTTTTAATAGGTCAGTTAAAATAGATTTTGATTCCAGTTTTCCTTCTCTCTGCAGGGGTTTTGTTGAGTAGTTTTGCTCCCTTAGTAGGCTCTTACAAAATCCACGAGATGAACAGAGATTGTGTCACTCCGTTGGCTTCTCTGTCATAACACAAATAAAAAATAGTTGAACACACACACACACACACACAAAAAATAGTTGCCCCGGCAAACGTTGTTTTGCATATTTAAAAGAATTGCAAAAAATTTATAGGGGGTCCTTATCATTCAGAGGTATGAAAAATAAATGTTTGCCGATTGATATGCACACAAAATTTCATAAAAATCGTTCCTGCCGTTTTGGAGGAGTTTGATAAAATCCACTGCGACACGAGAATTTCATATCTTAGAAGAATAAGATGCATTACATGTATATTTTTATGTTTATTTATTTTTTAGTTGAATACAAATTACGCAACTGTTAGTAGCAGTTTGGAAGTTCGCTAAAGCTAAAGCTTTGGTTTACTTCACTTTTGTTTTCAAACAACGTGTCTCAAACATTTCACTCAATTGAAATAGTGATAAAGAATGTATTGAAAGATTTAAATAGACGCTATGCGCTTGTCTGCGTTTCTCGTTGGTAACCTCTTAGGCCTCGTACACGAACTCAGCGTGAGCGGGGCGGCAGCAGCAGCGGCGCGTTCAAACGAATAGACTTATATGGGAGGGTTCTCGAACACAGGTATAACTTCTCACAACACAACACTGAACCGCTTCTAGCGCCGCCGGTCCGCTCCCCGCGGTGTTCGAAAACGCAGCCTTAGATGTGGAGCAGTTCGTCTACCGTCAGTAAAGCTTTTATATGATAAAATAAATAATATGAATTCTTTGAGAATGGCAGACGTTGAATGTTTGATATCAGTTAGCGTAAAGCATTATGTATTAAACTTGTCAGTGTTACTGGCTGTTGAATTATCTTTACCTATTTGAATATCCCATTTTGATGGCCGTTAGTGGTTTTATTGTTTGTATCTAATATTTGTTTTGCACTGCAATTAAAACTTAATTTTAAAGAACCTGTAATTATTTGTGCTCGTGGTTACCTTAAATAGCTAAGAATTCCCGTTTTTTTACAAACTTTTATTTAGTTTCACCTGTCTCGATGTTTGTCTGTAATCAAATCATGCAAGTTAAATTTGAACCAATTTCCGATTTCCGATTGAGCTTAAATTTGGAATATGCCTGCAGTTCAGATGACAATACAATTATTTACTGTCGGTATCATTATTAATCCAAGATGGCCGCCGTAACAAAACAGCGACGTACATATTTCTGAACAGCCCACCCAATAGATCAAATGAAAGCGCTTAAAGGTTTTTTTATTAACAAGTAATAAAAGGTTATTGAAACAACTTATTAAATTAATCACTTGTTTATTAAACGTGCAGACAGAGGAGCACATACATCTCAAACGAATGTTCTTGCTCTATTCAAATCAATCAACAACCCATATTGTCCCACTGCTGGGATCGGGTCTCCCCTTATATTGTGTTCTCACCAACTAAACTTATCAATAGACACTTTTGTAATCGAAATATAACATTGAAATTTTAAGATATCAATCAACAATAAAAACAAAATGGACCAACAATAATATCTAAAAAGGATGGGAGGCATAAATAAAATTCAACGAAAATCAATGGGCTTATCCAATAAACCTGATTATTATTTTTTAAATATTAAGATTGCGATTTCAAAATGTAATCTTTAAGATTGCGATCAGGGCTTGTACAGATTTATATGCATTAAACGAAGCTCATTTAACTCTCGAAAAATGGCTGCTATCTAATCGATTTGTCCAAGCCTTGAAGATTAGATGTCGGTTTTTAAATTGCGACTGCATACTTCGATTTTGTATCGACATATGTATAGTCTTTTACATAATACCGACTAAACATAACATACTCACAAACACACACACACGCACACTCGCATCCAAACACATTTACACACGAAAAACACTCTCGACCACATATGAATGAACACAGTTACCACACCCAATACAAGAGGTATCTAGATTGGAATTGATCTATTTGTTCTGATTATATTTTTTATTCTACTCCTAAATTATATAACTAGAAGTACAAATATTCTATAAGCTAGAACCGCTGTCCTTCTCAAGATGATGCTAGGCTGCTAATTTCTGTTGTTGCCTCACTATTATTATTATTATTTTGTGGCAATCTTTTGAGCCCCGTTTGTCGTCATTGTTACGAGAGATTTTAAAACAGCAGAATTACCACCAATGAATAATGTAAAATCTGGTCTTGGTCGCCGCGACACAAGCCTCGAACTTAGTGCGGAAACCATCGATAACTTCAAACCTGTAACTTGTTTATGTAGAAATTGAATAAATAAATAAATAAATAATAACTATAAATTACTGTTAAGAAATATGAGGTAAAAACAGCAATACCAAGCGATGGAAACGCAATATTAGCAAATGACAAACGTAAACATTATAGCTTAGTCTAATAATACTCAGTTGTTAAATATTTCAACCCTAATCTTTTAACTGTTACTTAGCTATGAAGATAGCTAACCATCATAATAGGACCACCTGCTTATAATCTGTAGCTAGTACCGAGCTATTAAATACATTTTTTTTTTTATATCAGCTTATACGCATTTCCTTAATGTAGTAATCATACGCCAAAAATACCTTACATAATTTTGAAAAAGAGCTGATACTCTTACACTGCTGGACCGATACTAACCAAACATTGCTAAGAAATACCGCAAGGAAACTTACTTTCAAATCAAAAAAACCACATCGATTCCGTTTGAGAGCTACGATGCCACAGACAGATACACATAGAGAGAGAGACATCGACGTCAAACTAATAACACAAAGTGCCGCACAGTATACTAGTGTGGATAATCAATATAGAAACATAAACCTAGTGGACACTGAGTTTAAGTTCGAATGTATATGAATAGAGTGGGTCAGGCCGCCTGAGGCCGAAGCTATTACCGCCTGACATGGTCAAGGACGACCCCGAATAACCGCGGATCTATTGACAATGTCGACGATGAGTGAGATATCCGATTTGAACGTAAGCTTGGAAAGGGACGGAAATTAATACTTCCAGTACCTTTAAGCTTACGTTGCGATTGGGATAAAGGAATTTTATTCACTGATAGTTGAGTAAACATTACTAGGGTAAAAGGGACTGAGTGAGATCGGTCGACTGGCAGAGAATGCTTTAGTCCACCAATGCATATATTTATACATATTTCAAATTAATAAAAAAATATGTGTAATGTCGGTCGCCTTACGGCAAGATGTACTAACGACTTGAGGACCGCCAAAGACCAGGGTAGTTAGCGCTCTTTGGGAGAGGCTTTTCATTAGCTTATTGGCGTTCATCAATGAACGACAATAAACTGATGAAGAAGATGAAGATCAGGTATCCGATGCAAATACGAGCTTAGAAAAGGACAGAAATGAATACTAATTTAGTACTTTTTAGTCCGCGTTTAGATTTTGACAAAAATCTATACATTCAACCAAACAAAATTGGAGTGTCTATTTGCAACACTAAAATTTTTTACTAAACGCATATGTATGTTTACACGCTACATATACCAAAATATCATTTTTTACAATTTTTGTCTGTCTGACTAGTTGTACCGGCGAATCTCTAGAACGATTGGACCGATTTTGACGGGACTTTTGACTGGCATATAACTGATGATATAAGGAGTAACTTTTTTAAGAGTTGCTTCGACACACGGCGTTATGTTATACCATGATTCTACTATAGTCGTGATTCTACTATAGTCATCCACAAATAGCAAGAAATATCTGGATGAGCCGATTGATTTGGTTTCCATCGGCCCACACACATCTGCATGAATCAAATCGAGGACATGCGTACTTCTATTACTGCTATGTGGAAATGGCAATCTGGTTTGTTTGGCTTCACAGCACACTGTGCAATTGAACTTATTGATCTCAGCTTTCTTGTCAAATTCTAAGCCATCAACAGCAACTTCTCTCATGACATTCATATCTTTGCTATTTAAATGTCCAAGTCTTCTGTGCCAAATTACATTTGAGGTCGTTGTTGCTGAAGCCGCGAACAAACATGCTGACCTGGTGTTTAACTTGTAGACCCCATTCACTAACTGTGCTATGCCAATCAGTTCATTCTGCCGATTTCTGATGTAACAACATTCCTGATAAAAACTGACTTTGTTACTATGCTTTATCAGCTGACTGACAGACAATAAGTTGGTGGTGAGTGTGGGAATACATAATACATCTTTGACAACAATATCAAATTCCTTGTTGTTCACAACAGTCGTAATTTGTGTATCTCCAGAGCACAATACAGGCATAGTTCTTCTGTTTGCAACTATAATCTCCTTTGTAGTGAGGTTATATGACGCATTTTTTATGTTGTCTTGGCTGATCATCATGTGACTACTGGCACCAGAGTCAATGTACCATTCATGCTTATCAAAACGCATTTACTTGTTTTTACTTTGTTTGCGGACATTGGTTTTTATAGTGACCGGTTTCTTTACATTTATAGCATTTAATCACTTTGACAGGTCGGTTTGACGTTTCAACAGTTTTGACAACTTTATTTCCTTTACGGCGCTGCCAACCTTTAGATGCTAAAAATGCGCTTTCGGCTTCACTGCTGCCAACATTATCGCTCATGTCCAACAATTTGGTTTTTATGACGTCAGCAGATATGGCCAACCCAGAATGTTCGATCGCCATGATCATGGGCGGAAATTTGTCCAGCAATCCTGCCAACAACAGCGATCCTATCCATTCTTCATAATGTCGAAACCCGTTTCTCTTAATTTTTGCGCCGTATCTATGACCTGAGTAACGTATGCCGTCATTGACTCGCTGCTCTCGAGGCGTATGGAAATCAAATTTCGTAACAAGCTAATCCTTCGGGTGAAACCAGAGTCGTTGAATAGCGTCTTGAGTTTTTTCCATATGTCCAAAGCGGTTTTTTCATTCTTGATATGTACGAATAACGACGAATCTATTGTCATCACCAATTTTGCTTTTGCCTTTTGTTCGTCGAGGTTAACTGCGTTGCCGCCATCGCCGGCTTCTTGCTTGTTGATGTCGACGCCTTCCAAAATTAAGAAATTCTCGGCCGCGAATACCCACTCATCGTAATTCTCACGACCCCGGAGCTTCGGAACATTAATAATATAACTGCCAGCCATTTTTCACAGTATTTCCGCAACAAATTACTATTTTAAGCGGGACTGGGCCCATAACCTAATAAAACTACAGAGTGCTCGGCACAGACTAAAAATATATTTTACCGCTTCAATTTACAGTGTCACTATAGTATACAAGGAATATTATTTTGATACAAATTTAACAGTAACACCGGGGCTAAAAGCTCGTTTCATATAAAACTGATGATTAATAGAATAGGAAGTAGGATAGTAGGTAGTATTTATACAAAGCGGCAATCAAACACATATCTAACATAATCAATTAGATTGCATTGAGCTCATTTAAATTTATTTCATTATCTACCGCATAAAAAATGTTTGATAAGCAAAAAGACCTATTCACAAATAGTACTCGAATAAAACATGTGTGTTTATTATTCTACTCGCTGTTGCGAGTAGAATAATAAACACACAGGACAGATTTGATAGGATGTTCGTTTTGTCGAGGAAAATATTCCTATTTTGTTACTTAGACTCTATTTGTGCCTCTTCACATGTAAATTTAACGACGCATTAGTTTGTAAAAGAAAGAAAAACAAGATATAGAAATAGGTTTTTAAACAAACGTACGCGACTGATCTCCATGAGGTCTCGGGTTCGAATACTGGGTCGGACCAAATGTTTGTATGATCTGCAAATATTTGTTTCGGAGTTTGGGTGTTTTCTATGTATAATATGTATGTATTTACAAGATTTCATTATCAGCTGATATATTATATATATCAGCTTATATATTCTGATTATCAGCTGTCTAGTACCCATAATACAAGCTCCGCTTAGTTTGGGACTAGATGACGTTCTGATTAGATGTCCGAAAAAAATAAGCGTCTCGTGATACGCGCTGGTAGAGCGATGGACACTACTACTACTACTAGGCTACGGAGGCTACGGATTGTTCTTACGTAACCACAATGTATGTACATCACCCTACTCAATTCCATTAGCATCTAGTAGAATTGATAGATCTTAGTATTGTAAGAAAATATTTCAAAAAAATCTTAATAAATACATTACTTACACAAACAAATCCCATAAAAATTCTAAGAAACTCATACATTAAAAAATAATTCAATCCTCAGAGCAATGAAAGCTCTCACAACAATCGGCAACGTTAACAACATACCCACATACAACTTCAAAAAGATTAATTGCTCTAAACCACATCCTAAAACTATCTAAACCTAACTCCCGAACAAAACTCTCCCTCAACATACCCATTGTAAAACTTTCAGTCAAACAATATCCACAAAATTTCTATTCCAAGTTGATTCTTTATTCAGTTTATTATAACTTGTCACAAAAGGTGGATGTATCAAGAGTTCGCAGCCAGCTCATGGATATCAACGTTCCACATCAACGAAGAGCGTCTTTCAACGGTGCAATTGATTCAGGACTTAACGGACGTGGATTAACTCCATTATATGAACGTGCTATTTAAGTTTCATGCCAAAATTTATAATAGTTTTAATGGAGTTACCGAAATATGACGAACCAGATGATTTAAACCACCGTAATAAAATATTATTCTTTTTCATGTGTTACATGTTTTTGTATGTTTTGAAGTCTCGTTTTTATAATCATTACAGTAATCTTCATGTGGGAAAACTTGTAACCGTTTTTTCCGTAAGTTTTCAGGTAAAATAAAACATATTATCCAAAAACATGAAAGATTAATATACATATTTTTTATGGAATATGTGGCCGTATCGTGAGCAGACATATCGCCTGATTGTAAGCAATTACCAGCGCCGGTGGAAATCTGCAATACCAAAGGCGTCACAAGTGCGTTGCCGGCCTTTGGGGTGATGGGGGAGACGGGGGGAGGGGTTGGTGTTTGGGTTATATGAAAATGTAGAAAAAACTATTTTCAAATGCAAAATAGTGAAGTTAGTAGCAATAAAATAGTCAACGTTAATACAATCACAATCATTCAAAGCCACCCTAAGCACTCCGAAAATACAATCATAAATATTTCAAACAGAATCATTACGACACGTTGCGTTGGAATATTTACATCAAAAATTTGTTGTTGTTGTAACCAAGCTAGTTATTTACGGTGTTGTTGAATTTTAATAATATCGCAAACAAACCATGTTAATTAACTGTACAGGCTGTGTGTGCGTATGTGTCTCTTTTTCGATTTATCAATGTGTAAACATAATTCTTTTATTTTATTTAGGCCATTTAGTTTATTCCATTCCAATCAATTTAAAAGCAAGGAATGCTAGACGTAAATCTAAAATATTAAAAAAAACGCATAGGGTCAGGATAAGAAGAGAGACAACGACCCCTTGGTTAAAAATCCTACATATAAGGTTGATGTTTGTCTGTCAGTCCCTTTCTCTGTGTGTGGGTGTGTGTGGCATCGTTGCTCTGAAACGGATAGACCGATTTCAAAGCGGTTCTTTTCAGTTGAAAGCCAGCTTCCTTATGATGGTTCTTAGGTATGTTTGGATAATAACGCTCCAGCAGTGTGAGAGTATCAGCTCTTTTTCGAAATGTTGTAAGGCATTTTTGGTGTAACTCGATTAAGTGTTTGCGTAAGGGCTTTAATTTTTTTTTAATTATAGCTTGTTTTGTAACGCAACGACTTATACTTTTTACTATTTCTATGTTCACATCGCAAAGTTTATGATACCAATAAAATTTTGGATATTTACTTACCATTTGACAGAACAAAAATTCAATTTCTATATCAAAGAATGTTCTTAACATGCAGATGAGGACATGTCGACTTACCTGAAACAAATACAAAGAATATTATGTTTTCCTTTAATTTAGTTTCACAGAAAATGAAAATAATAACTATAAGACATTTATTTGCTTCTAACAAATCATAATCTTGCCTTAATAAGTACACAAAGTAACGGAAATGAACCTCCCACCCAATTATTGCTACTGTAAATAAAAAAAAAATTTACAAAATGAAATAAATTACGAAATTGTACCACATGGTAAGCACCAGCTTTCAAATAAAAAAATCATAAAACGGTCGAATTGAGAACCTCCTCTTTTTTTAAGTCGGTTAGCAAGGTTAATTTAGCAAATTAATTGTACGTTATTTACTAAAAAAAAGTATATATGTCTTTATATCAGTTGTCGAATAACCATAATATGAGCTTTATTAGTTTGGGACTAGACGGCATTGTGTGTTAGATGTCCGATATATTTATTATTATTATTATTATTATTATAAAAGTAACACTGACAAATGAACAAAGCATTATTACTGTTGTAATAGAAGACAGAAAAGCAAGGCTCCATTATAACTCAATCAACAGTGGGCTCAAGTGCGCCGTGCTTAAAATTTCAACTGTTACTAAATTGCTAGCTTCTCTATTCTAGTCACGTAAGTTTTACTAGCCATCGTCGCCTCGGAGAGCTGTAATTCAAATCAACCTTAGTGCTGGGGAGTTTGCAGAACCAAATAGAATATTCGCAAGCCCACAGGGTGCCGTTGATGAAGGAGACGAGACAAGTGAACAAAATATTGCAATGACATTTCATTGCAATATTTTGTTCGATTCGAATCGAAATAGAAATACAAATTGAAAATATTTTTAGAGCAAGGTACAAATTGATATCACCCTAGTGCCTCAAACTTTTTAATAATAACAAATTTAGAATTCAATGTTTTACATTTTCAAATTTATTCAATAAAAAGTGTCAAAAGCATATGAAATATCTTTTTTATTAACAAATACTTGGCAGACGCCTTTCTCTAAAAAGTTTTCTTTAAAAAATCACTATATAAAATTTAAAGAAAATTCAATGGCCCTTAGAATGTAATTAGGCGTCAACTAGACTCGTTAGAGCTATCAAAATGTCAACCCTTGAGAAAAATTAATTATTTCAGGACTAAATTTACTAGTCATTCTTCAATATTTAAAAGGATCCGTTTATTCAAAACAAGACGAAACATGATTGCTTGCCATGTTTTGTCATACGGTTATTGCTATAAACATTTATTTTGGCGACCAAACTGAGACCGATGCAAATAAAACGATTATGTTCGAACATGTTATGTACAGAGATAACAATATAGACTATGTTTATTTTAACGTATACATTTGTGCACGTTGTATTCGCAATACGCGCACCTACATTAATGATTATTCATAAAATATTTGTTTTAGCGACGTGTGTATTTAACTATTTTGTAAAGACGATATTTGTTGACAGTTAACTCAATTTCAAAATCAATACGGTTTCAAAGCACGATTAAGACTATGAGACGATGACATTTGCTGGAAGGTTAATTGTTTTTGTTCATCTCATAGACATAGTTAATAAAAGCATATATCGTTTAAAACATTCAAAAAAGCCTATCACTATGTATTGCCCCAAAATAACACAAAATGTTTGAAGAATCTTTATAAATACATTAAGAGGTTCATTTTGAAATACTCAATGTCAGAGACAATGAACAGGCTTTCACCTCAGTTTGACAGGTTGTGTTAGTGAGAGACACTAATGTTTCGAGAGCATTTCAAGACTTTATGCAGTATTAAGACAATGTTTTCCAACAATACATGCACGACATGAATACATCAAGATCAGGTATAATAGGGTTGATTTAATTTACTTGATTTTTTCGCTCCTGAACTCCTATCGACGCCAGTTTAGAAGCCCGAAAACCTGCCAATACTGAAAGTGATAAATGACATTTCTTTGTGAAAGAATTGTCATACACCATTTTACTCTTTAGGGGCTGGATTGGGGTGTAATAACATGATATACTTATCATTTTACAAGCTGACGGTTTGCGGATGGGGAACTAAAAAAATAAATGAAAACATGATGGAAAATAAATGAGATCTATATAAATTTCAGTTCATCGTTAGGTCGGTTCGGTCGGTCTACGGGTCAGGTTTCGTTTGACAAAGATAAAAAACATATTACTAATAAGAGTAATGAAAAAACCTTAATATAACTTTCTAAATATAGGCAGACACGCTTGTTTCTTAAATTAAATTTCTTTTGTACAAAATCATTTGATCTTTTAATAGAAATTTATAAGAGAATCATCTTTAAAGCTTTTGAGATTATTGAACGCCCTTATATTACAAGGTACAAGTTGCTATAAAACCGTTATTATTATTTTTTTTGTGTTAAGCAAGAATACAGAAAAATAGACGAGCTTATGTGTTTTAAGACACTAATATGGTACCCAGATGTCTATTCGAATCAAATCACTTCCTATCCTTAAATATAGAAACGTTTCGTTGATGCAGGGAGAAGGGTGTGGCGTCGAGCCACGATGGCTCGTTGGTCTTCGCGGCTGGAGGCTCCGCGTGCTGGCTTCGCCACCGTGGAGGCGCTCCAGCCGGTCATTCTCGAGTGGGCAGGGCGGCAGCACGGGACCCTTTCCTTCCGACTGACGCAGGTGCTTTCCGGGCACGGTTGCTTCGGGAAGTACCTGCACTCGGTCGCCAGAAGGGAATTGAGTCCCGCCTGCCACCATTGCGACTGCAGTGAGGACTCGGCCCAGCACGCGCTGGCGGTGTGCCCCGCTTGGGCTCACTGCAGTCACCGGAAAAGATCTGCCGGCCGTCGTACGCTGCATCGCCGGCGGCGAGAGTAGTTTTACCGCGGTCGCGACCTTCTGCGAGGAAGACATCTCGCAGAAGGAAGCGGCGGAGAAGGCCCGCGAGGACGACCTCCACTCTGACCCGATCCGTCGCCGGCGAACCGGGCGGCGGAGGCGCGCTTACCAGCGCCGCATGCCGCCTTGAGTGTGGCCGCGGATGGGCGGGACGGGTTTTCCACCCATCCGCTTCTCAGACCAGCCGCCAGGGGGCGACGTTACGCGTGTGCCGTACGTCGCTTAAATTGAGAGTTTTACCATCAGACGACGGAACCCGCTGCAGTTGCGGGCACCGTCGTCGGCGCTGGGAGGGGTCCGGATGGCGTAAGAAAGCGGTTCCCGGATCTCTCTTGTCTCAGGTGCAGAGTGGCACACCGTGTGGTTTTAGTCGGTTCGATTCCGACACACCGCCCCGTCGCAAACCCTGGTGGGGTGAAGGCCCGAGGGGGTTTTCACAGGTTAAAGAAAAAATGGGTCTCCGGTATCCTCATTCACTTGTTGAAAAACGCGCAAGCGCACACACACAGTTCACACCGGTTTTCTGTGAGGACGTGGTATCATTCCGGTCGAGCCGGCCCGTTCATTCCGAAGCATGGCTATCCTACGGTAAAACCAACTAATTGTGTATAAAATTTTAAATTATTATCCACTATTAATATGTGTTTTTGGCAATTGGAAATGCATAATAATATAACACCATCATCGACAGCTTTTAACAGCCGATTGTCGGACATAAGCCTAGAGGCCTTTTATATTTAGTAATTAAATTGGAAAGGAGACTTTGGCCTATACTACGATATGGCTCGATGGGTAGGGTTTCTTTCAAGTTTTTCTACTGATATAGTCCTCCACAATTTGTTCCCTTAATCGGCTCTTACGATACTCTTTAAGGCTCAAACCATACACAGTGTAATGTTTAATTATTTTTGCAAAGATTTGTATCATGTTATATTCATATGATATATCTTTCTAGCTTTTATTTTTCCCAAGATTCGAGGTCGGATACTATTTCAACCGGTTTTATCTGAATATCAGTTTTCACACGGAGCGACTGGCATGGATCTCCACAACCCTGAAGGTGAACTGAATTCAAAGGTTGAACTTGTTGTCAGTATATTTGACGGCACTAACTTCTCAATTACGATTGCCGAAAATGTTCATGACAACTGGGACCGACGATTTAACGTGCTCTCGGAGGCACACCGCCGACTTCCATACTAAGGGCTGTGCTATTAAGAATTTCTTGTAAGGAAAACCCAACAGCAGGCCGACCAAGGAATCGAACCCGAAACAGTCGCTTACACTAGACCAACCAGGCAGATTAATTTCATATGATATGTGTATTTAAAAAAAAGGATACTGCATTTGTTTAATCTCTTGATTCCGAACAGGCAACAAAAATGACATTGAAAGCGAGCGAGCAAAGCCTTGGGCAAATCTTGATGGTATCATAATGCGTAACGGAAAATTTAAAGAATGTCGATAAAAAGATTCCATTCGTAAATAAACCACATTGTTTAGGAAATGTTTTACTAATATCCTAAAAATAGATCCACACTCAACTAATAAAAGATATCTACGTACAACAATAAATGTATCTAAAATTGGATACCACTGCGGTTATAAATTTTGGATGTAGTACTTAAGATAAATATATGCTCAAGAGATTTGTGTTAGCCAATGTCTGTTTAGGACTGAACACAAAGAGACCGATCCAAGCAATTTAGGCAAATAACGGCCTCACAAAAATTATAAGCCTCATAACATTTTCCACTACCTGGTGGGATGTATCACGAATTTTTTACGTAAACTTTGAAATTGTTTTCTAAATATGTGTTTTATTGAACACATATTGTCGAAAAAATCGAAAATTGTTATTTCTTGGTTTACTACAACTAATGTTTTTGTATTTTACCATGGGAGAACACAACTCCGACATGAAAATGACATCCCGACACAAGGTGATATTTCGACATAGCAGTACTTTTTCAGAAATTGAGTGAGGTTACGACAAAACAAACCTTTCCTCCACTTAGCTAAAGAGGGGCAGGCAGCAATATACGTGGTATGTTCAAAAAGTATCGCGAATTTAGAATTTTCGCGGGTTGCGTATATTCGAATTTCGATTTTTTTTTTTGTGGCATTATGTTGGTACATATGTCTCTCACTTATACTGACAAGTTCGGCCATTTTTAATGTTCAGTTAATTGTTGACATCTACTTTGCTCGCCCGTGTTTTGTTTCGTCTTCGATTTTTACCAATTCAAAAAAATGGAACAAGAATTTGTATCAAATTTTGTGTGAAAAACGAAATTAAGTGCGCAGATGCATTCCGAATGTTGACTGTGGCATACGGAGAAGTACTACTACTTTGGACAAAAGCAACGTTTATCGATGGTACAAAATGTTTTCAGAAGGCCGAGAAGATGTGAACGACGAAGAGCGTGCCGGACGCCTGAGCACTTCAACAACAGATGAAAAAATTGATGAAGTGAAGAAAATGGCATTGGTCAATCGTCGAATCACCGTTAGAAAAATTGCCGAGGACCTAGGCATATCAATTGGCTCGTGCCATTCGATTTTAATCGATAATTTGGGCATGAGACGGGTCGCCGCAAAATTCGTGCCAAAATTGCTCAATTTCGATTCTGCTTGTACGCCACTTCTTGGCCAAAAACAACACACTAATGATACCGCAGCCACCGTATTCCCAGATCTGGCCCCCTGTGACTTTTTCTTGTTCCCGAAACTGAAGACACCCATGAAAGGACGACGCTACGCCATGATTGACGAGATAAAGACGGCATCGAAGGAGGAGCTGAACAAGATACAAAAATATGACTTTTTGAAGTGCTTCGAAGATTGGAAAAAACGTTGGCACAAGTGTATAATATCCCAGGGAGATTACTTTGAAAGGGACAAAATAGATATACGATCACGAATAAATAAATAATTTTTGAAAATACACAAAATTCGGGATACTTTTTGAACACACTACGTATATATGACTCTTGAGTCAGGTATACTTACTATAATTGTACCTACAGTCAATAAAAACGCATTTTGCAGGCCCAACAGTTCATAGATATAATACAAAACGGAGGACAGTTACAGAACAAGAGATAATAAAACTGGCAACTAGAACCAACCTTTGTTTTGGTAGTCTTAAAATTGTGTCAAGTCTAATAAAATCGCACGCCTTGACTTACGACATTCAAAGACGAATGTTCACAAAGTCCTATTTCTTGCAAACGCTTTCTATTACTCTAATGACGTTAACATCTATGCCAACTTAAAAATAAAGACGAACATGTCTTTTCAGTCTTATTTCACTTTTATTTTCATTTTCTAGACTTATTATAAACACTGGGATCTTGTGAAGATCTACCAATTTTTAGAACCTGAGAATTGCCTTACACTCAGACATATTCATGTCCCAAGGTAGGCCATCGAGACACAGAAACGATGTGCAATAACCATTTCACTTTGATCCGTAATGGAACCAAAAAAAAACATCGTACACAACTTACGTGTGCAAATAATGATACAATGTTAGTCTAGAAACGTCTTAAAAGATAAAATATATTTAATAATGATTGTTTTAGGTTGATTAATACAGACATATATATATAGAGACATTTAGTTATAGAACTACGAGTTTTTTTCTCTTTTTTTTCTCTTTTTCTTTAGGAATGGAAACTATGACAATTTATGACTTTTTAAGAAATAGGATCTTCTCGCAATCGATAATAAAACCATTTGGAATTACTGTTACCGAAAACAGAACATAAGTGTTTGTTATTTCACTGACAAAATAGCTTTATATTTTTAAGCAAATTAAGTAAACTCGCCTAGGTAACATTGAATGTAATATGTTATAATAATGATAGTAAAAAGCTTATAACTAATCAAAATTGGTGGCAAAATAAAGGTTATTTTTTAATCTAATAGTATAGGTTTGCCTGAGAAAAAAAGATTTAATAAAAATTATTAAAAAATTAAAGTCATTATAGTTTTGCGATAGTCCAGCCATCAAAGATGTGTTCATTTATTAATACAATTAAAAAAAAAGTTTGATCTCGTTATCAGATAGGTGTAAGTCAATCTTTACCGGACTGAAGACTTCGTTTTATTTTCATGTTTTAGCAGTAAATTTAATATTCGGTTTTAGATGAATGAATGAAAAAAACAAATCTATTTTTTATTTCCATGAAAAAACAATCCCTCTATTTCTGAATACAATGCAGTGTCGAGAGTGTAGAACCGATGACCTGTGCACATGAATTTAGCCTCCACGTAAATCTGTATAGACTGTATTTCACGTCCGAAGTGACAAATGGCGTTACCTATCGCTGCTTCCGTCCTATCGCACTTATTCAGTTCGTATGACACCATGAAATCATGTTGCGCTTTCAATCCATATTTTTCTTTGTACGAGTAACATCTCTGATAGGGATTTTAAACTATTCAAAAAAATTATCAAATAATCTATTTATAGTCTGTGTCATTACATCTTGTTCGATTTAATTAGCCAATTTTAAGTAGTTGAGGTATGAGCCTCTGGTATTCTTACTCACTCGGTGAAACACAGCGCAAGCGCTGTTTCACACCGGTTTTCTGTGAGGCCGTGGTATAACTCCGGTCCAGCTGGCCCATTCGTGCCGAAGCGTGGCTCTCCTACATTACAGAGATAACCGACACACAAGCGGGCGGAGCTGAGCGCAAAAGCTAGTGAATAATATAAATCAATATTTTTTCTATTAGAAGAAGTGTTACAAATTTAATCAAATTAAGTATAACACCACACCTTCCAAAAATAGACTATAAAATTATAATAAAAACAGTATATAAAAAAATAAATGTGCCCATAACAGAACAGTTTATCTTTATTTCAAGTATGCAAACCATGAATTGATTAAATTGTGTCACAAAACATAGTAGATACTAGATAAAACTGTGCACACCTATACTAAATGCCAGTATCAAACACAACAAATTTTCATGAACAACCAATTTCCCCATCTGCACGGTCAGTGTGAAGCTATTTACGTCACACCACGACTCGTGTATGATAATATATGGTAGTCATTTGCGATTGAATAAATTATAGGAGTAACAGTGGGCCATTTGTCAGTTTGGTGCAATATTATTCCCTTGCTGATGTAGCAAGCCAAGTGCGCCTAGCGAGTGTTTTCGAGTTTTACGTGTTTTAAAAAGAAAACTGTTGTAAGATAAATATAATAAATTTAAAAACATACCTACACGAAACGGAGACAAAAAACAAACGGACTCTGTTAACCAATTTGTGAACAAAGTGTCTCAAACTCGAAACTCACTTTATACCTAGCGCAGTACAAAGCGCCGAGATGACTGACCCCAATACATAAAACTACTACACCAATACAGGGATACACAATCTTCAAAATTCAGTATTTAACCATATACTTATAAGGCGAGTGTAGACTCGCCTTATAAGTGAAGTAGTAATATTGGTTGTGACTATTTTAAAAACCTTTCTAGAAACAAATAAATAGCTCTTTATTTGTTGCGGATGCGCTAGGAAATGCAAAGATCGAGATTGTGCGTCTAAAGGAAATAAAACAACTTGGCAAACATCAGGACTAGAAAGATGCTGGTTTTCTTACAAAAAGATCTCTTGAAAAAAAACATCAACTTTTATTGGCCTTAAATTAAACGAGCGAAACTCTTAAATGTGGAGAAGAAAAGATATAGAGGGAAAATAAAAAAAATAATCTTAAGTAACTTCAAAATGTGTACTTCGTACCGTACGTTCCTTCTTTTTACAATTAAATAATAAGATTTTTTTACTTAAACATGTATCATGTGAAAAACGTGAAATAAAAGGTTTTATTATTATTATTTCTAAAAAACCGCCCAAACATTGAAACAATACGTGGACGCAAACGAGGCTTCAAAGCGTCAGAGATTAATTTTAATTGTTTTGCCATTATGTTCCTCTGTCGTTAATGGACTGGTTCGTACAAAATATAATACTCCTGAATTTATTGGCCTCGTTGTGTCATTACAAATATTGACCTACTAATATTGGTTTACTTCAAAATAATATTAATATCAATTAATTTTTGCCATTCATTTCGTCTTGTGCTTCCGGATATCAATTTTAAACATGAATTTTAAGTGTAAAAGTGTTTTATCGCGTTATTAGGCGCAAATATCTCTTCCTATGAAGAAGGCTGAATCCAAATACAATTATTAATTATTGATTATTCTATTTTTAATCGATTTAAATAAAACAAACACCATGATGATGAGTGAAATACGCATCCTATATCGTTAAGCTACTTTTGAAATTAGCGCTAAAAACATTTAGAGAATTTAGTTAGATATTATAGTTTTTCTTCAATATTTTTTATGTACAGACATCGACCTCGTACCATTATATTATACCTATGTATAAAAGTCTCGTATTTCAAAGAGGCAACGATGGGAATAATTATAAAGGCTGGGTGTACGCACAAAGTATTTCTTAATAATACAACATCTCTAGTATGCGATTTAACAGTAAATAAATATTTATTATTAAGACGTTTCATACGATTACTTGCAAACTCAAAAGAAAAATCTGTATAGATACTACACACTGTCGTCCTAATTGGCTACAACACGATTTATTCCACTGGTAATGTAGTTCATCATCAGCCTGTCGCAGACCACTGCTGGACATAAACCTTTCCAATTTCACGCCACTTGGTTCGATTCTCGGCTTTTCGTATGTATGAAGTGTAGTTAAAATTGTTTATTTTTCATTGTGAGTAGATTATGTTTTGTTACTTATCTGTTATACATGCTAACATCGAATTTCATGTCACTCGTTGATGGAAATGTTGCAAAACACTAACTTCAATATACATATAGAATAAAACTACAATGTGACCTACACTAAAACACTGGGTTAGTTTCTCATGTTTTCGTATAGATGACAGTCTCCTGCTCCACCTCTGAGTAGCTACTGATTCTTAATCGTGCAATCAAAGTTATCGCGTTTTGTAATTGTAACTGTGATGTTACAATTGATTACATGACCCGCTAATAAATGTAGGGAAATTGTATAATTTCCCTACATCCATTAGCGGGTCATGGTTCACCATACATGTTCCGGCTCTATCGAACCATCTTTTAATCTCTAAAGGCTGTCCTTTAGAGATTAAACATTATCCTTTAGAGATATCACAACGAATTACTGTTAATTCGTTGCCTTTATAAATACTTTTAAGCTTTTGCGCACTATAAACAAAGAGAAAACTGTCATGTAGACAGGTCTCTTTTTGTTTATAGTGCGCATCCATCCATACAAATACATAAAAATGAAAAAGCCAGTTTTAAGTAATAAATCACAAAAGTATCATAACAATTTGTGTAGCTTTTGTATTTTTCTATGATATATGTATGTACACGTCAATGCATACATAACGCGATGTTTTCACATAGTTCAGTGACCACGGACTAAGAACAATAGTGAACAAAGTATGTATTTGGTTATTTTGATCAATGTGTTAAATTTCATTTTGAGATGTACCTAAATACTGCAGTTAAAAAATAAGAGTAGATATTTTATAATACTGGAAATCGCTTTTACGAATTACGAAACGATTAGCGATATCTTTCTTTAGCCTAATTATTATATATTGTTAAATAAGTTAAAATAACGTCCATAATGTATGATCATACAACAGTCATAATCTATTTTTCTTTTGGAAAAATCTTTTCATGCATAAAATGCATTTACAGAGCTTAGTATAACTTATTACTGTTTAGTATTTTCGCTTTAATCCAAAGAAAACATAGATAGTGTTACAATAATTCTATAACATATTGATGCCCGGCTTAGGACACCTCACTAATTTATTACCGTGGACCAGCACTGAATAACAAATGCTGTATACCTGGCTTAAAGGTTAACTGGGAGCTAAAAAACTTTTTACACAAACGATCTAATATTTCACAGTTGATCCTGCGTCTAAATTCTTCACTTCAGCTTATATTTTTATCCGTACTCCATTTTTTCCTATTAACATAGCAGCTAAGTTGACAACAATCGTGTCGACAGCTTCGCATAAATACGAATATATTATTTTCTCGTGGGTAACAGTGGACGTCGAACGCTGGACAGACATGGACACCCCTCGCGTCAATTTGCATTTTAATTTGTTGCCACATCGTTAGTATACAAGTGTGTAAAAACAGCTGCGGTGGCTTGCTGTTTTAATTATACACTGCACGTTTGTAACTCTCTGTGGAATGTATTAGACGATATAGATTACATATAAATGAATATATACACCTTTAAATACTCGTTTTTACGATCAGATTTCCCTGGCTGTGTTCATAGTTTGACTCGATCTTAGTATTTTTGACAATTTTGAATAATAATAATGTTCTACCGCATTCACACAACAAAACTGTGAAAGTAATATCAAGCTGGTTAGAACCACTAGTACAATCATTATTATCATCATAGATTTACAACCTTATACTACCTGCGATTCTGACAGACAATCCAATATAAAAACTCAAAACCTGCTTCAAATATATAAATTACAAAACAACGATCACTTTATAATTTGGATGTCAAATACAGTTGTTGTTATTGTCTTTGTATGCGTATAGCTTTATCTAGTAAGTTGAGGTTAAAAAAACTTTCTACAAGGATATTTGTAATAACTAAAACTACACAAATAATCTAAACACAAATCGCTACTACACAATAAGACTATCATTTCATTAGGCTTTCATAAAGGTTTAATTACAGTTCTATTACAATTTTTTGTTATTAATGTGGAATAATTCCTCTAGCTAATACGACTTATGCCTAGTAATTCAATTCAAAGGCACTTGAACACGTGCTTGCACACAAGTATTAACACAGGGTAATGTGCTGTATGCATCGAGTACCGACTGCTTTGTCAGGTCAACACGTTTCGAATCCCTACCCGCATCGGTATTTGACAAATGCCTGGTATATACCTAAAACGTTAACTATATTGTGATTAATATTTGATTATACCGGATACTAAAGCAGTGCTTCAGGTAAATAATAATACTAATGATACCTTTTACCTTTGATTACCGAAAATTAACGATCAAACTTTTTACACTGAAATATTTTAATTGTATTAAGGAAGCAGGCAGACTACGCAGGTAACTCCTGCCTATCTGATACCACAACCTATGAACATTTGTAACTTAACAGTGATGCGTTGCTGCCTTTGAGGCCAAAAAAATAGCGGGTTATGGAGTGAGAAGTACTATTTAGAAGTAGCCTTTAGGTGGCAATTAAGTATCTTCATCAAAATAGTAGTTTTAACTCTTCACCACAGATCTATTAAAATAAATGTTATAGTATTATTTTTCTCGGCCTTAGCAATGTCTTTAGTCGAAGCCGAAAAAAATAAATTTGTTACATTATACTTAGAGCAATTGTGCCTTATAATGTTTTTGTGCCTAAAAATTAATTTCAATGGTACAGTAAAAGAAAGTACCTAGAAAAGAAAAACATCTAACATTTCATAATACTCTATTGGCAGCAAATATTTGAACAGTAAAAATATGATTTACAAACAAAGAATACGAAATTGAGTTGACTTTGTAACGAATTTGGAGCTTTGTCTATCTACTCCCAGTAGGGCTTCCGGCACAATGAGGAAAGTTATACAATTTAGTTTTGTGTTTCAATTGAAAACAGGCATAAATTAATGGGTGGCAAACACAGAATGTAGGTATATTTCGTATTGTTTTAACCTTGATATTGTATTTAGCTTGAAATATAGGTTTCGAAACAAATCGCAACAGCCGACGTATTCAATTCGAACGCAGACTTAAAAATATTAATATAGAGGGCCTGGCCTGGCCTGGCCTGTATTATTTATTTTTATATACTCTATTTTTGGGAAATAATAAGGAAAAAAAGGTTGATTTTAATTACATATAAATTCAACCTTACTTTTCTTACGCTTACGTGTTCTCTCTCAGCGAAATGTTCGTGGCACCAGCGGTTAATATTGATAAAACGCTAGAAAGCCTTGGATTGCACAACCTCATTTTCTGATTTCGGATACTGTAGTCATCTTGATGCATACTTCTTTTGGTAGGTTCAGATACATACAAATATATTGATACCTAAGTAAAAGATTGTTTTACGCAAAAGTAGTACCTATCTATCTATACAAATAAATAAAATTGAAGTGTCTGGTTGTAATATTAAAATAGCCACGTTTTACTTAATATGAATGTATAAAATACGAAAATATGTATGTATACGCATTACATATTACATTTATTCACAAGTATAAATTCTACTCTCGAGAAGGCTCTAGAAACTCACCAATACCTTTAAGTCAAAATAAAACACGCATATAATCAGGTAGCAACAACCTTAAGAGTTCTGCCCGCTCCGTAACAATAAACCATCTACGTGACGTCATCGTGCGTAACACACCCTCGAACACAGAACAGTACCAGATCACAGTATCCTCACGACGGGACCTTGGATGTGCTGGCATCGTGCCAAAGGTCACCCCGCCACTCTCACCTCTATCGATTGGGATGGCCCACATCTAGTAGCTTATTGCCCCTGGTTAGTACAAGTTCAGAAACAAGTGGGGCCTGATATATCGGCTGTTGCCGAGTCACTTTTAATAAAAAAAAATACTGGAACGTATGGAGATTAAGACGTCGCTTGGATTAGAGCTTATTACATTGACGTTAGATTTCTATTCCGTTGTAGATGCTCGTATAAATGCATAACAGTGAACGTTTGGTAATTTAAGTAAACCTACATACATATATTCTAAAAGAAATTATTTCCTTTGAAAATGTATACACTCAAATGTGCGTATAGTAATGCAATAACTTTTATGACTTTGTTCGTGAAACAATTTCTAAGATGTTAATTATGGTATGGGTCAAACGAGCAAATCGATCACGAAATGGTTATACCGATGAAACATTTGAAATAGTTATTATAAGAAAACACCACATTTTTCTTCTTAGCGACGAGTTTATTTTATACTATAGGGTAGGAAGCACATCGGTATCGAGTTCTATATGAGATACTTGGGGCTCGTACTGGACGGCCGATGGGACTTTGGAACCACTTCCGAAGTCTGGTCCCCTGAAGATCCGAAGGCTGATTGGCACGCCTGCTGCCGAACATGAGGGGGCCCGACGACTTCTTCAGGAAACTCTACGCGGGGGCTGTCCATGGCTTTATACGAGGTTCGCTCAGTAACATGATTGCGGCCGAGAGCGTGTGAAACTCTGCCTTCTCTTTCGGCGGAGCGAGACCAGGAGAGGTTTAGAACTCTCTTGGTCCGCCAAACCCAGGAACAGGCTCGATACCGCAGACAACTCAGGCGCCGGAGGTCGCAGAACAATATCCGACCTCCATAAGCACAAGCCTAGTGTGCCAGGTGAGGCCATTTGTCATCCTAGCGGAAGCAGGCCGGAGTGGAGGCGCAAGCGCTTTTATATATTTTTATTCTTGGCAAGGGAACATACAGCTCAGGAGGGGGCCATCTAAGAACCATAGGTAGCGCGTGGTACGTCGGGGTTCCAAGGATTTCCTTTCGAGGCTGCACCTAGTACCCGAGGCAGCGTGCGGTTTGCGGCTCGATTCAACTGAAAACTATTATAAAATCAAGTAATATTTCTCTTGCTCCCACCGCAGAAATGACGACGTCAGTTCTGTGCAGCCTTAGAAAAATACAATTATCCCTACATTAAGTATGTTCTGTTTTGAATATAAATAAATATAATAACATAAATAATACCTTAATAATATAATCAAAGCAATCACAACATTATATTGATTACTGTGTTGGGGTATATATCTTATGACTATCACATCATCAACATCATCATCAGCCTATTGCAGTCCACTGCTGGACATAGGCCTCTCCAATTTCACGCCACTTAGTTCGATCTATGTCTTCTCGCATCCAGCTCCTGCCAGCCGTCTTGCGCAAATCATCGCTCCACCTGGCCTGTGGACGTCCTACACTACGTTTTCCGAGACGCGGTCTCCACTCAAGAACTCGTTTACCCCAACGGTCATCGGTTCTTCGGCAAATGTGGCCAGCCTACTGCCACTTCAGCTTGCTAATCCTGTGGGCTACGTCGATGACCCTGGTTCTTTGCCGCATCACCTCGTTCCTGATGCGATCCCTTAGAGAAACACCGAGCATAGCCTTCTCCATAGCACGCTGAGCGACTTTGAACTTATGGACCAGTCGAACCGTAAGCGTCCACGTTTCGGCTCCGTATGTCATTACGGGCAGGACACACGCTTAAGACTTTCGTCTTTAGGCACTGTGGGATCGTCGACGAGAAGACCCGACGAAGTTTCCCAAACGCTGCCCAGCCTAGCCGGATTCTTCTGTTCACCTCGTCCTCGAAGTTGTTTCGACCTAACTGCAAAGTCTGCCCGAGGTACACATTTTTTTTGAACAACTTCGAGAACGGCACACTATCACAAAACAAATGAAAACCATCACGATTTCAGAGAAATAACAATGTATTGACAAAGGTATAAACTTATTGATTAGTATACACACAATGAATTCATTTATATTGTGATTGTACAATATTAAAAAAACAATCGTCAAAATAAAAGGTCATATTTTCTTTTCTTTTTCAGTTATCATTTTTCTCTACAGAAATTATTTCTAAGGCATTCTAAGATACACAATAGACGCTCGTTAAACCAATTTTCGTGACAAATCCCAGAATAAACAAGATTTAAATTCACGACGTACAGCATGAACTTGTACACAATAGTTAAAGGTTTAGTCTAGTAATTAGAAATTCTGATTGCTTAGTCAAAGGTGATGGGTTCCGACTCAAAAAAGTGTAACAATTACACTTGGACCAATAAATCGATACAGCTACATTAAATATTTGGTTCGAATCGGGAATCGAACCTGAGATCTCAAACACAGCAGTCGCTTACACGCTAACACTGCGCCACCAAAGCAGTTTATACAGTTCCCTGCGACATTGACTGCATACCCTGGTCAAATGAGGAAACTCAAGAGTGTACTTTATTCACATAAGAAGAAGTAGTGCGGTAGTTGAATTTTTATAAGAAACAAATATATGAAGAAGGAAAAAATCTGGCCAATTAATTATTTTGTCTCTTACAACCCATCACGTGAAGGCTCTTTAGTAGTAAAAGTTCAAAACTTTGAAATTAATTTAATTGGGTGTACTAAGAGCAAATTTGCATAACATAATTAAAGACCGTATTAAAAGAATGTCGAATTGCGTACAATTAAGCTTGCAAGCGTTAGCTGTAGCGAAAATTTTATGTCACGCAGCCAAGGGGTTTAAAGGCGGCTGGGAGGTGTTCGAGAGAGATAATTCTAGAAATTTGCATTTTAATCACTATGTCAGCATCCCTATACTAATGGAGAGAACAAGAAAAAATGAAGCTAACTTCGCATTTGCATAATTCAACCGTGATGTTATTAATGGCAGTGTTAGAAAAACTCTGACTAGATACAAATGTGACTTTTTATGTCAACTTTACCCTGAGCGGCTTGGATTTGAGTTCGGTGGCCACATAGAATGTAAATTGCGTGATGTGTAACTACTTGTAGTACAGTACAATATTATGCTGCTATTTCGAGGTAGTAAAGCGTCACTAATTACGGGCGGCTCGACCGGGGCGGTATTAACCTTCCACAGAAAACCAACCTTAAGATATCAGCATACCTGCTGTCGTATTTCGTTGGTGAGTGTGAGACCGGAGGCCCAATGATGCAGAAGCACGTGTGTTATCACCACTCTGAGATTCTCCTCATGCTTTGTTTCAGCGAGAGTAGTAGCCCAGGCATATCTCGGAATGAGATATGGTCAATTGAAAACTTGCATAATCCTTTACTTTGACACTATAAAACTGGCCTCAAAGTCTACTTATGGTAGGTTGTCAATAAATATTGTAGAAGACTGAATTCTCTACCATTTTTGTAAAACTTTTTTTTATCTTGAAATATTTTCGAGATAGAAGTCAAAGCGAGCGCAGTGTTAAACTATTTAGAGTATTATTTAAGGTCAACCTATATCCGTACGTACGTAGTACGTTTCTACGTTACTAACTGTTTCGTTAGTTATTTTTTTAAATAATTTAATATTCACAGAGGAACTCGAAATTTTATAGTGACTGGAACTGGAGAGACTTTATACTATTTTTTGACCTTTGGCTATAGAATATCTGTAGACGCGGACACACTACGATAGGTAGGTTTTGAGACAAATTTTAGGGTGTCAAAATAAAGGTTTATACAAGTTTACATCCGTCTATCTCTCATTCTGAGATGAAAACACTAATACTCCCGGACTATTGAACCACTTCGGCAAGCCCATATATAAAAATTAAAATCGATAAGTAACATTCATGGCGACTGGCGTTTTAGGATTACTAATACTATAAGAAATCCACGTCCCGCCCCCATTCTCTTAAGAAAAGTTAAAACCTTTACATATACTGTGTGAAATATATTTTATATTTAATTTATATACCAGCTGGTGTATTGATATACATAAAATATTTCAAATTTAATATAAATATCTACGATGCTTTAATATCCTAGAGAAAACCAAGAGTTCGTAAATTTTACAATAACATCACAAAGTCTTTAAAGTGTCACATACTTCATTCTGATTTATATTCCCAATTTTCCGGGAGAACCTGAACGACTTACAAAATGTCTTCTAGTTAAAACAACTGGCAAAACTGTTATACTATTAAATGCAGAGACAATTTGACTGCCTCGGTGACGCAGTGGTAGCGTATGCGACTACAGTGCTTGAGGTCTCGGTTTCGCTTCCCGGGTAAGACGATATGATGATAAGTATGATCTACAAATATTTGAGAGTAAGATGATATGATGATAAAAATAAAAAATATAAATAAATATTTTCGGACATTTTTAACACACAACGCCATCTAGTCCCAAACTAAGCAGAACTTGTACTATGGGTACTAGACAACTGATATTAATACATATATACTTTTTTTGTAAATACATACATATTATACGTAGAAAACACCCAAACTCCGAAACAAATATTTGCAGATCTTACAAACATTTGGTCCGACTCAAGAATCGAACCCGAGACCTCTAGTATAGCAGTCGCATACGCTACCACTGCGCCACCGTGGCAGTCGATGATATAAGTATGATCTACAAATATTTGAGAATCAATTGCTGAGTTTCCCTGCAATAGTGAAAACATTTTATACATTACTAAAAATTACATTTTATGCAATTAATTTTAGCATCATCAATAATAAAAAAATATAAAAATTTTGTTTAACCTTCGAGAGTATTTTATTTTTAAGGTCAAGGTAAAAAGTACCTTTATTAGATGTACAAAATAAAAAGGCCACTGTCATGAGAAGCACCTATCCAAAGTCTCACGAAATTCCCTCTCAAGGTAGGACGCTCCACGACACTTCAGAGATTGAACTTTCATGCAAACTGTTACAAAACTTCCACTCTCACGATCTATTTAAGATCTTCAGAGTACATTGCATTAATGCGGTAAGAATATACAGCTAATTATATTTTTAAATATCTCCTCAGAAAACAAGCTACTTCGGTGAACAATAGGCTGTGTTGTTTTGTCACGAATGGATAAAGAAAGATGTATTCAGCAGATACTATTTATTGCGGGAATAACAAACAAAAGAAATGTAATCTTGTGTTGTATTCATTTACGTGCAACAATATGTCCATTGTGATAAAGAAAGTCATAGATAGATAGGTAGAAAACTCTTTATTTGCACTCTATAATATTACAGTTAGAAGAGAGTAAATAAGATGTGAGACGGGGTGTACAAAGGGCGGCCTTATTGTCTCATGATACCTTTAAACTACCTTTTCTCATATATTATAATCTAAATCTCCAACGATCTTCATGAAGTTTAGTATTGGAGGTTTCGGGGGCGATATATTGATCTAGTTAGGATTCATTTTTAGAAAATTTACCAACAAAATACGAAGCCAAGCTTCAGCAGTATTATGAACTTTGCGAACGAGTATTGCAATTCGATACTAATCTCAATTCGACCGATGCCTTCACCAATCCGACCGGATCCGAGGAATATCAAATGTTGCCGGACTCACCGGAACACTAGAGTCCGTTTTCCGGATTACAATACGCAGTTTCGAAATTGATGTACAATCGTGAGCTGGAAATAGACGGAGACGGTACCGTAGATATACATTAAACTGATCTTGGGTAAACTAGACACGATTTAAGCATTGTTATGTATGAAACAAAACGACTTTATCCACTAGGATTNATCTTGCCACAAAATTTTATTTATTTAAAAACTTTCCACACATTTGTACATAGATGGATGGATTTATCGCCCACTAAAATCATTATATTATAGCTGCTATATATGGTCTCAAGAGAAAGCCGTAGGAACGTTTTAACCAGCGAATTCCATAGCGCCTGTGATTATAATATTTGTCTTATCAGATAAATGGTATCTGAGGTATTTTGAATGGATTCCGAAGGAGATTGTATTACCTCCTTTTAACAAACTTCTGTCGTATACTTTTTCTATCTAATTTGTTTTCAGAAGCAATAACGACCGGAAATCAAGGTATGATGAATGGTTCCTTAATATAGACACAAGATGTGACTAAATAAAGATGAGTTGTAAAAAATAAAAGCATTAAAATAAGGACTAAAATTTCAGAATAAATAACGTTACAAAACGTTTTATCATATGCACTTAAAATAATTGAATTAACTAAGTTTGTAGACTTATTTATTTCTATAAGTACAGAAAATGCTTATCAAGCAATCAAAAAGTCCAACGACATTAATTACTGTTTTTTTTATTTTTAAAACAAGTATGTAATTAAATAAAACCTAAATTTACCATATTCGTTTTAGTGTAATCTTTCAAATCGTTTACAATAGGTACTGGCTATTTACTTTAATTTGTACTGTTACAATAATTTTAAACTCCACAATTATTAGCTGTCGTCGAGATTTGTTATTGATTTTTCAACAAAATGTGATCTTATTTCCTTAACACTTAGACTTGTATACGTAAAATTACGTAATTCGTTCGAAGCGTACAAGTCGTGTTTCTCAATAACAATTCCAGTTATGTGAATCTAAAAAAAGAAAGTATATTATTTAAAGGAAAGCTTTATTTTCTTAGGTATTTTATTTTATTGTTTCAGAAATAATTTTGCATTTAGGTTGAGGACAGTCAGCCGAATAAAATCGAAGTGAGGAATCCCACATTAATTTAATGAATCAACTGCTGTATAAGCCTGAGCTTATAAGCAGTGCTCAGGAATTCCTTACAGTTTTATGACATAGTGTAGATGTGCTATTTATCTAAAGCTCCTTTCGAAGAAAAGGCGTGTGTATACAACGTCGAACCTAGTCGGAACAGCTGTTTATGATGACACAATAGACATTCTTTAAAATGTCTATAAATAATTTTCTTTTATTAACATTCCATCTTAAGTAATATCTTAACAAATAAACCAAAACAAACCTACAAGAAAAGAGCGTACTCCTTAAAAGGCCGGCAACAACAACGGCTAGCAAACAACAACGATATTTGAAGGACAGCTTGACATACTACGTATCCTAACATCGTCTCGAAATTTGTAATTTTGAGAAATATTTCGCTAAGTACTTTCCAAGTATACTGGATAAGAATTTATTGAAATTCCCACCAGAAGATTAAGTGGATTGCAAACTTTGTTTCTCTGATTCATACCAGTTTCGCTTGAAATTTCATTTCTAATAAATATACTTGAACATAGGTATTGTCTAGGTATTGTCTAGAGTCACGATTTATAACAATATTCGTTTGGGAATTTGTAGCCTCCATTCGTGAAAAAGTATCCCTACTAGTAACTAATTTGTGTTTGTCTACCTATTAATTTAAGTAAATACTTTTTTAAGTTTGTATATGTGTATAGGATTCAGAATAAGGCATATCACTACCCCTATCTATCCCGTGGGAGTCGTAAGAGGCAACTAAGAGGGCAAAGAACGCAGGGCAATATCACTGAAAAAAATGAAAACTTTAAAAAAAATCCTATTAAAAATCCGTCTGGTAAACGTAATATAGTAGGCCAAAACGTCCTTTCCAAAGAGAAGCATATGTACAGCAGTGGACTGTTAAAGGCTGTTGGTGTGTGTTATAAAAGCATTTTTAATATCACGCTTCTCCTGATATGGAGTTTTAAACATTGTATTCACATATCATCTATCTAATATATAAAATTCTTGTGTCAGTTTTAGTGTTTATACTCCTCCGAAACGGCTTGACCGATTTTGATGAAATGTTATAGGTATATTCAGTAGGTACGAGAATAGGTTTATAACAAATTTTTACACCCCAAGTTTTAAGAGTGGTTCACACCAAACATTTTATTTTTATTTTTGGACAAATTTGTTTATGGCGTGGAGATAAAAAATACCTTTAGTCCTAAATTTTTGCCCCTTCTACCATCTTTCGATAAATTTGAAAATATTCACGGAAATATAGCGGTTCGAAGTTCGCCGGGTCAGCTGGTATCTATATAAATGAAAAGGTACACACTATCCGTGTGAAACTGAGACGGGTATAAATACTAAAACAATTTTTATATATAATTCATAAAATATTTACGTAAAAAGAATGCCGTTAAGAAGTTCGCTGGGTGAACTAGTTCTTTACATTTTTATATATTTTATATAAATATTCTTCAAGAATTTTTTTATTGATACAACTCATCTGTTACTGAATCTCGTACAAGTAGACTGGTAAATAATACCAGTTTAAATAATTACTACTTTGCACTTTGGTTAAATGTAAGAAATAAATTGGTGAAATGGAAGAAATAGTTTTAATATTTTATATAATCTTTCTTATCAAGAAAAGTAGGGCTCAGCGTATTCATAAAATCCATTATTTTCTTAAGATGTAAAGATAAACAGAATTCTAACAAAGGATCGGTGAAACAACTCACGTACTTGTATGACGTGAATTGAGAAAGTGATATCTTAAGTACATATGTACGTAGGCCTTTACTTTAGTGTATGATTTTGAACATTATATTTTCAAATATGCTGTATCATTTACCTGTCATATTCCTTTTTTTTCAATTGTCGTAATGAATATAAAAGTTTTTCGAATGGTTTCGTTTAAGCCTTGGACACGAATTCAGCGACAGCGTTGCGGTGGCGGTTACTGTTTTCAGACAGGACTAAAGTAGAAAATGTAAATATTTATTAATACAAAATAGCCGTACCTTACTAATAGTATTCACACGTAAACAGAAATTTAGAGTAGTTTCACAAAATACCGGCGCGACGACACAAACTAAAATAAAACTAAAGTAGATCAAGAGCGGGTAGTTACTAAAAGCTTTCGGTGTCGCGGAGCTCTCTCCAGACCACTTGTGACCGCGATCAGGACAATTCCATTGAAATATCTTGTAAACAAAATAGTATTGTACTTTATGTAGGTATTTTATATACTACTTTACTACCTACTTATAATTATCATTGTTGCTCATGAACTAATCTATGTATACGTACAAGTTTTCATTATATCTGGGGTTACCGATAATGTACCACACACCACTTAATTTTTGTTTTCTTCAGATTTGTTCCAAGCTAGTTCCATTTAGTAGAATTTTCTTGCAATAATTAATTAGAGTCTATGATGACCTGGATTACAAACAGTATGGCAGGTAGACTAAGAAGGTTGTAAGTCAGTCAATATAATCGCTTAATTGGCCGATAAAGTAACGATTTTCGCTCATCACGCTCGCTTTACTTGATCGTGACACGCCGAAAACATACCTTATCAGATATTTTATGTCACATGTTAAAATTTACTGCACAGGTAATTTGGTGGCGTGGGTGTTATATTGACGTATGAAAAGGATATGATGCTATTTTTATAGATGTACTAACTCGGAAAAAAACACGAAGCGAGCTGGTTTGGTTTAACTTAACGTTATCAAAATGGACCTCGAGTAAACAAAACGTTGCTAGGTAAATTAATTTTTATATGAAACAATATTAGTGGTGTAGTATATGTTCAGAATTTTTGTTACATAATTTTTACTATCATTCAAAACTATATTGGGGGAAAATAATACTATAAGTTGATTTTCTTTTTTTTTTATTTTAACATTTGAAAATAAAAAATAATATTTGAGAAGCCAGACTCCCAGCTCATTATCGTTAAAAAGTATTTTATGTAGTATTTTCTAAATCTAGGATTTAGGCTAAATTACGATAAACTATTTAAAAAACTATATTTTTGCTTGTTTTATTAATAGAACAATAAAGCTCCTGCCACTAAACTTCTTTTTGTAGATATTTTTCTTCTTTTCTCTAAGAATTATTTTGGGGTAGAATTTCTTATTTCAACAAAACATTCATATATTTTAGTGACATAATATTTAATGATAAAGTACTATTATTGCTATAAATACAACAATACAAAATAAACAATTAGACTTTTTCTTGGGTTTCATTGTGACACGACACCATGAAAGTACCTATTCTTTTGATATCCTTTTCAATCTTAATATACATACTAAGAACACTTCCAATATCCCGGAGCTCCAAAGCAAGAGCCATTACTTGATATTCCTCATACATTTACATTTGGAGTTGCAATTACAATAGTTTATTTGCATCATAGCGGAAGTGATCCCGAGTGCTTTCTGTTCCCAATGCAATATTAAATTGGACGCTGTGATCAATATTGAAATGTTCCGTTTGTGAAAATTTTAACGTTTCGCTCTCAGATTTTATGTGTATTGAGAATACTTCACCGTTTAGATTCTTCTTTTATCAAAAGTCTGCTCAGTAACAACAGTTTTTAAACTATTGTTATAGTATAGTTGTCTTTTCAGAAAGAAAGAAGAAAGTAATGAATTATTTAAAAAAAAAACTCGACTGCGCATAATTTTTATTTTGTATTTTTTTTATTTTGATGTACCCAGTGTCACTTTCACGTTTAATACGAATCTATTGACACCACTCACATAAAAATACGACAAGCCGTTTAGGCTCTAGAGAGTACCAAAGATAATAAGTGATACTAAACCTTAATTTACATTATCTGTGATGAGACGGATTAAAAATAAGAAGTTTTATCCCTTTTCATCGCGTGACTGCCATAAGAGAGGACGGAAGGAGCAAACTACACAAAATTTGAAACAGTTTCTATGTCAACCTGTCAGTACAGGGTGTACATATAACAGGCCAAAACCTCATTTCTTTTCTATTTCTTTCAATCATCTCTAGGGATGTTCGCCACTCCTTGGGGAAGACGGGAGGCGTCGTTGTTGAGTAAATTAACAGCTGTATAAAAACACCTCTGTATAGACTAAAAATTGTCGTCAGTTTAGATCAGTGCCACTTCAAGGTCTTAGACAAGGTTAGCTGTCAGAAACTGGTTTTTTAATGTAAAAAAAAAATAACCCCGAAAAAAACACATAGGCTAATAGTAAAATATTCAAAATCTTATCTGATCGTGAAGAAAGGTTTGTCGCAGTAAAGCTCTCTTTAAAAAAGCACTTTAACGGCTTTCAGTGTAATGCAATTACATTATACTGAAATATGATAAGCCCGCATTTGGCATTCGTTGAACCCGTCACTTAAAGGTGAACTACGTGATACTGTTATTATGAACATACAATCTAACATCTCTGGTGCTATTTACAGAAACGTAGGACATGAATAAGAGCTGATAGCTGCATTATATAATAAAAATTAATCATGCAAAAAAAGATAAGTTGGGCTCAGAAATGGTAATTAGGCAATTGAGTCAAAAGCAGAAGAGATAAATTTTCCGCGAGGAAGTTTTCAAACACCGGAACAAAGGAAAGACTACAATGGCTAGTCAGTATGAACCGTTTCGAATGTTTAGGTAAAGGCAGGCCGCAGGTTTCTGCACAACAAATTATTCGTAACGCCCCTGCGTTAACTTGACTGAATATTGTGACTTACATAATCCTAAGTCGCCTTTGAAATCTGATCCAGATTTATACTAATAGCTTCAGCTGCGATTTTCAAGTCTAAAATTGTATTACTTTTGGAAACTCAACTAATTAAAAGTTCAGACTATTATGTTCTGCTACATCTTCTTTTTACTTCAATATTTAAGCAAATACAAGCACAGAGTGGTACGTGTTTTGTATTTGTCTTACATACGTGGGTTTACTTTACAGTTGAAGACAAACAAGTCATATTAAAAGTTTCAAAAAACATACACAAACGTTAATACTATAATCGGTAAACTATATATGAATATTTATTACTCAAAAACTATTCAAAAAAACTATATTTAAAAAACTATATTGTTAACAGTGTAAACATAATTGTATTTCATTTTTTACAGCCTGCGATAGAACAAAGGCTAGTTTTTATCTCAGAAAAACATATAAAACTTCGGTATTAGTCGTGGACAAAATAATGGTAAAAACTATTTCACAAAGAATTAACTTATTACAATCAAAGCTCTTTCATCAGGGAGTGTTAGATATTTTAAAAGCTTTTCTACCGTTTGATGTTGTTCAACAATATTTTTTTAAGATTAATAAAGTAGACTTTTAGAGATTCAACTTGAATAGGAGAACAAACAATTTATTTCAAGATCAATGATCAAGAAAAGTTATAACTTCTTATTTAAATACTTACTTGGAAGAACATTGGCTAGATCATGTACTTGACCAAATATGTTTAAGAGAAAAATGGACACACGGTTACGGAACCCAAGGCCCGTTGGTGATAATGATTATAACTTTGAATAAGATATTAAAAATCTATTCAAAGAGTTATCTTACGATAGCCATTATACTTATATACTTAAGCGTTCAATTCAATCAGTTTTAAAGAAGGTCCTGTCTTCAATGACTGCTAATAACATGTTTAAAAATGTTTGCAAATTGTATTTTTTGGACTCATCGCCTTTTGTACAAAAAATAACATGTAATATGCAATAAAATTTCTGAATTAAAAATAAAACTACGAAGCATTTCAGAGTATAACAACAGCATCAAAAACACAACACGAAATGTAAAATCCAGTCGTGCGGACTGGTTAACAACAAAGGCAAAGATAGTTAAACTTTCAAATGAATGAACTGTGAATGAATTTTTAAAGTGCAAATTTGAAATAGTGGTAGTGTTTTTGCGACGATGCAATTTACAAAAAAAACATAGATTATTGAAACAGTAAGTTTGTCAAACATAAGCAAAAAGCTCCACGTGTTTAATTCGAATTTGGAGTGTTCATAATGATGAAATGGATGATTAAAACATATTTCATTTCCGTCTAGTAGCATTGTACTACATACTAATTCAAGAAAAACTGATAAATCAAGCGGTGTGTACGACAATAGCCCGTAATTAATCGTTTATATTACAGTAAATATTTCAGTTGCGGTTACCAAATAGAACACGATAAGTTCAAATTGTATTTCTTTTTTTTTTATTTCAGAACTGGTAAATCACTATACTTATAAAAAGAGGCTTAAATAAGAATGTATTTATTGGTATTATATCGAGCAAGTCATCAAGCTTAGTTGAGAAGGCGCTAGATAACGTGGATCGATAACCCCGAGTTTGATACCGACGACCTTTCCACGTCAGGTGGATGTATGTATTAACAATATTTATGGTGTAAAAGAGTTGTCTTTTCTTCTCTATAGGCATAGACTAATGATAGGTAATAGACAAGCAACAGAAGTAAAAAATATACAAAGGACGGATAGTATGCAAAGAACGTGTGGTCACACAACCAAATAATTAAGTTAAATTTATGGTGTCAGTCTATATATCGAAGGCCTGTAGTCCCCTCTCGACGTTATGTTATTGTTGCCTACAGAATCACAAACATACGGTTATCTTTATGTCCATTTAACTGCACTAGATATTAAATATTTAACTACTATTCATGTCACAATAAGCGACAATATGACGATATGAAACAATAATATGTATATCCTCTGGTGTGAGTAATTTTATACATTTTATTTCACTTTAGAACTTCTTATTACAGTGTAGTGCACCACCTTTCCACACCACCCTAAAGCAAACTGACAGAAAACGCACATGTCAAAAATTCCAGCTTATATGAAACGCCAATAAAAAATACACCCCAACTTCTGTTACTGTTATCTGTCTTAATTAGATTTTTCGAGTACATTCTGAACTTTCTCAATGCGAGTTCACACTTCATTAGGAAATAGATCAAAAGCACTGTACGTACCAAATTGCATTCAAACTCCCCCATTACTATGTAATTATCTTTCAATCGCCCTTCAGAGACTTGGTCTTGATAGTTTGAAGTCTACATTGTACATTGTGATGTACAACATGTAGATATGTAGGATTAACTAACACAACTTGCTGGGATACAAGCAATATAATTAAGATTGATTCATCTGAATAATTAACCACATATATTATTTGTAATCTACATACATGTGCTTACATTAACAAATGAATATCACACAACCAACCTTAAATCTATAAAAATCTTCTTAATCTATTTATTAACGTATGGGCCAGTTCGACTCCAGTGATAACACGGCCCCACAGAAAACTGGTGTGAAACAGCTCTAGCGCTGTGTGGAGTGAGTGAAGATACCGGAGGAACATTCGCTTTCACGGCCAAACCGCTGCACCGATCTTAATAAAATTTGATATGATGATAACCGGCAAACAAGCGGACGCAGACGCGGTCAAAACCTAGTAATAGATGTTTCTTATTTCACATAGTACTTTATACAAAGTAAATTTTCACCATAACTTTTCTTTTATTTAGTTCAAAATTTTGGTTTTTGTACACAGTAAGCTAAAGTTAAAATTTAAATAAACCCCCGCAAGTACTTCGAGTAAAGTACGCCAAAAATGCAGGTGCAGAAAATAAAAGACGTGTCGTAAAGTTCGGGAATAAAATTAAATAATTTTTATTATATCTTTTGCATAATTTTACATTTTTAGACTAGTAAATACAAGTAAATTACTGATACTCACGTTCGCAACGTATTTAATGTAATAAGTAGTGAAATAATCCACACCACCTGCCAGCGCATCGTTTTGCAGTGCTGAGAAGCAAAATACACATTCAAGGATGTCACAAATAAGCGATATAATATCGTCACAGAAGACACTTGAGGAGACCTTTATCAGGAAGATGTCAGATCTTGAATCTCAGATACAAAGTGCTGGTCCAGCCAAAGACACCGTAGCCAAGGTCGCAGAGGAATTCCGAAGTTTTCTAGAGCTAATTTTCTCGATGCTTGGTTTGCTCCGAAAGCAGATAGGCGAGTGCTCCAGAAAGATCGACGACAGAGAGACCAGACAACGGCGTAAATCACTGATTTTCTTGGGTGTCGAAGAGTCTGAAAAGGAGGACTGTAAGGCTGTCGTGCTGCAACTCATCAATAATCACTTAAGCCACCGACTAGGAGCGTCAAGTAAGGAACGTCGGCGACCAATGCTAATAAGGTTTTCCAGTGTAGATGACAGATTGTTGGTATGGAAGGCAAAATCAGGGCTGAAGGGTTCTTCTGTCAGTATTTAGGAGTTCCTCACAAAAACCAGGCAGTCCATCTTCGCCAAGGCTAGGCCATATTTCGGGGTTTCTGCTAGCTGGACTCAGAATGGCATCATAGTCATCAAGGTCCCTGGTGGTATCCGGCACAAAGTCACGACCATCGACGAGTTGAACACGCTACTGGTGAGGTACCCGAAGGCACCATCGACTTCCTTGGGGTCTGGTGACCGACCCGCAGGAAATATCAGGTCTCATAGACAACAATAACAATTATTCAGTGATACTTAAATTTTTCTTTTTTCTAGCTATTCACTTTATTCTCCTTTATTATAGTTTGGGTTTATTTTAGGCTGCTTGTCTTAATTCCAGTACTCCTTATAAACAAAACGCTAATCTCCTTTATGTAACACAGATTCATTTTTTGTTTTTTGACCTGCACCTTTGTTTTGTTATTGGTATGACAAAATATTAACATACCCTCCTAATGTTCACTTTGGCATTTGTGTGCAGTACAATAAAATAATGATAGCGTAGATTTTAATTTTACCGTTCATTCATTAACATTGTTTTCGTTTGTTTTTTGCGTTCGTATTGGGAACTAATGTAAAATGTATCTTATGTTGTAGTTTTCTGTTTAATTTTTGTTTTTTCTCATTTTCTTATTGTAATTGTGTATTAATGTAAGCTAGCGGGTGGTGCAGAGATACTAACGGTGTACCGGAACATCTACACATTATTAATTATACACATATATTTTAACACATTCTTTTTTATATATGTTATTCATTTTTAGTTTTATATATTTAAAATTTATTTGTATCTATGTCGTCTGATAGCGAGTGTTATGTTTCCGCCTGTGGATCTGAAACCGGTTTAAGTGATCAAAGCTTCTCCTCCTCATTAGATACTCTCGGAGGTGTTCTACGCAACAAATTTAATTTTAGCAATAAGCATTTATTTAATGTGTGTCACCTAAACGCCCAAAGTGTTCCTAGTCACTTCTCTGATTTGTACGAGGCGTTCTATGATGTCAATGTTCACGCTATTCTGATTTCCGAGACTTGGCTTAAACCACATCTTCTCTCTACCTCTTATTCTGTCCCTGGCTTTATTCTTATCCGGAATGACCGTATGGAGAGAAGGGGAGGTGGCGTTGCTATTTACCTACGCACTGACTTTTCCTACAAAATTATTTCATCTTCCTCTTCTATTGACTCTGCTGAATTCTTATTCTTAGAGGTTTGTGTCTATTGCCCCCCTTGTGTTGACTATTTTACTGAATTCGAATCAGTCCTTGAATCCTTGGTCCATCATGTCATCATGGGTTATTTTAATACCAATCTCCTAGATCAAAACTCCTGTCGTTCCCGTAAACTCCAACTCCTTTTTGAGTCGGTCAGCCTTAATGTTCTGCCGATACATGCCACTCACCACAACAATAACGGCGAGGACACCTGGCTCGACTTAATTATCACTTCTAATCAGTCACTTGTCTCCTCTCATGGTCAATTGGACGCTCCCGGATTCTCACACCATGACCTAATTTTCCTCTCCTATACCCTCAAATCCTCTAAACCCAAACCCAAAATCCTATACAGGCGTTGCTTTAAGCGAATGGACATCGATAAATTGAGTGACGATGCTTCACGTATTGACTGGACATCCTTGATCGAATCAACTTCTATCGATGACAAGGTATACATATTCAACGAGGCAGTGACTAAGTTGTACGATACTCATGCTCCAATTAAAAAAAATAGGGTTAAACGACCGCCCACACCCTGGATGACCAAAGATATACGGATGGCAATGAAACACCGCAATCAAGCTTTTAGAACTTTTAAGAGGGATCGTGTCGAAGTCAACTGGCAACTCTGACTGTTAATCCGGTAGCAAGCAGTTGTTAGTCTATTTTTAATTCATAATTAAAACCAGTTATATATTAAGTTTTACTGCTAAATCAAAGTCCCATGATCAAGAACCATCCTTTCTTATGTCCTTGGTTACGTCAGTAGACGTCATAATACTATTTATATTAATGTTCAACAATAGCAGCACCCCTTAACGCCCAATTAACCAGCTAGCAAATCAGTTAAATGACGTTAATTGGCCATCGATACCAGGTCGCCGGTTCCATTGCCGGTTGAGGGAGCCGCGCGGCTGATTTAGTTTGGACAATTTGAGTTTACGACTGGCTTAGTGTTATAGACGACATAAATATGTATTGGATTTCTGTTTATTACGGAAACTCTTAGTGACGGCTTGTATTATTTAACACACCTAAAGTCTACAGAGTAATAGTAGTAATAATAAAGGGCGTAGGTAAATAAAATATTTGGTTGAGAGCTGATCTTACATTAATCGACATCAAAAAAAAAATGTAGTTTCTGTATTTTTTGGAGCCTAATTTTCTTTTCTTTTTCTTCCTGTACGGAGCAATTTTTTTCCCACTATGATCTTGGGTCCTTTACGCGGCGCGTGAGAAAGCATTTCACTATACCGTCAAAGGTGTCGACGTTGGGCGGATCTTTTCATTCGCTCTAATAGGGAGAGGGAGACGATGGCTGGTCTGGACTTGAATATCTGACTTTCAAAAAAAGTGGCCATGAGTAGTATTCTTCTCATAGGGCTCTACGCATAAGGAAACTGGAGGTTGTGGACGAACACAGGCAGGTTGTGTATTTAGGTGTTTCCACCTAACTCACTTTGATTATTATCAAAATATATTTGTACATTATTCTGTACATCTGTGGCGTCTGTGTCGATCTATGATTTTTATCTGAAGCTTCGTCCAACGTTCATAAATGACACTTAGTGTCTTAATTGAATAAATGATTTTGAATTTGAAACAAAAAGTGTGAAACTCGCGTCATTTTCACCGTGCGCTTCCCGTGACCTGTTTTTTATACTTTTTAGTTTTCACTTCTTTCTACAGTCTACAGTACTTCGGACTACTGTTTTGTGTTATTTTTAATACAAACCATTCCAAATGTACAAATTATTATACATTCACAAATCAAATGACTGCCTCGGTGGTGCAGTGGTAGCGTACGCGATTGCTGTCCATGAGGTCTCGGGTTCGAATCCTGGGTCGGACCAAATATTTATATGATCTGCAAATATTTGTTTCGGAGTTTGGGTGTTTTCTATGTATAATATGTATGTATTTACAAAAAAAAGTATGTATATGTAATAATATCAATTGTCTAGTGCCCATAGTACAAGCTCTGCTTAGTTTGGGATTAGATGGCATTGTGTGTTGAAATGTCCGAAAATATTTATTAAATTGTGCTAAAAATCAAAACTAACAACCACAATAACATTTACTATGAAACTTTAATTATATTCACGTCAATTTCGGTCAACCATACGTCATTTATTGATGCTTAAAGTTTAATGTTTGTTCGTAGTTTTTATTGAAATGACCTAAATTATAAATCAGGGATACAAAACAACATAACGTCACGACCGAACATAACATAGTCACATCACGAGGCGGGCCTTAATAACCAATTTACGCAACAGCTACTCGCTTTCAATCCCAGCCAGATCTCCCTAGGTGTCTGTTTAATTAACTCACCTACTAACAGCAAATGACGGAGTTGCGTCCAACCCTACGCACTAGGGTGCGATGTAGGGTAGCATTATGTCACGATCTATTAATATTTCTGTCTTCATTTGCAGGAATAAATCATGTATGATGGGACTCAAAGGTTAAAATCCGGCGACTGTAGGGTATGCTGATTCAGAGAAGGTTGTAAATTAAATTAAATGCATGAGTGCTATTTCATATTACAAGACGTTCAAAATGATGATGTCTTCCATACATTAAGACTTCGTATGTGTAATGGGGAGGACATCGATTGAAAGAGTTGTAAAGTTAATGTAAATATTTACGAGGTCGTATTGCTTCCGAGGCCATCTGAACTGACTTCTTGGAATTAAAACTTACGCGTGAAATGTCATGCGTGACTGAAGGATACGACAGAACCTGACGTAACTTATACAGAAAGAAAGTATTAATGATTAAATCATAAATGTATATTGAATTACTGACCCTTTGATGATATTTTATAATTACACAGATTTGTTTCACCATCAGCCTATCGCAGTCCACTGCTGAGCATAGGTCTCACCAATTGCACGCTACATGTTTTGGTCCTCAACTTTACGCATCTAGCTTCTACAGGCCGTCTTGCGCAGATCATCACTCCACCAGGCCTGTAGACGTCCTACACTACGTTTGTCGACATGCGGTTTCCAACCACCATCGTTCATCATAATATATATTAAAACATAAGTACTTACAATACATCAAATGTTTATATTTGTCAAGATAACGAGTGGTTTTATACAAAACAAAGGGATTTTAAAGTAATGTCTATACATACTTTTTTTTAAAGAGTCATTAAACCTGATTATAAGGAAAAATATAAAAGCTGTAGTCAATAAAATAGACATTCTTAAGAATAAAATCATAATTAAAACATTACCTCGCACTCCTCTTTAGATAAAGATTGTCGAGTCAGAGTTTATCACTTACCTGTAAAAAATAAAAAAGCACATATAATATTTATCTCACACATAGAATTAAAACAATTAAGCAATAATTTAAGTAACTTTAAAATGTAAATATTTATGCTTTTGTTTACGAATGAATTCCCGCTGCTGAATCCATCTAATAAGGCTGTAATAAAACTATGAATCAATGATTGTTTTTTTTAAAAAGGTGGCAAGCAAGCGTACCTGACTCCCGCTATTAGGTACTCTAAGAATACCTGCAACTTTCAGCCAATAAGTAGAAGAGGAAAGATTTCACTCACTCGGTGAAAACAAACGAAATTATTGTTTGATAGCGTATAAATTAATAATCTATGTAGCCGTGGTAGACACCAGTCAAGACTGCCATAATTCGAGATACGGATCTCCAACATGTGTTCGTATTTCTGTCGCTAAAGTACCGTTCATCCGATGATCATGAAAATTTGAATATTCGTTGCCAAGGATACAACAACGTAGTCAGGTTATATTTCATACAGATACTAAATGTTCTCGAGGGACGAAAATATTACTTCAATTACACGAACGAAACCGCAACTAATCTAATAATACTAGTATATGATATATATGCGTGACTATACATATCATTAAACGTTATTACAAAATCTCACAACTTAAACATCCTAACCGAATAACATGACAAGTTTTTCTCAGGTGAGTTTTACATAATTCGTCATATAATACGTAATCATTACATAATTCACAAAAATATAAGTATATTTAACATACTAATCAACTTAAGCTTAAAACAAATTCACATACATGAATAAATATCTAATATTTGTTACATAATATTTTTTATGTAGGAACAGATAGACAAAGATGCGTACATACGTAAAATACATACACATATATTCATAAACACATACAGCTCGAATAAAATACAGTACTTCCCTAGACAGAGTCGATTTTCTCGTCGATAAAGGCTCACGTTACAATGGTAGAAGTAGAAGTATCTGCTCTATATATTGTAGTCTATAAAGTTATTGCAGTACAATATACAGATATTTCAGAAGCGAAAATCACAATCAAAATTATGGGGAGAGAGCGATGGGGAGAGGGAAGTGTTGGGGGATGGGCCTCCGGTATCCTCTCTCACTCGGTGAAACACAACGCAAGTCCTGTTTCACACTGGTTTTCTGTGAGGCCGTGAAATCGCTCCGGTCGAGCCGGCCCATTCGAGACCGAAGCGTGGATTTTCTTCTAATTTTGAAAATTTTGTTTATAAAAACGCATATAAGGAATGATACTTTTCTGTACAAACTGTAAGTTAGTTCCATATTCATCATATTCAATTTCATTCCATTAGTGCCGCCTTAGTGTAAGCGGGGCTGACGCAGGGAAAACGGATATAATAGTTATAGAAACCGTGATTTCAAAATGCTATAAAAATATGACCGGTCTCAACAACATCTGTATTTTAATTGAAATGGTTTTCATTACAATACTAATGAATTTAAATAGCGTGTAACAAAACGTGTTTTGAATTGAATCAGCGTTAAATGTCACTAGGGACATCTCACTCGTGTTATATTCATTAATCTGATTAGCTGTTGAATTCTTTATGAATTCTCTATAGACGTTGAAAAACAAAATTGTAATACAAAATAATCGAGATCTAAAAGCGCAATTACCAAATCTGTTTACAAATTTTACCTTTTATTTATGGAAATGTACTATTAAACATAAAAACATCATCAACAACCCATAATGTCTCTCTGCTGGGATCGGGTCTCTTATCAGAAAAGGGTTTAGGCCATACATCCCCACGCTGGCCAAGTGCGGGTTGGGGACTGGCAAGACATTGTTGTGAGTACATAATCTTTTTGTTGGATATTTCAAATCGCCCAAAGGCCTCCAACTAAGCTTCACCACTTAGGACCGACTGCTTATCGTGACCTCCGAATCAGGGAGACGCTCATAGTATCGTGCCGTCAGTGGTCACCCATCCAGGTATTGACAAAAGCAAAATTTTTGTATTTAGAAATATTATTTTATATATATCAGCAGTCTGAAATCACAGCACGGGCTCTGTCAACTTTGGGATCAGACTGCGAGCGGTGTTTAAAGTATTTATAACAAAAAAAAACATCAATCACCGAATTGGATGTATTATGTATAAAAATTGCTATAAGTATTTATTATTGCGCCAGAAATCTGTTTACGAATCGTTGAAAACCTATGGATATAACCTCAACCTAGATCCGATTCACTACTAGTTTACATACTCGTATATCGAACACAAAACATAACCTCATTCATTAGCTTATTTCACCTGGTGAAGTTATCTTCTGTCCGATATTTGGCTGGCCGCCAGCACTGAGACCGCAAACTTCATATCTTAAGACCTCCCGGTAAAGTACTCGTGTTTACGGAATTATGTACAGACGGATAGCTCCATATGAATGAGTAAATGTTTGTTTACAAAATATGGTTAATAACAATATTGATTTTCTTAGCCGAAATGAGTACGAGAGTTTGAAAACAACAATTGGGATGTTGTGTTTTATGTGTTCTTATTATTCAACAGCAACACATTATACTTGTAGGCGTATCAAGCTTTATGAAGAAATTTAGACTATTGGAATATAATTCATTGAGTAATGTCGATTAACACATGAATCTTGCTTAGTTGTGAATTTATTTCTAAAATGGTTAGTTCCTTTAAAGGAAGCAAAAGATTGCGTCTGAACTACTCGTTTTTGTTTATTTTCTATTACAAGAACATATGAAATGTATTCGTATGAAAATATCGTAAAAGTATTATTGAAATTTTACCTCTGAACCGTGAATAGGTTACGAATTTACAACATATTTATTTATAATAATAATAAATAATAAATAAATATCTCGGAAATCTAAACACACAACCCCATCTAGTCCCAAATTAAGCAGAACTTGTATTATGGGTACTAGACAACTGAAATGAATACATAAAGACTTTTTTTAGTAAATACATACATACTATACATAGAAAACACCCAAACTCCGAAACAAATATTTTTTAGGATCATACAAACATTTGTTCCGACCCAGGATTCGAACCCGAGAACTCATGGACAGCAGTCGCGTACGCTACCACTGCGCCACCGAGGCAGCTATATTATTATTATATACATATTGTGTCAGTCAACGGACAATCATATCATGATGTCTATAAATAAAGGTTAAAAACACGAAAATTATTTTTCTGTCGTTATCACAACACAAAATAAAACTATCTCTATACAAAACATTCTAGCAATCAAGAATAATGAAATAAATCGTGTGAAAGAAATTAATATAGTCATATACATATAATATATTTTAGCATTACAATATTGTTCATAAATATTTAGATAAAAGCCTAATATAATATGTGTACACTCTGTTATTCACTTTGAGAGCTTTTATGAGTGCCGCTGGACACGAGTCTCTACTCAAAATAGAAGTAATTAAAACAAAATATTGTGGTGTACATACATTTGATAATGTTATATGTTTTTATGTATAACGAATATGTTATACCTATTTAATACGTTTTTATTCTTGTTTTATTTCTATTCGAATTATTTGTATGTGATCTAATCCGTATTTGTTTTGTAAACCAGGTTTGCCGCGCGATTTCGTCCGCATTTATGTTGAATATTGCATTAATAATTTTTCAGGATAATATTAGGGCTTTCTATTGGTTCTAGTGATAAAAAATTGCTTCAGTACACTTAAAAACTCTCAAACTTTACAACTTGATAATATTTATATAGATTTCATACAAAAACAAAATCCATAAATCACTTTACTTTTGATCCGAAGAGTGAAAATGAACTCTGTCTGTGATGAGGTAAAATCCTGTGCCTTTATTGATCCCACGTCCCCATGTCAAAGCAGATAAACATATTACTCACAAATAATGTCATTTTCCAAACCTATATCAGTACGTTCGTAAAACGATCACAGTGAGCGCGTCAATATATATGTCCTATAAGCGAATGTCATGTAACAATGTTGATAGATAAAATATTTACAAAATGGTTAATGTTAGTTATGGTATGACATTTAGAAAAGCAAATTTCGTTTTTCAATGTAGTATGATTCATTGTAAAATATCATTTGGTCTATTTATGTAGTGGTTAGTGATACTGATTGCTGTTATCTTTTCTTGAAGGATATAATTGCAACCTGTGGCAGGGCCTTAAAAGCCACCCGGGTCCGGTTCCTTCCGGAGCATGATCCGCCAGAGGCCGGTCGTCGTGGTATTTTTAGGGTTCCGTACCTCAAAGGAAAAAACGGAACCCCTATAAAATCACTTTGTTTTACGTCTGTCTGTTAGGGCCTTTTTTCTTATGAACTTGAAGGTGTCAGGCTGAAATTCATATCAATTTCACAGGTTTACTGTCCCTTAGAGCAGTGAAAAGTTAAACTTCTATGCCAACGCAATCAAAAGATACAGCCATGTATGCTGCAAATTTTCGATACTCGCAATTGAATTAAAACCTACAGAGTACTACCCGTGAACTCAAAATCTTGAAATTTGGTACGAAGCTATGTCTTATAGCATGGATAAAGGAAAAATGCAAAATGCATAAAAATTTAGTAATATCGTATAATAAAGCTACAGGTTTGTAAGGAACCCTCGGTTCACGAGTCCGATTCACACTTCACCGGTTTTTTAGTGGAAGCACCACAAACCTAGCTCCTGTGTCTCCGTTATCCTTTCATATTTTTAAGAGATGTTAGGTAAATGGCAGGGCTATATAATCAAACAGTCAATTCATAATTTCTTTTATATATCAAACATAAAATATTAACCGCGATACTCGCCTCCCATAAAGGTAATCAAATCATACTCATCTTTCTTAAGTTTAACATGAAAATAAGACTGATTCAAATTATTTAACTTACTTTTATAGCGTATCTTGTTATATTTGCTCTATTAAAATAAAATTGTATTTATTATTAGCTTACCGATTTGTTTTGGTTGTTATTAATTGGTAGTTGTTCTTATAAATTACAAAAATAGCGAGGTCTTCCTTCGCTTGTGCTAGTTTCTTAGAAGCTGTATAATAATAACTTGTTCACGAAACTGTATAATTATACGACAATAATAAACAAACAGACGAATAGAAACAACCTCTAAATGTAAATCAACAACAAAATGATTTATACGGACGGTGTAACTTGTAGACGTGCTACGAACTTCGTAGAGCTTGCTACGCGATTAAAACTAGGGTATTCTTGACAAGAAAACTTTGTTTCAGTTACTAACGGAAGATGAATTAAAATTAATGGTTTTAACACTGGTCTTTTTTTGTATTAAGATTGAAATTTTATTAGGTACTGGACATAAAGCGATAACGTAATCGTCGCCATCACAGCCCAACAAAACCTGTCATGAACTTTTCGCTGCTTTTCATAGGCAGTGAGTTACGATACTGCAGACCAACCCCCCCATTAAAAGGCGATAGGTTTCCAGAGACAGGAGGTAGGGTCAAATGACCGCCTGTCCTCTATCACATAAAAACGTTACAAGTTTTAAGTCTGACGTTTCGGTGAGGATGCAATGATCATGGTCCCAAGCTGGCTCAATGAACCTTTGGTTTCAGAATGCGAAAGTTTAAAACTTAGTAAGAACGTAACGGTATTATATTAGATAGTTTGTTAGAATTATATTTTCTCAAAGCCACTAAATCTTTGAAATTACCTAACTGCTGCAGTGGAAGTTTACCTTTTACCTGGAGAATGTGGAAAACGGTTAAGGCGCGCTACGAACAGCCGTGCTCTACGAGAGAAACAGTAAAAGTAAGTTTACTAACAGCATATTTCTTTAGGAACTTTCATTCCTAGAGCGTTTAAAACTTATTTTATCTAAGTTTGTATGTAATGTATAAAAAGGAACAATAATTTTAGTTCAAGAGATGCGTGTGCGCTTTCACCGTTTAACATTTACAGTGATGCCATATCATCACTTCAGTCGAGCAGGCCACGGTACATTGTGATAAGCTATATCCTTATAAGCTTATATGCCTACTTCATTCTCTCTCCCTCTCTCTAAAAATTGATACAAAACCAACCATAAGTAGTACCTATTTACATAAACAAAGAATTCATACTAATATTGCAGAAAAAACATAAATTTTGAAAAGAATTCGACATAAATCTCACGTAAGTATTGAAGACATCATCATCATCATCAGCCTATCGCAGTCCACTGCTGGACATAGGCCTCTCCAATTTTACGCCACTTAGTTCGATCTATGGCTTCTCGCATCCAGCTCCTGCCAGCCGTCCCGCGCAAATCATCGCTCCACCTGGCCTGTGGACGTCCTACACTACGTTTGCCGAGACGCGGTCTCCACTCAAGAACTCGTTTACCCCAACGGTTATCGGTTCTTCGGTAAATGTGGCCAGCCCACTGCCACTTCAGCTTGCTAATCCTGTGGGCTACGTCGATGACCCTCGTTCTTTGTCAGATCACCTCGTTTCTGATGCGATCCCTGAAGAAGATATCCCTGTTTCTTTCATTGAAGACATGAGTAGAAAAATTACTTTTTCAGTATTTGTTTCTATAACACCTAAAGCTCAGCATCATTGCCCCACAACGTTTCTCGTATTTCTAACTTACTTTTTCACCACTGGAATTTATTAATAAGGACCTTCCTCAGTTTCAACTGACAGTAGACGGCAATGAAGTTAACAAACAACAAACGGCTATACCGGGCGTATCCCGCCATTATAACTCTATTACGCGCGCCGTGACAAGCCACTGCGTTTACAGATTTATACTCAATTGTGTGGCGACAGACATAATTTGGAAAGATATAAAACAATTGGATCAAATTGTCGAATTGCTATATTTAATATTGTAATGAGATTATAAATTTACATTTGAGTTGTATATGAAATGCCGATTTCTATGAACGTTGTCTCCACCGTGGGATAGCCACGCTTCGGCATTATTGGACCGGCTCGACCAGAGTGATACCACGGCCTCACAGAACACTGATATGAAACACTGCTTGCCCTGTGTTTCATCGATAGTACGCTTCCACGGATTGCTATTATAACACGCATGTCTGTTTTCACAAAATTACTCCCGCATATTGCAGAACGTTTTACATCAATTACATGCAATAAGATTTACAATGTCATCTGTGTCTATGGATGGGCACAGGGCGCACATGGGGTTGTCTCGCTTCCATAGTGCATCTGTTATGTCTACAAGCGCTGGGTTACACGACTTCAGGCTGTATACTTGATATCGATTAAAGATTAAAGGTTTTCGAAAATTTAAACCAAATTGTTATTCGATATTGTTTTCGGTCAGCAAAAGCGCTGATACACCGCAAAATACTCTGGCGTTTATATAAAGGTTATCGGTCCGGCGCATGTTGCCACTTTTTATATATTACTTAGTTCGTTTGAATGTACACAGTGACAAAAAGTAACACAATATTAAATTTTCAAATAACCATTTCACTTTACATTAGGGATTTGCGAATTTTAATAAGTCATTTATGGTTAGTAAATTTTTGACAGTTTGACATCGACTCTGTAAGATGCAATAAGCTGTCATATGGAAATATAATAGTATTTTCGAAGATAGAATTTATTTGGCAATCGATAAATCACTTTTTGCGCTGATGTACTGGGATCGACGGCAGCTTGAAACATGCGTTCGATTATACAAATATTTTGAGAAATTGCAAAAAAATATGTAATATTTATAGTATAATATATATATAATAATTCTGATGGGTCTACAAAGTCACTGAATCTGTATACTGAATACTGAAGAAAGAGTAATACTGAATACAAACACTGCAGTCGAGTCGGCTACACGTCACCCGCAAACACTCTTTCAGGGAGCACCTCCACCGACTATGCTTAACGATATAAGTTTACTTACCACGTGTTAGACCCAACCAGCTGACATTTGTTTTTATATTTTCGTTTACTATATACGTGCTTACATTTTATTTTTCAAATATTTGTGGAATTTTCCGCCTGTCTTGTTTTGATTATTTTAACGCTAGGTATTATTTTACGGCCGAGGAGCGAATTAAACGAACGTCTAACTAATGGTCACGGACTTAAGGAAGCAGGCTGTATTGCTATCCTTTAAGCAGCCTCCTGCAGAATCAAGGAGAATGGACTTTTAAGATTAAGTTCTATTATTCATTTTTACTATGTAAAATTATTTGTAAATATCTTATTTGTTAACATTTTAACAGTAAAAATAAATTATAATATATGTTGTTAAACGTACAGACACATTTTGTTTGCGCCATCGTAGCTAAGTGAGCCCAGCGAGTGTGGGCGAGACGGCACTATCCTAATTTTGGGCTCGCATGTTCTTTATTCTAATAGTATAATATTAATTACTACCTTTAAAACTTTCGCTTTTTATGACACAATTATTATTTTCAGGGGAATTAACGCGATCACCGATTTACAGGTATTACATACCTCTGATTTGCCTGACATTTCGACCAGGTTGCACTGGCTGTGGTCACAGGCTGACTGCATGTATAATGATATGTAATACCTGATATTCTATCTAGAGTAACATTTGTGTGTGTGTGTGTAATTTCTACAATAAGCTTTCGTTTCTTCTCTTGTGCACTGTGGATTTACTTTATTTCTATACATCTACAATTTCACTAACTACTAACTCTTCGAACCTAAGTCACTCAGTGAAAAAAAACGGAAACATTGCTTTAATACTGACAAACCGTAATATCATACCGGCTGAATTATTTCATTTGTGCCATAAGGATGGTTCACCCACAATAAAAGAACCTGAAAGTTCGCCGTGTCTTTATCTAGCCCCGCTCGAAGTGGAAATCGAGCCTTGTGTTAGCAGTCTGTGAACACAATACTGCTAGACACAAGTCCGTTATACTTTAAGAGCAATGTTCATTGTTACAAGTAAACTGCGAGGGTAATAGATTTCATTGGGTGAATAAACTAAGTATACAGTTGAAATGAGAGTTTAACTAGTCCCCAGCGGCAGACGTATTTGTCTGCTGTAATTTTACGTAACTTACTTTTCACTTAATAAAACCTTGTCGTCTAACTTATGCGTGTAGTAAATAGCTTTCGGGGTCTACCCGTATACCGAAACCGGTGGTTTAAGTCTACCATTGTATACCAATTTCTGGTATGATTGAATATTGAGTATTTAGTAATGTATATAAAACAAATTTTATATAATGTAGGGTAGCGAAGTAAAATATTACTTTGCTTTGATTTTGACTTCTAAGTGAAACAAGTAATTAATTATTTAAAATAATAAAAACCCGACTGACTCAATATCCGTCATCTTTATCAAATTCATTGAAGAACTGAAACGATAGAAAGAATTGAAAAGAAAAGTTTTCTTTAAAATAAAATAATTTTAATTTTGTTTCTTTACAAATTTGATCTACCCAGTGTCACTCTCACGACTAAGATGAATCTATTGACACCACTCACTTAGAAATACGACAAGCGGTTTAGACTCTAGAGCGTGCCAAAGAAATATACATACATACACACACTCGAAAAACATAACCCTCCTTCTTCCACAGTGGAGCAATAAGTTCAAGACTAAGATAGCGGATAGGCATAAGCTGTTACTTAGAAAAACTATTTTTGTCTTTCTTGAACTTGTTTTAATTTTCGACTGTCATGGCAAATAAGTCATCAGTACATTATTTTAAAGCTCTTTATGTAATAGCTTGATACATCTATCACACTATTGTGGATGTTTATCAGCAGTCTACTTACCGTAGTACTGGCTTTGTATTCTCCAAAAATAAGAGAGAAGTTCTGAAAATAAATGCACGTATTCAATCCGTGCGAAAGGTTGACCTTGACCTTCAAATAGGACTTGAACAGGTTATTGACTCTTTCGCCTACCTGACTACCCCTAATAAAAATAACGAGTTTTGTTCAAAACAACCCTTCATGTGTTTTTCTCGTTTTTTCCGTTCCATTTGGAAGGTGCAGACTGGAAATAGGGATTATTCGTTTTAGAACTTAGATGACTGGTGGAGGTGGAATTGTGTAACAGTATACAACCAATATTGGTATATACCAAGGTCATTAATCGAGACCTATCAAAGCTTCGACAACCTGGAAATGTATACCTTAAAACTTAAGCGGTGTCAGATGTCATATAACGTAAAATTTTCTATATAATCTCAAAAACCTCATCCACTCGAGCAACTTCTAAGAAACAAAAGAAGTGCTTACGGTTTTCTGTGACATCGTGGTATCACTCAGATCTTTCCTTTTTTCTATGCAAAAATCTCCTCGGATAATCCCTACAGCGGGAGACCACCCGACACCGACTAGACTCACTAGCAACCAGACAGCGGTGGAGTGGTTATATCGGACTGGAACCGTCCAAAACCATACGCTGTCTTCGATGCCAGTAGCTTTGGAACCACGTATCCCAGGCATCCATTAAAATTCCTAATACCGAAGTACAAGGTATCATCTACGACTTATGGATAACCCTTAAGCATATCTTTCCTCGGCTCGAGTAAATAAAATTAACGTTTCATGTTCAATAACTTATATACTATACCTATTCTGTAGAGAATTGATTCGACTTTATTACTGTTTACTTTAAAAGCTCCAAGCGTACCGCGGCCTTGTACGCATAAATAAAAATTGTATTCGAGCTATTGTTGCCTTTCGGGCTTGAGTAATCACTACGAATAATGAAAACATACATTGCCAGTTCAGATACGCTATATAAAAGCTGTTCACAAGAGGATAAATGAACAGAGGTCGACTCTGTGGGCCTTATATTTCACTGTTTTACAATGAGTATCCCTTGTCGAGTGCTGACTGAATATTAATGATCCATCATTAAGACTTACCTTCAGTGTCAATAAATCCGTATTTATTTATGCTATGTGTCTAATTCATTATTTTTATTCGAAAGTTATAAATAGAAACAAGACTTTTTTTAAATAGGATGCTGAAATGCTCGAATAGAAGTTACATGAACGAGCAATATAGTCTGCTAATATAAAAGTAATGTAAAGCTATTGTTATTATTTATTATTTTGAAGGAACATCAACTATACACACATACATAACTGGTTTGCATTAGGAGCTAAATATATATATATATATATATATAACTCACTAACTTCATCTATAATGAACAACATTTTTATTATGAACATAGGATTTTACATATGTGCGTATTCTAAGAACCCATACAACGGTAACTAGACTACTGATACACATACATATCTTTCTCAATACATTCATACATAGCTTAAACATATTGAAGACATTAAAAATACATACATATTCTTAACTGAGACATTGTTTGGTGGTAATAACTTAAGCGCAAACCTAAGTTCATACACCGGTTGAATTGTATTCCGTTTTATTATCCCCAAATGTACCAACACTTAACTAAGCATTAGCCAGCTTTCTATAATGTACAAATTGGGTGTACTTAAGTAAATTGTATTTTCTGTTCTAGGTCACAAAGTAACTATTGTCCATGGCAAAAAATTACATTAAATAACCTGTTCGGTAATACAATACTGGCTAAACTAATAAGAATAAAACAATTACCCTAATAGTAAAAATAACCCTAATCTACTACACGGTACAATTGAAGGTCAGTCTTTAATATTCTACTACTGGATATAGGCATCTCTCTAGAAATAAGTTTTGGCCTACTATACTTATTATATATAGATGCGTGGTAAATGCGAGGTCCACATAGCTCAGTCGCATTCGGTGATTAGAAACAATCACGGAGGGTAAGTAACCTTAGGCGGCTTGAAAATATTTGTGTGGAAGTATGGCCTTAACCCTCTCCTGAGAGGAGACCTGAGCCCAGCAATGAGAGATTATGGGTTGTTGATGAAACACTATTAATTAGAAGAGGGTAGGTATTGAATTAATTAGAAGAGGTAATTAATTAGAAGAGGTAATTAATTAAGAATTTGTGTCCAGTTTTCCTTCTCTTTGTAGTACTTCGTAGTTATTTAGTAGTTCATGCGTATTTTGCTCTCTGTGTATTTAATTCATTACTACACGGCCTCAGTTTAGGTCACTCAAAATAAATAGTTACAATAAATAGCCATAAGTTTTATAGAGAAAACGTATTTTCTTTAATATTCCTATCGAACCATGTTTTCACACTTCGCTGACGCTACCGGTACATGTTCTCATTCGCGTTTTAATAATGGGTATTTCGCTTAACTTAATTTTTAATTTGTTATCGGTATTAAATATCAGAGAATTTAATATAAATCACAAGGTCATGTGACACCGATTATTTTGCTATTTATTTTGGTGTTCGTTTAATAAATATAGCAAATTATTGTTGAAGTTTTTTTTATTTTGAGTTTCAGAAGTAATGAAAATAAAATAGCCTATTATACTTATAACCGAAAACATCGATAAGAAAAAAGACACTATCTTCTGTTCTGTTCTCGAATCGAACCATAAACACTCAAACTCCTAAAGCTTTCGGAGTTTATTAGGAGGAATAACTACAGATTTATACGCCTAGTAAAAGATAAACTTGTCATAAGAAATTATCAACTTGTTATTATACATATTATACATAAAAAAGTCGCCAGCCTAAAAAGCATTTCTAAGTTTGCAAATGGCGTTAGCCATAAATTTTTTCTATAGAATTTAACGTCTGGCAACTTTGAAATGTACACGGAGAACGACAGATATTTCATTTAGAACATAACGAGGTTCTTTAAAGTTATATTTTAATTCAAATGGCATTGTGATGTCGGTATAAAGGTTGGTACAAAGAGGAAATAAACAAAAATGGAGTTTCCCTTTGTAATATGTCTGTCCGTCTGTTTGTTCCACCTAAGCTCTGGAACTGCTGGACGGATTTTGACGTTGGTGGTATAAGGAGTAACTTAGGCTACTTTTATGGGATTACCCGTATTTTTTTTTATGTTCGTTACCGTTGAACTGATTTTAATGGACCTTTTTTATTTCAAAGCTGGTGCTTCTCGTGTGGTTCCATTTGAATTTGGTCTAGTTTTTGAAGTTTGTATTTGTTTGTTAAAATTTTTCGTAATTTTTTATACTACTATACTTACTACTAGCGATGGGAAAACTAAAATACAAAGTATCTGATGAAGCCTATGCTCTCTGTCAATTATATACAAATATTTCTACAGTCTGACACCAGATATTCTGTATAAAACTATTATATTGTATAAAGGGCTAACAGTTGAAATCCGAGATGAGCTCGGTGAGCCTGGGTAAATCGAACACGCCTGTGGTATAGCACGTTTTGTTTTCAATTGATACATTCAACGACGAGGATTTGTCGCTATCAATTTAATGTTACAATATGAATACTTCTAAGAACACTAAATACTTGTCATTATTATTTATATAGTTGAAATGTTATGTTATGTATTATGACATTTGTATTGGTATTTTTATTAGTCTTCATTTAGAGCTTTTAAAAGACCGGCCACGCACTTGTGACGCCTATGGTGTTGCAGGTGTCCCTGGGCTACGATAATTGCTTAGCATCAGGCGATCCGTCTGCTCGTTTACCCCCTATCTCATAAAAAAAAATCCTAGAGTGAGTCTCAGGCAAATTCAAATCAATTAAAGTCAGACCTGTAAAAATATCTCTGTAAAAGATTTACTTACAAAAATAAGTAGGTATCTTTTATCACTAATCAATATTACGTATCTCATAAAACGATATTAAAGTGGTGGCAGTAGTTAAAAGTATGTAGTCGGTTTATCATCAACCTGGTGATCATAGAACACGCTCTGATTAATTTTGGATCTGATAACCGTGTTGAGATGTGTCATGTCATTACAGTCTCATTGTTAAATTTGAAGCTCGAAGGTACGACATTAAAACGACAGTCAAGAGTACCGTTCAGATCCACCGTACTCGACTAACCTCAATGTTCTGCCGTATTAACTTTTAAATGTCTTCAAAACTTCAATCTTTCAAAAACTAAGTTAAAATCTACTTCCATTATAACAAGTGGCCTGCACCAATTGTTTTACCCAGTATTTTCACTAAAACATATTACTCCCGCCTCTTAGAAGCTCTGCAGATACCAACTGTTAATGTAAATACGGGCGATCGTGTCTCTGAAATGGAAACATCGATAGCTTTGTACGTCTCGACGCTACAGACCAACATCATGATGGTCAAACTTTAAGTGCTGTTTATGCGGAACCCTAAGTGCTTCGGAAATCACGTTAAATCCTTCTCCATCTATCGTTCTATCGTCTATTTGCCTAATGCTCCATGCATTTACTGCCTCGTGCATCAGTAATAGACTTTAGGCTTTCAACTGGCACGTGTATGAGAAGGAAGTTATATCGAAAATTTACAATTTCCCAGCAGCTTGTAACAATTATACTGTAGTTTTAACTGTGCAAAATTTCTAAAGACGCAAGGTAAAGTTGGTACCTACTTCAAGTAATTGGCATTTTGAACGCGATAAAACGCATAATGACATTTATTATTAAAAAATCAGTTCCCTATACCCTAGCCTTGTTTATGTATATGTTTATTTTTCATATAAGGGTCATTGTATATTTAATATTTTATATTATAGATATTTTATATCTTCCGGAGCTTCAAACGCTCTCACCACAGAATTAGAAAGATTCAACTATCAAAGCACTTACATTTTCTTACTACTGCACATTTAGCCCAGTAGTATAAACGGTCGCCACGCCTCTTTATACAACACTTATAATAAATAAATAAATAAATATGATCGGACATTTTTAACACACAACGCCATCTAGTCCCAAAATAACCAGAGCTTGTACTATGGGTACTAGACAACTGATATTATTACATATATATACTTTTTTTTGTAAATACATACATATGATACATAGAAAACACCCAAACTCCAAAACAAATATTTGCAGATCATACAAACATTTGGTCCGACCCAGGATTCGGACCCGAGACCTCATGGACAGCAGTCGCGCACGTTACCACTGCGCCACCAAGGCCACTTATATGACCTACAAATTATTGTTCTGAGTCTGGATGGTATTTGTGTCCGTTTAATGTATGTTTGTAAAGTCCCCCGCGACACAGGATGTATATTTCTAATGCGAGAGTTGTCTTTTAAAAGAAATAAAAACTTTTGTTCCATTATTTGTCAACAAGACTTGATATTCAGCAACAGTAGACCATATGCTTACAATAAAAGTTTGGGTAAATATTAATTGTAATAACCACAAAAATTCGGCGAGAACATATGTAAACAATAGCCAAACTTTTCAACAATTTTAGTAGCAGGTTAAATCGGGTTTGTAATACTTGAGAACGTAACGTTCAACCATACAAACAAAATTTATTAGTATAAAATAATATTTCAAATTATATAATAATATTTACTTTCCAAATTTTATAAAAAGGTGTTTTTGATGGCAACATTGCGGATGAACGTGTCGAATAACAGAACAAGTCTGGAACAACAAAATGTAAAGTAAACCAAAAGGATGCCGCTGCTCAATATATCGTCCACTTTGGTAGGTTTTATATTAGTTATTAATTTATTTTTGGAAGATTGTTTGATGTAAGTTTTTAAAAGAAACATTCTAAAATTTAAGTTTTGAGCAGCCATAAATAAAACAAACTGGAAAAGTAACAAAAATCTTAGGGAATTCGAAAAGTTTTTTGTATAAAGCCATACACGCTAGGATCAACCTTACAGGTTTGCCTGCATAGTTGAACTTTACAGGTAAACCAGAGTGTGTATGTTCAGGTATGTCCTCTACTTAATTCCAAGTTTACTTGACGTTTGTAACTGTGCAAGAAAACCTGTCAGTTACACCCTACCGTGTATGGCTAGCTTAACTTAGTATGTATGCTGACATTAATGATATTGAACCCACTTCTCTAAATATACGCCTGGTAAAAGATTGTGGTACCAAAATAAATTACATAATTTTTTTTCATGATATATAAAGAGCAATAAATAACATTGTAATCATATAATTTAACGCTAACCCAGCTGCAATCTGTACTCTTTGTAATTTTTAACCAAAATACATTAAATAAAGAGATGAAAAGCCATGGTACAAAGAAAAGGTGTTTTCATGAGGAGGGCCGTAAACGAGCGATTAAGGAGGGCCGCCCTCTTGCTCCCGTTGAGACGATATTGTGGAAAAAACATCCAGCATCCGGTTTTATGATGGTAAAATTAACTGGTTGCCAAACTTAATGTATTCTGAATGAATAAAATTGTGTCTGGTAAACAAGCTTGTTTGATACCAAGCTTTGTTCGTGATTGAGGTGCCATTCAATTTGTTTAGCAATGATTAATTAGGTGCTTACATTGTGTATATATGCACACAAGAATTGAAAGTATTGGTAGATCTTCACTTGAGTTTTATATGGTCTCATAAGAACAGGTACAGAATAAATAAATAAATATTTCAGACATATTACAATACACATCGTCATCTAGTCCTAAGCTAAGCAGAACTTGTGTCATGGGTATTAGACAACTGATATATTTTTGATGTGTACATACTTTTTGTAAATGCATATAATTCATATTATACATAGAAAACACTGGAACTCCGAAACAAATATTTGCAGATAATACAAACATTTGGAAATCGAACCCTAGACCTCAAACACCACCACCACCGAGGACGTCAAATTGAGAATCACACGTTATTCGACGTTATTCCTTCCAGGATTACACATACAAACAAACAAACAAACAAACAAACAACAACCCATAATGTCCCACTGCTGGGCTCGGGCCTCCTCTCAGGAGAGGGTTAAGGCCATACGTCCCCACGCTGGCCAAGTGCGGGTTGGGGACTGGCAAGACAACGTTGTGGCTACGTAATCTTGCCGTTGGAAGTTTTTAAGCCGCCCGAAGGCCTCCAACTAAGTTTCACGACTGTTATCGTATGATAACAACCGGGACCGACTGCTTAACGTGACCTCCGAATCACGGAGACGCTCATGGTAACATGCCACCAGCGGTCACCCATACAGATACTGACCGCGCCATCGTTGCTTACCCTCGATGATTGTTTCTAATCACCGAGTGCAACTGGGCTATGAGCGCCTGATTACATATACCTTAGAGTAAGTAATTTGGGGGCAAAAGATGTTTAGCCATTTAGCAATGCAAGTAAATCGGTGAAAAAGAAGGGCAGAAAATAGCAATGGCAATTTTTAGTAAATGATAGTGAATTAATTGGGAAACTTGTACCATAAAACTTTTGCTATTACCAAAGTTGCAACTCTACCTTGAGACCTTATTGGAATGGAAGAGACTGAATTGCAAGGACATGAAGTACAAAATATATATCGCATCGGCGACTTTACTTATTACTGGTTTTTGCATGCGATGTGGTCGCCATTGTTGTTGTACCTACACAACAACCGCAGGTCAGTGTCAAAATACTTCCAAGCATCTCTGCATTGAGTAAAAAGCTGTAATTCAAATTTTCCATTAGACACTTGTAAGTTTATTTATTTGTATAAATTATTGTTCTATGCACTATTCTTTTGGAATCTTTCTAAGAATGTATTTAATTAGGTCATTTTCGTTCCAACGAGCGATGTATATGTTAAAGTAATAGACAAAACTATATATTCTTAGAATTGTGTCCGTAGTAATAGCCGTTGGCTTAGATACAGGCCTTTAATCTCAATGACCACTAATCCATGGATATATCAACGGCTCTCAAGGAGAATTTAGGGGCCACCTACACAGTGCCCTTTATATCTATCGATACACATACCAACATGACTGATGATTTATAGAACAGAATCTCTTTATTTACACACCGTAATAACACAGACTTACAAGAGAGTTTATAAAATGTGAGATGTAGTGTACAAAAATGCAGCTTTAGTGCCAAAAGCTATCTCTTCCAGGCAAATTTAGGATGGATCAAAATGTCATCAAATCAATATCGGCCCATTGAGATTGGTGGTGCCTCAGACATACAAACGAATCGACTGCAACGCCCAAAGACATGGAAAAAAGTAAAAGCAAGTCTATCCTATCTGTAGTCAATTGTCTTTTTTTAATATCACACTCATTCGTCGAATAACAAACAAGAAAGAGCCTGTGTTATGGTAACCAGATAGTGCTAAAGCTTTTGTTGGCCGCGCGTATGTTAGTTTTAGCGGTAAATAGTAGCATAATGTCCTTCCCCAAGAATTTCGTGAAAACAAGAATCCGTTGTAAATTTCATCCAAATCTGTTCAGCGGTTTAGCCGTAATAGCGTAACAGACAGACGAGAGTTACTTTCGAATTGACATACCTTCTATATGCAAATGATCGTATACATCACATAGTTCTATGCCCTAAGTAGGACTCGAATGAATATGCCTTAACAAATAGGGTTATTCATTACTTGAAAAACAGACTAAAACTGTAGCGAAATACTTAATGTAATTTTTTTAAAGACAACATCGCCTTTGAAATATACATTATGGGTCGCGGGGGAATTTACAGACATGCATGAAACGAACACAAAGAATATTCAGACAGTGTTATCCGATGTAGGATTTCCACCCACAACACTTGACGCTATAGAAAGCGGCATGATGATCTCCTAGCCAATTGCGGCCGCGGCGGTCACCAGCTAGCTACGCAGGAGATATTATAGTGCACTAGTGTGCGCAAACACAGAGGCGCTCTCTGTTTCCTCTCTCTCAAAATTCGTTGGGACGGTTAACCGACACAACCGGGGAGAGATCAGGCGCAAGGCCGACAGCTCTCCGAGGCACGGGGGTTAGAACCCAGCTTCCAAACTCCGAGCTTTTATTATGTATTTCTATAATAATTAAAACATAATCACACTTTTGTCCCGACCTGTGATTCGAAACCGAGACATCTTGATAAGCAGTCGCATACGTCAACTGCTAAACGAATGAGGCGACCGCTTCAATCACTAGGCCGAACGTGAAGTACAGGCTCCGTTAAATGTGAAACAATATGTTCACAAGACCACAAAAAAGGCCGTTCAATTATGTACAAGTAAGTTTGCCAAACCTAAGTTAATAATTAAACAGCGTGTGATTGACATTCCTCGCCGCAACGAAAACTAATTTGTCAAGTATCCAGAGAGCAAAACAAAGTTATTCAGCCACTTTTTATAATGATTCTTTGAAAATTTAAAAATACATAATCACTTTAAACATGATTCTTATTCACATTCCTTCGTAAAACTACTAAAAACGTGAGGGTACCGTGTCGTATTATTAATTTTATACAATAACTAAATGTAAAATCAAATATTTAGGGTCACTTTGCTGCACACAGCATTTTTTCCTTAAATTATACTAAATTGATAATGTCTTCAGGCGTACTGATAGTCGTTGGTCCCGAGTTATATTAGAGATCATGACTTTGTAGATCAACGATCTGGGGACAGTGTCTGGCAGTGGATGGAGGCAAACAGTAGGGATTGTTAACGTTCCTTGTAAACTGGTGGAGTTACAAAACTGAGAGTTTGGCGTTTCGTGTTGTAGACACCCACTAACGTTGGAACTTTGTCGTAAGCTAAGTTACGTTTTTTATGTTTACAAAACAAGATTATAGCCTTTTCCTAAATCCATAAAACTGAATTGAAATGTTAGCAGTTGCGACCTAGATCAGAAACTTAAGACAGTTTACCAGCATAGTAAAATTTCTATCGCTACTGGAGATCAAAACAATAAAGCATAAAATATATAGGTGCATTTATGTGTATGTGGTGAATTAAGCACGCAGCATGACCAAGTAGAAATAGGTCAGTGTAAAACCAATTATCCACACATAGACAGTATATTTTTTCTACACAAGTGTAAGCAAACATTTTTCATTGAGTTTTATGCTATAAAGGATAGAAAAAAGCTTTTCCCTTTGAAATTTATTCGTGAAAATTTTAATTTTTGAAATGTTACTACGAGTATATATAATTCTTTGGTCTTTTTTGTAGTATAGGAGGGCAAACAAGTGCTGGTTTACTGATGCAGGAGGACAAACAAGTAAACAGGTTTGCTGATGCTAAGTCCTGACAAACCTGCAATCAGGAACATTGTCGACCGTGAGTGCCCGGAATCACTGGAAGGAGGGTTTTGTACTTCGGGAACCTCACTTCAATATCAATAAAATAATTAAGTATCTCTTAGGATGCAAGCAATCATATGGGTATTTTATGATAGGCAGAATAACGATTCCTTTATCCTCGCGTACTGGTATCATCATAAAATATCCGATTTCCATTGGCTACCATAAATATTTCATGAGTTACCTTCCTTTGCTGACATAAATTATTCAGATACTTTAATTAGAAAAGATGGTGATCTCATTAATTTTTTACGCAACCTGGTTGGAAATGAAATATATACATTAAAATTTGAAAAAACTTAATTATTTTTGATGCAAAGCGAGTAATATAAATCCTCGTATTTCAATTTCAAAGCAAATTTCCTGTTTTGTTATGCTTTTGCGTAAATAAATAATAAAATAGTGCATAAATTTTTAACAAAAATATAATAAGGCTGAAAAATAATTGGCAAAACACAAATACCAATTATATCTACCTAGAACTCCTGAATACTTTTAAAAACGTATTTATAGCTTCCATGAGCTTCGTGTGAACATACCAAAACCACTTCACATAAGTTTCCTATGACTCTAAAAATAGTAAACGACAAACTCATCCCAAAAAAAACATATAGTAAACAGATTCGAACCCATTACATTTTTATTACAGGCACACACAAATACCGTGCGGCTACATAAACAGTTGATATCGCGTCTTTATGACTATTTTCCGATGCTAGCATAAAGATATGGCGAAGTAATAAAATACGTACATGAAAACCACTAGCGACAAAACGTACAGGATACATAACATACTAGCGAAGGGAAATCGCTTGAGAAAACGACTGGGGAAAGAACTCTGAATAACCTGGAATTCTGATCCTGCAAAGAGCTTAAAGAACGTCACATCACCTTAGCTGACACTAGAAAATCAATACTGCACACACTCCTGAAGAGGTGTATACCTTTTGAAGTGAACGTGTGTGTTTTGTGCATGATCTGTAGAAATATTGTCAAAACCTTTACCTAAAACACTAAGTAGTCCTGAAGTGAAGTTAAGTATGTTCAACAAGATCACAACAAGAAGATCTTTAAGAAGAGAAATCGAGTGCGAGTGGCTTTCGATTCAAAAAATTGGTCCATCAAAATGTCAAAAAAAGGTCAATTTTTTTTAAACGAATCCTATCTCAATCGATTTATCGCCCGTGAAATCCCCTGCATACGACTACTTTTCAGACGACTGGTACTGGTTGGTCATAGGATGATATTATACAACCTTTTCTCTTCCATAAATGGGCTATTCAACACTAAAATACCTTCTTCCAAATAAATATGGAAGACAACAGAGGCAATAACTATTATTTGCGTATTTAGTATAAAATTTATGATTCACGGTGTTTTCCTATACATCTAATAAATACACGATAAACGTATCATATCTCAACCGTAATAAAATCATAGAATGTTGCCCTGTATATTGAATATTTGTTACGAAAATAACATGGAAAGTGAGCAAAGAATAACATCGGCTATTTATTAAATTCATCCTGTTTCAGTGCTCTCTGTATAAAAAGCAAAAAAAAGAAGGTAGTTCAAAGGATTATACATCTTTAATACTCTTATTTTTCATATAATTGTGATTACTCTGTGGTTTTTTACTGACAGGTCTGTTTTTCTTGTGGTTAGAAACCCTGACGGCCAAGCTGGCATTTGCATCGTTTATCAGCAGTCTGGTTATTAAAGCGTAGATGCTAAGTACATTGGTTGATATCAGATTGGCGTGTGTTAGATCCTATAAGTGATTTGAAATGAAGTTGTTTTTAAATATACACTTGTGTTCAGCAACGGAACTAATGAACTCCTTTTTTTGGTACGATGATATAGATCATCGTACCAAAAAAAGGAGTTCATTAGTTCTGATATTATATATTATATACCTCTTAAATTCATTGCAAGCGTAAATAATTCATGCTCACGAAAAGCTTATATCGCAATAAATCAAGCGAAAGTGTACATAAAAAAAGGTCTTATACTAATCTTACTCAGTAGTAATAAAATGCCCTTTACGTAACATTCTATCCGCATTTAGTTCCATCAGAACAATCAGTAAGGAAGTACAACAATATTCTTGTTCGCAAGGTACAATAATCTTAGTCCGGTTTAAGAACGTTTATTTCTCAAAAGAATAATAAAGTCCATAAATTAACGTAAATAAAAGTCTTCACGTAATGAAAATTTGACATTTTTCAATAGCGCTAAGAGTGTCCGGAATCAAAATTAAAACTTTAAAGGGTTCTAATTTGAAGCTCTCAGAAGGATCCAAATTACAAATTTATTACAACTTGTTATAGCGCTACAATTTTTCTTTTTTAAATTGTCACAGTTGCTAATTAAAATACTAATCCTTTTTTTAGAATCTATTTACTATGGTTACCTTTTGAACAACATAACAAAGTCCTAATTTCTATGAAAATTTAATGAGTATTAGATCTATAGAATACCTTTTATTTTTCTTGATTCATGTAAACAGCAAAATAGACGAAAATTGAGCATACTTTAATAAGGCTGTTTTTATGTCGGAGTTAGAGAAAAAGCCGCTATGATCCGCGCATTCGTAAATCTCGTTAACGGTACAAATCCCTACAATATTCTTGGAAGAAAAACGATTAATTCAAATTCTATTATTAGGCATCACGTTTTTGAGTGTAATAATTTCTATATAATCCGGGTGGATTGATACATTAAAGTATGATTACACTTCAATGCATTGCATTTTTAATCACTTAAAACTGTACCATCCAGATATGTTTTAGTACTCAATATAGAAATCGCATACGCTAAAATTTATTGCAACGCAATAAATACAATTCATTGTAATGAACGTATTCAAATTTTATATGTGTTAAAAGGTTTTTCTACTAGACAGATTCAAACTAACACATGATACATGACACATAACATATGACTGCACATAAAACCAATTCGCTTTGTTTTTTGTCCGTAGACTCCTGTAATTTAAGTATCACGAACTTTGACTATACTATACTATACTAAGAATGACACTCTCCTTAAATAGTTTGTCACTCGATGAAGTCAAAAAAAATTATGATCCAACATCAGTTTTCAGTTAACAATAATAACAGAACTTCACAATCCAGTAACCGATTTGAATCAGAAACGAAGCTTAATATTCGGCGTTTCTAAAGCCGATCCATACTATATAAATAATGCAGTCGCTGTGAATTTTTGAATATTTCACATTAGGCGCGCCGTGCCGACTATTGGCGGATTTGCTTTGAAAATTACTTGCCGTTTCTCTGTGCGAACTCGTCTTGTCTTCCAGCAGTGCATAAAATAACATTATATGTAAAGATTTTGTACTAAAAGACATTGAATCATTGTACGTACAGATAAGAGTACGGGACAGAGTAAGTAGGTACTGTTGTAAGAACAGTATGGAAATTTGCTTAGTAATATTCTTATTTATTTATTTATTATACATCATATTATTAAATATGTGGTGATGCTGAGAAAATGGGAAGTAGGTGCAAACTTACCATACACACTACACATAATACATAGATGCAAATACATGCACCTACTAAAATAAATACATACATATACAAATAAATACCATAACTAGAATGAGATAACATTTATGTATTACTTGATTCTGCGAGCTGTTTTAATAAATACTGCTTTACTTTTGTTTTAAATGTAAAAACGTTGGTGGCCATCCTGATCTCGAACGGAAGCCTATTCCAAAGAAGAAGGGACTGCACAAAAAAGGATAAGCGAACTCAGACGTATGGGAGGGACAACGAAGAAGAAGGTTATTAGAGGACCGAAGGTTTCTGATATGATTACTATTATTATGTGTGGTTTAAATCTGTGTTCATATATTAGGATTGTCTATAAAAATAACAATTTCGATAACAATATAAATACAAACACGTTTAATAGATGAAGCTCGTTATACTTGTCCAGAACTACGATCAAAGCTAGGACCCCTTTTTTTACGTGTGGAAACCCCCTCGGGCCTTCACCACACCGGGGCGGTGTGTTGGAATCGAACCGACTAAAACCACACGGTGTGCCACTTTGCGCCTGAGACGGGAGAGATCCGGGAACCGCTTTCTTACGCCATCCGGACCCCTCCCAGCACCTGCCCGCACTGAAGCGGGCTCCGTCGTCTGATGGTAAACTCTCAATTTAAGCGACGTATGGAACACGCGTACCGTCGCTCCCTCGCGGCTGGCCTGTAAAGCGGATGGAGGGGAAAACCCGTCCCGCCCATCCGCGGCCACACTCAAGGCGGCATGAGGCGCTGGTAAGCGCGCCTTCGGATCGGGTCCGAGTGGAGATCGTCCTCCCGGGCCTTCTCCGCCGCCTCCTTCTGAGAGATGACTTCTTCGCAGAAGGTCGCGACCGCGGTAAAACTGCTCTCACCGCCGGCCATGGAGCGTACGACGGCCGGCAGCGAGAGATCTCCTCCGATGACTGCAGTGAGGGCCCGACGCTGCGGACCACCGCCAGCGTGTGCTGGGCCGAGTCCTCACTGCAGTCACAGTGGTGGCTGGCGGGACTCAATTCCCTCCGCGCGACCGAGTGCCGGTGCTTCCCGAAGCAACCGTGCCCGGAAAGCACCTGCGCCAGTCGGAAGGAAAGGGTCCCGTGCTGCCGCCCTGCCCACTCGAGGATGACCGGCTGGAGAACCTCCACGGTGGCGACGCCAGCACGTGGAGCCTCCAGCTGCGAAGACCAACGAGCCATCGTGGCTCGACGGGCGACTTCACGCCACCCGCGTACCTCTTCCGGCGGAAGGCGAACGCCACTCTCCGCCTAACCTATACTCCTGTTTGTTAGTTGTATATAAATCAAAAGCGAAAGCATCGTTAATATATTTTAATATAGAATAAAAACACAAGATAATATTAAGACTGAATGTGATCTATCTTCATAAATAAATAAATATTTCCGAACATTTAACAGACAACGCCGTCTAGTTACAAATGAAGCAGAGCTTGTACTTTGGGTACTAGACAGCTGATATAAATATATTTATATACTTTTTTACCGAACCGAAACAAATATTTGCAGATCATACAAACATTTGATCCGACACTAGATACGACTGATCAAGCACTACAGTTGCTTACATTATACCACTGCGCCACCGAGCCATAGCTAATGTACATAATCATCATAATCCTAAGATCCATTGTTGTCTACAATATTACGATTTATAATTATAAAATATACAATTTTATTTTGTTAGTACGTTCGCTTTTGAAGCATTTTAATAAAACGAAATTCAGGTGGAAACAGCTTGCAAGCAGTTAACCATTCATGTAATACTAATACTGTTGTACTTAAAAATCTTTTACTTTGACTTTTAAAAAGAGTGGCCATGAGTTTCTTTGCCAGTATTCTTCTCATAAGGCCCTACGCATTTTGAAAACTGGAAGTTATGGATCGACACAGGCGGGCAGTGAATTTTGGTGTTATCACCTAATTCACCTTGACCATAGAGTTCATCTGGCGTCTGTTTGTGGCGATCTATGATTATTATCTGTAGCTTCAATTTAACGTTCATAAATGTCACTTAGTGTCTTAATTGAATGAATGAATTTGAATTTGAATATTTTTATGTTCTCTCTCTTGTTAGTCGTTTACCCATTTGTTTTCGTCGTTACCGTTTTCGTTGGCCAATGAAAGTATTTTATGTTACATCAAATAATATCCTATTCTATGCTAACAATAACAACGTTCTTAAATTTAAAATCCATCTAATTAAGAATTTATCATTCCCATCATTACCAGACATGGGTCACTTAACTATCAAAACATAAGACTGGTAAGGGCAGATTAAATAAAAAAAAGTAAATCTGACATTTGGCACATGCCATTGACATTGGAGCGATTGGCATTGAGCCAAGGTGGAACAACACCATGGAACGAGCAAGGTCGATGTCTACCAATTTTCATAAATACCCCCATTTTCTCAAACAAATTTGAACTTTATTATCAGGTAGCTAGGGAGTACAAGTGCGTCAAAGCTTACTAGGCAAGTTTTTAATAGATTCAATAGACATGTGCCGTTTACGGTTTAGTTTATTTCTCTTTCAGATATTCTGACACGTGCTAGTCATGGATTGATATCTTTATTTCATTTTGAATTCATAAAAGGCTTTTGGCACTTATGCCCCGGCTCGATTGGAGTGATAGTAAGGCCTCACAGGAAACCAGTGTTAGCAATTCTTTCGTTACTTTTCAGAGAGAGAGTGAGAGTCCAGGAGCCTCTAACGCCGCCTCTTCTTAATTCTCAGAAGTTGTGGACCCAAAAGTTGGCAACTTTTGGGTTTGGTTCCCAACAACTATCGGTCACTGATTTTTATTAGCAGTAGTAGGCACATCTAAACATCATGACTTATTACCCCTAAAAATCCTTAGATTTCTTAAAATCCAGAATAAAAGTTTTGATCAAGCGTTGGAGATGCCTGTAGTTCTTGTACTGTATTGTTCAGAAGACGATTCCGTCATCCGAATCCCGAGTTATAAAACTATACACTTGTTGAAGTTAGCTAAATTGTATATAGTGATAGATACTATACCTTCTGATGAGAATTAATGATGGGTGTTGATAGACTGTGTCACTTACCTGAAAGGGAAAGACTTTGATTATAATTATTTCCTGTTATGAAGTATTCGGACTTATAGTTAAATGCTTACAAAACAAAACGACAACGTGATTAGTCGACAAAGCATCCTAGTTCATTATCCAACAAAGTTTTTTTAAATTCGTTCCATGTAATTATATGGTACCTCAATGCTATCAAGATCAAATATGACAGCAAAATAAAATAGAAACAAGATTCTTAAATAAGTAATTTCGTAAATATACTTCATAGATATTAGTACACGAACACGTGCTTATTTCATAATTTTCCAATAATTCCTAGACATTCAAAATAGTTTCATTCGTGAATATCCATAAAAGAACAAAATTTTACATATATTTCCTAAAATGTACCATTTTCAAGGCCTACATTCTGTTTAACCAAAGCAATCAGTGTCTCAAATAGTTTGGTGCTTCACACCCATCTTAGTAGGCCATTCTCTGGCTCGACATGAGTCTGCTCTTGACCTGTAACACTTGGCGCCTACATGAGTGGAGCAAGCCTACAGCTTTACAAAGAATTTCAAACTCATCCATGTCTTAATACTTTTAGAAACATATTATGTACCTCATTAGTGTTTATTTACGACACAAATTCTAATATACTCCTTTTTTTAATAGTTAAAAATATTACAGCACACTTTATTATCTCCTCTGTTTATCGAATAGTTTTCTTTTACCTGTAGCAACTAATTTCAAGCTTAATTAAACGTAAAAAAATAGCTATTACTGCTTTATAATGTTTGAATGTACGCCTCAAAGTAAAGTCAAAGCAAATTTTTAAACAAGAAATTGGATGATACAAAAATTTCGACGTTTTTTTTTACCCTAAATTCCGCTCACGATTGAAAGAAATTAATATATCTATTCTATATATATTGATATTGATGAAGAAAATTGTTCGCAAGTCACTCCGCCAAGCACGAATGTATAATAAATTCAGAATACTTAAGAATTAGAAGTCATAGAAGTTCATAAGACCAATTTATTTTAGTAAAATATATGAAGAAGTAAAAAACTATATAAAAGGCTGCATAAAGCTATGTGGCTTAAAGTACAAAAGTCTATCTAAGTCAGTTCAAGTTGAACTCTAAAATGACTCAATAAATATACTCCAAAAGGTCGAAATTCGATCGTCACGTTCAAAATTCCTCAAACGACTATACGTCATAAGTGTCAAATAATAAACATTGGCAGTCCTTCAGCATTTGAGTAACAACGACATCATTTTCAAGAACTCTATACACCAAATATGAAATGTAATCAACGATGTGTGTCAGAGGAAGCGTGGTCTTGACATTAACATCCTTGGCGTAGATCCAGGGTGGCTTGCCAAACTCCACAGATGGTCGTCTGAGCCATACATGTTCTTATATTTATAAGGGTAAATCGATTAATTGTAAAGCGTTGTGTATCAAGTAATCATTAATGAAAAAAGTCAATAAAACACCCGCGGCATAATCAGTTGCCTAATCTAGTAGAAATCTAGAAGATGGCAGACTCTTCAATAGGAGACAAATAACACAATAACATTTTTTTATTTTTAAACAAGCTTTATCTTTAATGGTCTTGTTTTGAAATGACGGTTAACTGATCTAAAATTATGTCCCTTCCTGCCCCAGTGGCTTCTCCAATTACAAAACACCCTGATTCTATCTCTCCTCAACCCGAGATTTTTTCCTCAAGTAAGATTCCAGCTTTGTTCCGTCGGAAAACAATTACATTATTAAAGCTTAAAAAATAGCCAGATTGTTACACATTGCGCTGTACTCAAACGAAAAATGGAAATGGGGAGGGAAACGATATTAAACTTAAAATAATAAATAAAATTTTATCAAATACAAAATTCGATATACATAATTGTTTTTTAATTGACGAATAAACTTATTTAAAAACTTGTTATCGAATAGCCACCTCAACAAATCTACAAAGTATACAAAACAACTTTGTTAGAAAATGATATCCAATACCCTAACAATACATGACAGTTAACAAATTGTGTTCCAATTAAATACTCTCGACCCGTGAGTTGAGAGTGAGTGAGTCAGAATAAACAATATTTCATATATGACCAGAATTAGCAGTATGACAACATAATTCATGAGTAAGTACAGCAAAGATGAAGCTTCAGTACCCTGTCTTTGCGCAAAAATAGACTAACGAATGACACATGGCCTGCCTTGATGTGAATTTGTTTGCATAGATGACGGCGTCCTGTGACGTCACTAATATATTTCAGTAGCCCAAACCATCAGATAGCCTAGGTGCAAGTGTAAACGTATGCAGAGTTACAAATTATATTGTTCAATACTGCGTATTGTAGAATTAATTTTAAATCGAATAAATGTAACGTTTACGCCTAGTTTCACCGGTTACAAATAAGTTCCGGCAAGCTTATCTGACAGATGGTTTGACTCAATATTTATGTCAAGTTATGTCCAATTTTTTTTTCATGGAATTGTGAGCAAACGAGTTGCGCATCATCAGATGGATACCGCCGCCCATGGACACCAGAGATGTCAGAAGTGCGCTGCCGGCCTTTGGGGGATGGGGAAAAGGACGAGGGAGGGGCTGTGGTGTGGGCCCCAAGCACGCGCCGTTTCACACCGGTTTTCCGTGAGGCCGTGGTATCACTCTGGGTGAGTCGGCCCTTTCCTGCCGAATCGTGGCTCTCCCACGGTAAAATATATCTTTAAAATATATCTGAAACTTATCAGTAATAGGTGAAACACTGCCTTATATTTTATTGAATCATATATTTAGGCAATCATCACCAACCAAACCTTTAACTGTCCACTACTGGACTTAAGCTTCTTTTTTAAATAGAAAGGTTTTGGCCTCCTATAGCACTCAGGCAAGATAAGTGTAGACATAGCGTCTGTTTCAAGTTTTCTTTGCCTGGGCGAAGTTACTCTTTATAACACTATCAGTCAATTAAAAGTGTAAAAGAAATTAGTTTATGTATTCAGAAGATTAAACGAAATTACTAGACACAAAAAAAACAGTTTTGCAACTTGTATTAACAACCCATAATGTCCCACTGCTGGGCTCAGGTCTCCTCTCAGGAGAGGGTTAAGGCCATACGTCCCCACGCTGGCCAAGTGCGGGTTGGGGACTGGCAAGACAACGTTGTGGCTACGTAATCTTACCGTTGGATGTTTTTAAGCCGCCCGAAGGCCACCAACTAAGCTTCACAAATGTTATCCTATGATAACAACCGGGACCGACTGCTTAACGTGACCTCCGAATCACGGAGACGCTCATGGTAACATGCCACCAGTGGTCCATCCAGGTACTGACCGCGCCGTCGTTGCTTGCCCTCGCTGATTGCTTCCAGTCACCGAGTGCAACTGGGCTATGAGCGCCTCAACAACAACAACTCAACAGTTTTACAACTTGTAAACGTTCGGATTATACGGCTTAGTAGCTTTTATATTTAGTATTATTGTACTTGTGTCACTATCTACGGAAACTGTATGTTCTTATCTGTCTGTGGGTCTCATATCAGAGATAGAATAAGTTTTCACGTTTATGCAACGTGAAATGTACGCAGTGCATTGGAGTTAAATGATAAGAAATAGATAGCGCTGGATTTAGGGCTATCTTATTCAAAACTTGCATATCTAAACCTGAATATGAAATGTAAAAAACATAAGTACAAATCACTAGATCTAACCAATGGATCTTTTGAATAAAAAATCTCGATAGATTCGTATCTTGAAATCAGAATCCAATCAGATATGAAAACGTCATTACATTCTTCATGGGTCTGGTAAACCTTTTGGAATTAAACGAAGTTATGTAGGTACAGAATAGTCCAAAATTATATATAAGAATATTTAAGTTTATCCGCTATTTAATGCACTTAGATCGCAAAAAACCAATATACCAAAATGCCTATCGATAGCAAATTTTATCGACGACATTACCTGATTTCGCTTCGATCCCTCTATGGACAACCCCCAGCCTTAACATACACAATCTCTTGAATAATGAACGATCTAGATAAATGGAAGGCCAACACGACGGAAACGACCTCGAGGAATTCATCGATTAAAATTACTGTAACTTTGTACACAAACCGGATATTTTTTGTGAAACAGATGACAAACGAGCAGACGTATAGCCTGATGGTAAGCGATTATCGCTGTCCATGGACACCCACAACACCAGAGGCGTCACAAGTACATTGTCAGCTTTAGGTTGATGGGGATGGGGAGAGGGATGGGGAGAGGGGTTGAAGTTTGGTCCTCCGGTTTCCTCACTCACTCGGTGAAAAACTGCGTTTCACACCAGTTTTCTTTGAGGTCAATCAGTCCGTTCGAGCCGGCCCATTCGTGCCGAAGTGAGACTCTCCTGTGGTATCAAATTGCAAAGAAATATGATAGCTTTTATATTGATAGCTAGTTGGGTTTCGGTAACGCCACTCATTCGGTATATGATTCTGTGCTCCACATATTTCTAAAAATGGGTACAACTAATTTTGTTCACCCACAATATATAGACATAAGTAATTACTTATAGAACAAAAATAACGACTTCCTTGATATTACATTTGGAACAGAAATTTGATATCTGCTCCCTGATTTGTTTGGCAACATGTAGAAGTTTCATCTTTCTATATCTATTGCCAAAATTCGACTCCGTTTTTATTAACGTCTGGGAAGAAACATTTAATTTGTAGATAAGTATCGAGGTATATAGCGTTTCCAATAGTAACTGAGGGATAAAAAAAAACAACTAAGAAATAACGCAAACATAATGTTATTCTATCTTATCAAAGGCGTTTGCTACCCAAATTGATGTAGTAATAGTGACAATGAAAAAAAAATGGTACACGCCATTCACTCACATCCATCTCTCGAAAAAAATGTTATAGAATTAATCTGAAAAACATTTAAAAAATAGACGCAGGTAATCCAAAATTCTGGCGACTCAATAAAAAAAGATGCTGTCAAGAGTTCAATATTTATATATTCATATCAAAAATGTTTGTGACTTTGATGAACGATGATATGAAAGATATTGAAGTTTTTACACAAAAATACGAAGTGCAAGTACTACACTGTTATAAATCTTTACGTTTCAATGTTCAAACGATGGTCTAAAACGATCTCTCTGGAGATGCGGGCTTGCCAAAGATACGACAAGGGACAAATTTTCTGTTTAAAATATTTTAAAGCAAAAACTAATTCAGTGAGTTTGTTCTACACCCTTGGAGATTTTACGACTGTGTTTATTTTAGCGAAGATAAAATACTGCTTATATTTATAAGAAGGCTGTGTCTAGATAAGATAGGTCTCATTAAAGTCGAAGTACGCAATAAAACTTAGGCATTCTCTACAGGCTTTACTGTATGCAAATAGATATTGAAAATTTTATAATAATCTTTACATAATTTTAATACAATGACTGGGGAATCTGAATCGCATTGTTATGAAGACAATGGCTTAGGCAATAACCAATCATTGTAAAAAGATCTATAACTTAGTAAATATAATGATACAAGAGTCTCTTAATAAATAATGCAACTAAGGTAGGTCTAAAATTGTAGGTAATTAGGTAAGTAAATGTAATTAAGAGCAAATTGGTCAAACACTTCTTGAAATAATTTTAGATAAATCTCCAAAGTTAAGCCTGAGGCTAAATGTCGACGTCAATCTTGTTTAAATTTATAAGCAGACATTGATTTAGTTCTTAGAACGTTTTGTTTCAACTACGACTTAGTTTATTGCTTACACTTTCATTAGTTTTTGGTAGATAAAAAAAAGATGACCAGCTGCGTCATAAGTGTATTCATAAAAGTGCATGGGTCTTGTTTATTTAGGTCCAGACCAACAATGTTCGCTATTCATCATCATTGGTATAGGCTCGCAATTACGACGTGAACCTATACCAATGAGGACTACATAGGATTTTTTGTATCACAGGGCGTTTTTACAGAGATACTACACTTACCCACACAACTGCTGAAAAAAACTGTTGGTGTAACGCAAAAATGTAAACAGCTAAATTATTTTTCTATTTGGTGTCAAGCAAATATGCACCAATGGACCTAATTTTTCTTTGAATATCGAATTTCTTTAATTTTCATTCTTATGGTTTTTACAAAATGCATCAACATCAACATGAAAGTGTTGTGGAAGTCGGAATTCCGTTTTGTGCCGCTCCCTTATTCTTTTGTAGGCACATGTTTATTTAGCACTCACAGTTTTGCGGTTCATACTTTTATATTTTAGTATATCCGCTTTATACTCTCTACCTGTCTAGAAAGCTGATTTTTTATTGACAAAGGCTTTACAATTTAACGTGGTCTGAATTTATATCGTTTCTATTTCAAGAGGGACATTGCTTATTACAATTATATATAGTTTGTTAATAGAGAATTAAACCGCTAAACGCTTTGATTCTTGAGGAAAGACCTACTACTATTTACCGTGATAGCTGACACACGTACACGTGGGCGAAGCCCCGCGGCTTGCAAAATGTACAATTTGCCATTTCAAAATTTTCACAGTTATTCCCAGATTCGTATAGTTTGTCGTTTAATGCAACATATAATATACTAACTACTGAATTTTTATTTGAATACCCGCTTAATACTTAACAATTAACATCATGATGAAAGTAAATTAAACCAAAGCTGAGGAGTAATCGGTTTCAGGGGGAATTTACTACAGTTTTCCCTGGAGCAGTATAAAATACTGACCTATAAGCAGGACATATTTTAGTAGCGGTAATAAAAATTTATGATGTATTTTACTTTCCTTAGATAACACTAATACTTAAGCTTCCAGTAAACGCACGTTTCGAACTGACTGAACTTCTTGAGAGACGCTTAACGCTATAAGTCATTTAAAATTTATTAGTCTTTAATTCAATCCATACTTATATAACAAATTCTAAATTAACTCTGCCTGTCTGTCTACGCTTTCACAGCTAAACCTGTGCACCGATTTTAGTGCAATTCGGAATGGACATACTTAGATTCTTGATGAAGGACATAGGCCACTCTTATACGCGATAACTGACATACACGCGGGCGGAATCGCTGGCAAAAGCTAGTGAATAATAATGCTACAACTATTTGTCACGATGTAATATTTTATACATGAGAATAAATCTTTCGATTTCGATGTTATTCCATGGTGGTGTCAGGCGTCATACTCATGTGTTTCTGTCCAAAATTAATACAATTAACGATCCCGAGAATACAAACACGAGTAGAACTGTCAGTAAAAATATTCAAGATATACTATCGACACTTGCTTCTATTTCGAAAATATGCTAGACGGGATGGTGATGCACCGTGGACGCCCTCTGCCCCATCTAGGGGACATAGGACCTTAAGTCAGGTTATACTTATCGATACTTATACTATAATTCAGAACTAACTCTTTACAGTTCATTCCAATGATAGAAACAAACCAAGGTTATTTCGTACAAAAAGCATTTATTTACTTACACGTGTAAGTAAAGCAGTATCTAACACTTTCCAGGCTACAAAGGGACAGCTCGAGCTTTCCAGTTTACTTAACAAATGCGACTCGGAAGGAGTGGGAACTGAGGTGACATAAAGGTGCACAGAGAACAAAAAAAATTAACAGTATAGAGAAAACTCGAATAATAAGAGTTGTTTAATTCTGTAGAGGGAAATAAATGCGGTTGTATGTTTACAGGTTGACAAGATACTTGTAAACCTGTTCGAACCAGGTGCGCCCTCGAAAGGAAATCCCTGGAACCCCAAAAAAAGGGTCATCCTGAAGGCAAGTGACTGCTGTCACCGTTAGACACCGTAAAAAATGTATTCGGGAATCTGTATTTTACTTTACAAACCTTAAGCATGTGACCCTTGACCCTTTTCGATCCAAATACTTAAAAGTGATTAATGATGCAATTTTGTTCTGGTGACCACACAACCATATTTTATTTCTCTTATAAATATTTCAGACATCTAATACACAATGCCATAAAATCCCAAATAAAGCAGAGCTTGTACTATGGTTACTAGACAACTGATACAAATACATATATACCTTTATTTATTTAGAAAACAGACATATATTACGACCCCCGTCTTTGCAGTCGTTGTAACTAACCACTACACCAAAAGACTCAGTGAAATTAGTTATTTTATTACATTTGGTAAGCTCTTATCCACACCTGTCTTAGTTCAGCACTTGGCTGTAATCTATTCCTAAATACAACTTGAAGGATACTCGGATAAATTTAACAAGCCTTCAAATTTTTATAACAATATTGCAGGGTTTATTTCTTGCTTCAAACTAGCAGATTTCGTGTTATGAGAAGAAAAAGTTCGAATTAACTTTCTTTTTTATTTTACTTTATTAATATAACGTATCCATAATTGTAGGTTCATATTCTTTCCTTTATAATTTCATTATATCAATTACAAATATTAACGAAAGCAAAAAAAAACAATAAACTTCAGAATAGGGACTGGCATTTGTGCAGTTTTGCAGAGAAGGAAATACGAAGCTTTAATTAAACCCTAAAGCCTAAACTAGCACAATAAAAACAAAATAGAACACCTTTTATGGCTTATGCATGTATAAATATTCTCGAATGTATTTATCTCCTATTAATACTCATGAGATAAAAATAAAGCGATTACTATTTTTCATAATCAATATTCGCTTTAACGAGCGCAGAGTCCACACGCTATACATTTTGCGTCCTAAAATAACTGAAGTTGCAATTTTTCACTGTTTGATGTCCAATTCACACGGACCACATGATTAACCACATCACAAAACTAAAGTAATAAATAACCTCATAGCCAAGTCAAACAGATAATCATACTTATTTCACCAATCCTATGAGATTATTATCACAAATGTTGAGTTATTTACACATTTTTGTACAACTATTTATGCATAGACTAAAAAAGATTTTGCCAGCAGCTTATCACTATTCCGCTTGCATGGATGTCAACTTTTTTATGTTAAAACCAAAACATTACGTAATAGGTTTTGACCGGGGTACAGTATTTGGATTGCCGTGACTTTTTCGCAAAACTACGTATTAATTACTTCAAAGCCTCACTTTGATAGCTTTTACATATAAAACGTTATTAAAATTATATATTACGTTCTGTTAGTCAGCAAACCTATTTTCAAAATGAGTAATTGTTATATAGAAATCCAACTCTATTTTACTCTTAAGGTATTGAATTCATGGGGTTGGCAGATCGTTACTGAGTCAATATCAAATTAACTTAACATCCAAAAAAGGTTTTAAATACTCACATAATAATGACAAACATTTGAAACAAGAAACCGCTGTATTAAAAATCAGAGAAAATGGACAATATTAACTTATATACAATATTTTACCTTCTACACAGATGACTTATACCTACATGCATCCATTTATATTTACCATAAATAATACTGAATTCATCATAGACAGTATCCAAACAAATTTTACATTATTATGATAAATAGAATTTATTCATATGACATCCGACACTTGTAGCATACACATCGTCGCATGCGCATTCTTTTGCGTCGTATCTACCACCAGTCACGTCCTGCTTGAGCCACGGATGAGTGATCGACGTAGATTACAGTCATGAAATGAAATATGCATGTAGATTACATAAACACCTTTTCGGGTCAAACTTTTTAGAGTTAATGAGTTATCCATCGCTACCAATATTTAAATACTTACATACCTACGTGTCGTGTATATTCTGTTTTCGTTCTCTTCTTTTTGTGTTTCTGTCTCCCACCGTTTTAGACATTGTAAAATTTATGTGTCGTATGAGTGGAAAGAATAATTTAGAATTTATAACCGTAACTAACATCACATTCAATCACATTTTTTTCCGTTCTTTTCTTCAATACTTTGTTAACTTAAGAAAAATTGATACCAAAAAATAAACTCGTACATTTCACACACGTCAGCCTAATTTGATTGTTTTTTTTTATAGAATAGGGGCAAACGAGCAGACACATCGCCTGATGGTAAGCGACCACGGACCTCTTCCCATGGACAACCGCGACCCCAGAGGCGTCACAGTTGCGTTGCCGGCCTTTGGGAGAGGCATGAGAGAGGGTTTGGGTTATGGGTCACCGGTATCCTCACTCACTCGGTGAAACACAGCGCGAGCGCTGTTTCACATCGGTTTCCTGTGAGGCCGTGCTATCACTCTGGTTGAGCCGGCCCCCCTGGCTTGATTACCAGACTGCTGATAAACATCCATTGTATATTATTCTCGTGTCACGTTGTAGCTCACGATGAACTCCGTAACTATCAATATGTGTGTTTTACTGGCGTGCCATTTTTTATTTCGCACTTCTTACACACAACGCCATCTAGTCCCAAGCTAAGCAGAACCTGTGTTATGGGTAATGGACATACAAATACTTTTTATTTTGTTAATAAGTACATATTAAATATAGAAAACGCCCAAACAAATATTTGTAGATCATACAAAAATTTGATCCGACCCGGGAATCAAACCAGAGACCTCAAACTCAGCAGACGCATACGCTACTGCGCCACAGAGACAGTTGTTTAAGATCCTGACCTGAGTTAACATCACGCTTAGACCAATAGAAGTCGAGCATAATTGAACAGTGGCGAAGATGAAGTTACGTGGGTCAGCTATGATCGCTCTCATCACACAAATTATTGTTCTGGGTGGGAATCGATCATCCGACCGCTGGTTTAGCAGTCATAGTACTAACCACTAAACCTACAGACTCAGTCAAATAAGTTACAAAATTTGATAAGCTCTTATTCACCACGCTTGTCTTACTTCAGCACTTAGCGGTAATCTATTTCTGTATTCATAAATTTTACTTGTAGCGTACACGGATAAATTGAAGAACCCTTGAATAGCCATTCAAATTTTAATAACAATATTCTAGGACTAATTCTTGCTTAAACCAGTAGATTCCGTGTTATGAGAAGTAAAATACGAATTAATATTCTTAGGGGCCGTCTCCACGAGCGAGAGAATCGCGCTTCCATCCTCGAGTAATCTTCAGAAACGAGCGACAATTCCTTCAGCGTATCGTCGCGAACCCTAACAGTATCGTCAAGTGTATGTACATTTTACACAAAGTGGAATTTTTATCGGCTAGGGGGCAGATGGATTGCCTGGTGGTAATCGATTACCTCCATCCGTGGACACCCGCAACACCAGAGACCGTAGCCGGTCTTTTAAGAAGGAGTACGCTCTTAATTGAAGGTTCAAAGACCATATTGGCCCGGGAATACCGCTGTTAAACAAGTGTGTTTCTAAGCGATAGTGCTCATACAGAATTTATTAATCTTGTTTTTTTATGGGCCATACATGCCAAAATAACTCTATCAAACATAATCAGAATCCGAGAGTGGGGGTCACCATACTCATTGTGAAATAAATAATTAAATATGTTCAGACATTTTAACACACAACGCCATCTAGTCCCAAACTAAGCAGAGCTTGTAGTATGGGTACTAGATAACTGATATTAATACTTATATACGTTATTTTTTTTAAATACATACATATTATACATAGAAAACTAACTAATAGAGGCAGTCAGAAATGCAGACAATGCAACAATCAAGCATGGCGACCCATATCATAACGGCCTAGTGATGTTTCTGCATCATTGGGTCTTCGGTCCCGCACTCAACAACGAAACACAATAGCACGTATACTGTCGTTTTACGATGATTTTCTGTGCGAAAGTAGTACCGCCCCGGTCGAGCCGGCCCGTTCGTGCTGAAATCGGCATGACTCTACTGTCGTATCGTTGTTTAGAAATCGAAATAAAATAGAAATCGATCCCGTCTTAATCCTAACATGTTTTGCCGGGATAACGAGACATTAAGACAAATAAAAAGATGGAAAGAGATAGATAATTGGTTGTCAACTCCAAGGTAAATGAATTTTTGTATCGCCAAGTCTTAGTAATAGGGTCCCGTTTTACCATTTGGACACGGAACCCTCAAAATAAGTCCTAGCCTGATTTCATGAAAATCGTTGGAGTTGAATATAAGAATTGCTAGTTTAAAGTTTTAGATCTACGATTGCAAAAATCATATTTATCTCTGAAAAAGTAATTTAAATAAATACGTAAAGTAAATAAATCTTGCATCAAATAAGAACAATAGAAATTATGATGTAAAGTGCATTTGTGGATCGTTCCTTCACACATGCAAGTAGATACATAGTAGTACAGCATTAGTGAAGATAATCTGGGCTGTAGCTACACTTGAGCAAAATAATATACAGCTGGGACACCGGATTAAAGTCACAGAGGCAGCATGTCGTAAAAAATAAATAATATAGTTCTTCCTTTATTAACGTACCTAATTCTGAAATAAATTCCTCTTATCTTCCAACACGGGTAATTGGAATGGCTCTGAAACAGTTTCAGAGCAAAGTTGTATTTGCTAATTACGTATCCGCTCTGTGTATTATAACCAGTATGTTTTAGGTGTACAATGAAGATTATACTAAAATAGAATACCTTTTATTTACGTGTTTCTGCTTTTAACGAGTTATAGTGTTTGCCAAGGGGCAAGTGTAAGACCAGAATGTTGTGATGTTTAACGATATAGTAAGAAATATTATCTACTAACTTTTAGTCTCGAGTCTGCCCGCGTGTATGTCGGTTATTGCGGTAAATGGTAGCCTACGTTCTTCCTCAACATTCAAATATCTCCGCGACAAATTTAATAGAAATCGATGAAGCGGTTAAGCAGTAAACGCTTAACAGACAAAGTTAATTTCTAATTTATAATATGAGTAGTAGTATGGCGTGAAAAGAATTCTTAACAATGCCTTAAACCAAAAAATTTGCAAAATGCATGACCGAAAGGGATGATCGTATTACGTAAGTTAAACAAAATTACCTACTTTGAATACAAACAAAATACGTATATTTACCAAAAAAAACGGGGTTTTACAGTTATACAAAAGTGTAAGTTACGTAGAAATGAATGATCATATATGCAGTTCAGATTATCAGAGAACAGCGGTAACAGCCGACGGGCGTGCGACCGTGAGCTCTACCCCGAAGAGAGGAAAATACAAAAAGGTTGAATACAACGATATAATCTCGAATAAACTAGTTGTATAACAACCTAACGACAAATGTACGAAATTTCAAAATGGTCGCCCCTCGCCATCATAACATTTGGGAAATATTTTTTATATATTTTACCTTACCGATAACCCGTAAAAAACATCTGCGATTAAGTACAATCTTTTAAAATAATATATACCTCATTTTATTTCACAGCGCGGTACTAACTCGGTTACCCGGAGTGGAATAAGTCGACGAGAACAATGAAAATGCTGATACTTTTTCGAGTTTATTGTGGCAACTTTGATACTCACATCCAGCTCTCTTTTCTAACAGTCATACTGTAAAACATGCTATTAGAGACCGCAGTGGACATAACAGAACAGACATAAAATACTTCAAGTTCAACCGTAAATGTTTGGTTAGTAGGCATAATAATAAAATACATGGGTGTTCATTTAGAAAAAGTATAAGTTCGCACGCACTTGATTGGTAATAATAACGATTAAGTTTATATAAAATGTAACACTGTCAGAAAACTAAATATAAAAAGAGAAGAAAAAACCTGTACCTAACTGTACTAAATGTATTATTTATGTCTAAGAATAGAAGCATGTTTCACTTGTCCTTCGCCGTAATACAAGGTCACTAAGAAAATAATCCAAGGTCTGAGCAACGACTTATATAACAATTATGTTAGCTTCTCGTACGCGTCTTACACTCAACTTAGGGTTAAATAATATGTATTCTCATACCAAATACATAAAACCGACTTTAAAATGCATGAATAGTGTATATGATGGCTCATTTCATTCAAACCTTACATAGTACGTTTCACAAATTGTTGTTCTGAGTCTAAGTGTCGTTTGTATCCGTTTCATGTATTTTATGTTTATAAAGTCCCCCACGTCACAGAAATATTCCTACAGCGGGACTATCATCGAAAAACAAGTGTCAGCGTCTATAATGAGCCTATTTCATGATGAGTTGCCTTACTTTTTTTCCCTAAGTTTGAGTAAACGAGGAATATAACCTATCAAATTAAAAATTAATCTCCCAAAGCGGTTCATTAACGACGCAATTCTTAGGCAAGAAGCATAAAAACATCCGGCAAGAATTGAGAACCTCCTCCCTTCTTCCAAGTCGATTCGAAAGCAATATCTGTTGATTAGTTATCGCGATTATGAAGGAGTGGAATATTATTCAATTAGCTTCTAAAAGAAGGAAGAAGAAGGTTTTATTTGGCCCTTCATTCAAACTTTTAATATTTTTTTTTCAGAAAACAACAACCACGCAATTTTGAGTACAATTCTCATTCGTCAAATTCCATCTAAAGATCGCCTGCAGGTCAAGTTATGATGATTGGAGTTTCTTCTTTTATTTCATTATGTATACTTTTGTGTTATATTACACAAAAATACGTGCAGGGGTCTCAAATAGTGCAGTACAGCGGCGTTTACGTAAATTAAAGTTTTATAGCATATATTGCTCAAAAGTGTTAGTCGTTTGGACTTTTACAGAATGTATTATGCTCATCAACAACCCATGATGTCCCACTGCTGGGCTCGGGTCTCCTCTCAAGAGAGGGCTAAGGCCATACGAGTAAGGAATTATCTTAACAAATTAATAGGTATTTATATAACTTAGCACGTTAATAAAACAGAACGTTATCCGTGAGGCATACTTGCGCAAAACTTTTAGTCGATTGAAAAAACCAATACACAAACTTTGAGCTACACATTGATCGTGAAAACATTACAGAAAGTCTTACAAAAACTCCAACCCGCTCTCACACATCATCATTATGCAATAGCGCTCTCAATGTACGGAAATCGAAAGTATGGACGTCCCGTAAGCTACTTTGTAGTCCGCATCAAATACATATTTGTAGAATAGAAAAAAAAAACCATGACCTTTGCCACTGGTGTTTATCCACTAATGCCTACAAAGACCTCGAATTTTGTGTTTGGAAGCCGGTGGCGGCTCTGCGGCCGTTAGTTGCGAGCCGACCGCCGACGCGTCCGTACGTCCTCGTTCACTCCCACACCCCAGGAGAAAACCCATCACACGTAAAAGTTGCATATAGTGTATAAACAACCCGTGTGTCAGTGTTTTTTTTATGCAGCTCCGTGATGCTCCAACATAGCACTCTACTTGTTTAGTTTGTGCACCAATGCCAGCGTCGTCGTCGAGGTAAATATTGACGGCACCCGGAACTCCTCTCGCGACCACCATCCGGTGCTAGATAAGTATTTGCTGAGCGTTCAAACAGCGTCCATTCCATTACCAGTACGATTTATTTGCATATTTCCAGGATCATTGAATTCAAATAGGATTCTTAGCGCTCTTTTATATACTCGTAACGTAAGTGAGACAAACGAAAGTAGACACAACCGTAATCTTAATTTTGAGGATGATAAAATAGTGTGGAAAACATTATTCGGATTGTAATAAGTTTAGAACTTAGGGCTATTTAGTACATGAAAATTGGTTAATCGCGTACACTACGCTATTTCATTGGCAAAATTCAAAAGTACCTGATGTGGTGTGCACAACCTAATGTATATATATAAATTAATGCAATATTTTATATATCACGGTTAAACTTTCAGACTGCCTTACGTAAGCTTTCCGCTGACTCCCCGCCTCCACTTATGTAACTGTCCGATTTGGAAAGAATTTTTATCTTTTTGGGATTCAATTTCAGAAGAAATTTTTATTTCAAAGTAGCTATCTTCCCTCGCACTCGATCTTATCTGCGGAGTTGGGAGTTCCGTTCCGGTCGTTGAAATTAAAGCGGGCCGTACTTTATTGTGCGATGTTTTTCTCACACTTTTTGCCTCATTTAAAAGCCTTTGTTTCGGTCAAATAGTGGAACTGGCGGGATCAGGCTTCGGAAATCTTATTTCGTTATATAGGTCGCAGCAACCTTGTTACTAACTGTTATTGTTGTATAGTGAGGATTGGTAGTATTACCAACGTGTATCAAGCCAGACATTCAATGGTAACAGTAATAAGACTAATGCACTAGAATCGCGTCTTCCTTAGTTTATATCAAAGAAAATTACATCTAAGATTATATATCACCCGCTCAAACTGTTTGCCAAATGATCTTCTCTGTCTTTATGTAACTTTGAAATATAATTTAAATTTGGTACAATAAAACTTGTAACTTTACAATAGAATTAATTATTCTAGAATAGGGAAAGTGATAAATCAGAATTAGTATCCAAAAGACTTAACTTTTGATGGGTCCCAGAGGTTGACAACCAAACATTTTACAGTTATTATCAGTATCGCGCAGTAAACGATCACCATCGGGTATTGCTGTCGTGTTTAAATGGAAAATAAAATAACAACAAATGTCAAGTGTCTATTCCACGAGAAAAAAGGGTCTTAACTCTCATTTATGTGATATAAACCGGACTAATTTAATATGACGCAATTTGTGACGTTGCAAAAAACAACGTCAATTTCAAAATATTTCAGCAATAAAGTCAAAATTAGGGTCTTTCATAAAACGGTGAAACATATGACGCATAAAAAATTACTAAAAACGTCAATGAGGGCTCAATGCTCGATAAGAAGCTTCGAATTATCTATTCCATTACGGCGGGTTGGCTATATCAATTTCGCCCTAGGGAGAGCTTTCTACAAAATGCCTTCGCATAATTCGTGATAAACTTGAGCCGCGATAGCCATTACAGAACGTTGATCGTACTCCATTTAAATACACCTCTCGTAAACATTTAATGTTAAAGCACACCAGAGTAGCAGAGAAAAATATTGACTTAAGCTCTGTCGCTGTGTTCTTGACCTTGGCAGCAGGCGGCCAACCGCGAATACCGCCACGGTAATAAATTAATGAGGTCGCACCTCACACAATTCAGCATGCCGGGGGTTTTAGTGATAAGATTTCGTGACGTTTAAAAATAAAGAGTCTCCTGGAGTTATTGGAAAGAAAATCTTAGGAAAACATTTTTTATTGAAGAACACAAACTCGTCAACATGTAGTAAACAATTTTACATCTTCAATAGAAACCTCATCGAATGAAAACTATCTAGCACGAAGTAAATAAAACAGTAGGGACGTACGAGGTGCAAATACATGTGAACTGTATTTATAACGTGGTGAGGGTTGTTATTTATTCAAACCTTTGTAGAAAGTGAATCTATACTTATGTTATTGCTATGCAAATCAGTATACAGCTAAAAACATCGATCAAGTTAATTTTTTGGTCCATTTAAACTTTCGCCGTCTAATACACTAGAGCAATAAATTCATGTTTTCTGCTTAAATTATGCTAAAGAACATGAAAGAAAGGTCAATACACGTAAAATGTAAGCAGTTTGGATTATGGAGAAAATAGAGTAAAACTTTAATGAGCAAATATTAAAGGTCATGTCGTACTATTAGAGAAAGTCTATACTAGAGTGAAAAGACTGCCGATAAACATACTCGTACACGCTATAAAGCTGCACTTAGACAAAGAGCGAACGGTCATCTCACAATACCTATTTTTCAAAAAGAAATTACAAAGACTCCAATAAAAATAATAAGCTAGAGAATATAAAAATATACTAGAAAAACTGGAAGGAACACTCAATATCCTTAGAAATAAAAAGAAATATAGGACAAGTGATTGTCAACTGGAGGAAGGAAATAGTCAATATCAGAGTCGGTGCGAAAACCCATTATGCAGTAGGTCAGTAGTCAACACTAACTGCACCGGACTGGGCGCTATTCTATGATTAGAATCTGACCTATCATCTACTAGATAAATCAATTATGACTACACAAGCTATACTTGAACTTTCTACGCAAAAACAGCCTTTGCATAAACGTACTTTAAGCTTTGAGTTTAAACAACGGTTCCGTGTTATTTTTAACTCAAAATTTACAGCAGTAGAAAATCGCACAGAATCTTTGCAAATTCTGATTGTAATTTATTTATGGAATAGATACCAGGTCACCTAATTATAACCAAAAAGTTGTATATTGTTTAGAAATAGTGTTTATACTTCGTTAATCTCAGTCAAAAGACAGAAAACCATAACAAACTTAACACTTGTTTTATTCGAAGCCGTGGTAAAACTTGAATAAAACCGTCTATTTATGCCAAGTATGCCTCTCCCATGGTTCCGTCAGTTCGTGTGCGTTTTACACCACAAATTATAAGCAATAGATTTCCATTTAAGTCAATAGAAAGAAATTTTTGAGTTTAACATAGTGGGTATAAAAACTTGCAATATTTTCATCCGCAACAAAAGTTGTGTTCGACCAAAAAGTTATCAGGCAAAATGTTATGAATAACAGATTATTAGGTAGAAGCGCAACACGCACACCAGTTATAACTCATGATAAAAGCTAACTAAAGGAATTCTATTGAATAGATAATAACGTTGATAATAGATTAATATCGATAACAACATCATAATGATATCACTGTAGGTACATTCTGGATAGATTCGATGTACAATTAAGTCAGCTAACTTTTCCACATTAAAACACGTCTATATATAGACACTAGCTGTCCCACGCAACTTCGTCTGTTTCTCATTTCAACCATGTTTGGTTCCTATTGGAGTAGGCGTGATGTTAATTCTTCCATCTTAGGATCGCTAGAAAAACGCATCTTTAAAAAAATGAGAAAATCGGGTCGATAGTGTCGGAGTTTATCGTGAGGAACGATATGACGAAAATTATATATAAAATATATATATACAGGAAGATGAATATCAAAATAGGCTAGTTATTTAGCAAGCATTTGAAGATCAAATACAGATATTGGTAAGTAATAAACTAAAAAAAAATATAAATACATATATATACATATATATATACCTACCCGAAAACCTACTAATGAAGATTATTCATTTTGGAGCACTATGTAAAATCTAGTAACAACAAGAAGTTAGAATTGTCACCGCGAGCATCTCCCATCAAGAGATCGCCTGCAGTTTTACTTCACGATCGAATAACTTTGGAGAAGTGAAATTGCTACCGTCTCATGACAAATAAAACTTTATGTTAGAGCAATTAAACGCAGCCGACCATTTCGGACAATTTGGACAACGCCAATGGGCGATGTCGTTACGTACAAAACACGAACGTGTCAACCCTTGATAAATAAATAAAAAAAGTAAACGTTTTTACAACACAAAAAATAAAAACAAAAATAAATAAACATGGGTCTTTCATCAAAATGACAATGTTAGAAAGCAGTTGTGATTAAAGTACAACAAAAATGGATTGATAAATTAAACGAGACGAAACTGTGCTAACTAGACAAATAAAGTATATCTCTAACAATCACACTGCCCGGATGTTACACAATTACGGTTAAATTCTAACTACAGTGATTAATAACAATCTCTAACATAATTGCCTTCTAATCCTAGAGTAAGTATCGGGATTAACCGCAACCGATGCAGTAATAAATCAACTCATACCACTGCCATTATCCGAAAATAAATCGATAAAACGGACAGTGTTAAAATAGTGAACAATCGATGAATGAAAACAACGTAATTTACACAGTGTATGAGAAATTTGAACGTAGGCGATGTAACTACAGAATACTGTCACACGAAACACAAAGTCAAGGTAGTTTTTATGAGTTCAAGGCGAAATTACTGTGGCGTGTAGTTAACTCACGCTTCAATTGCAAAATACATAGTAACGATTACCTAAACGTGAAATTAATTCTCGTTAAACAAGACACCACACTCACTTTATACAATATAAAAAATCCCTTTAAATTTTTATTGATACAGTTTCAGAAAAAAAATAAAGCTTAACTAAGAATTTACCTAAGAAAATGAACCTAAGAAACATTAGAATATTTCTAAGAAAGGCAAGGCGATAAGATCTCTTAAATCCATCAGCGTCATGTGACGCATGATGCCTTCAATAAAGGTATCCGATAAAAACAGACTTCTGTAATACAGTATTAATATTTTTTTTCTTACATTTGCTTCAACTATCCCTTTTCCTGGTGAATAAATGTGATTTTTGCCATTTCTATGAAACCGAAAAGGCAAAAATAATAAAAAAAATATAATCCTTTCCACGTAAGATGCTTTACCTACGCATATATTCACTAGCCGTCGCGTCATACACACAATAAACCGTTTTATAACTAAAGAAGTACTGTTAGGTCACAATAGCCTAACAAAACTGCTAAAAACATAAAATCTCATAGAAGATTGACAATGATAAAAAGTTGACACAGCGATATATTAAATTGGTTTATTGAAGCCATTGTCGGAGAATTTATTACGTTTTCTTTTTTAATATAAAAAGTATTGGTCATGTGTCTGGCGTGGAATAAATCTTTTTACTTTTTCTTGTAGACAAACTCACCAATTAATCTTCGTCAATGTTAAGTCCTTCACATGTGTTGTGATTAATTTCCATTCCAAGTAACTAAATGTATAGATAGATGGCATCAAAGGAAAATATAATGTGACATAAGCTCTTTGATCTTTTGTCAATTTGTTCCGGCATTAACGAAGCATAGTATAGGTTTATACAAATAAAGAAAATCTCTCAGGGGCGTTAACGTAATTTCGTAGCAACTCCCACAGGCAAGAATAGTGCCAATATATCACGACTAAATTGCTTTATTTACGATCCTAGCAATAAATGTAACGTTGATTATATTTGACACCAAAAGGATTCGATAGAATTATAAGATCACTCAACAAGAATAGTTAACAATGTAACTAACTTTGATTTTAAGCCAAGACAAGAACCCAAAATTATATATCAAGTGTTGCCAAATGTATTACTTCCGCGGTGGTAGTTAGCAAATTTAAAAACAAAAGCTATAAATTTCCTTTTTTAAAATAACCTTTGTTTAATTCAAGGGTAAATTCTACTAATATTCCTTGTATGCTTCGTAACAGAAGGAAAAATTTATTATGTCGGTATATATCAAACATTAGCGGCTTACATCCAATCAATTAGGTATCGCGGCTTCCCACCATACGTGTGAGAAATGTTTGTCAGAGATCATAAGATAGACAGCGGCAATTAGGATCGAGAACCATTGAGCGTCGGCGAAGCGAATTACTTTAAAGCCACATCACGCCGCGGTTCAATCGGCTTATAAATTGATTTATGCTTAGTGTGCCCTTTAGTTGCTACAGAGTCAACGTGTATTTAATTTTCACGTGTCGTAACATATATATAATAAAGAAATAAACTGTCTTATACTTCATTAGCAAGCATATCAGTATAAGAAACTCGTCATCATTTTCTAAGTAACACGTATAAATAAACATAGACAAATCAAAGTTTGCTGATGTCTACGGTTTTATTCGAAACGCCTTTTCAATGTACTCTTTCGGTATACTAAATGTATTCAAGTGTCGATAGATAATGTCTAAGGTACAATTAAATGTCCTTACGGCCATAGAAAGACGAACCTTCCAAATAGATGCTTAACATATTTGCAAAAAGTTTTTTAGATACTTCTATTTCAAAACTGTCTTATTACTTCTGATGAATATATTACGAATGACTTAAATCAAAGACATTTTTAAATTTATAATGTTATTACTACGATAGATAGATAGATTTAATAACTACGTAATTGAGACCGATGTATAAGTTTAGTATAATTCAGATATCAACTTTATTATAACCACATACAAGTAAAACAACAAGGTGCCAAGACCACGCTCGGGGTAACCTTTTGACCTCACCTGACATGAGTAACCTACCTATATTTGACACGACCAATGGCCACATTACTCTAACAAGTCCATCAAATACATGGGAAACCATAAACCAGCCCGGTTATCATTAGAAATAACGAGGTCGTTAAAATGTAACTTGCGAAAGAAATGTATGAGCATTTTTCTATTGTTGTTTACAGTGTAAATCATTTTAGTTAGCCATATTTCGTCGTCGTCAGGAAATAATGAAACATTGAAAACTGAAAAAAAATGTAAATTTTTCAACACTCTTTGATTTTTGGGCAGCTATTGTAAACATTCGATAAATTTTTTCGAGTCGTTTCATGAAATTGTGGCAAAAGCAGTTATGTACTCCTATAATCATTTTATAAGTATTTTAAATATACTAAATACAAGCTTCTTTCATATGTTATTATCAAATTTTTGTCAAGTGTTTAAAAGAGCTTATGAAGTAATCGTTCCACACATTTGGCTATATTTGAGATTTCTCGCAATGCTGCACGTACGTTGTGTCAATAATGTCGTAATATTTGTAGTTATTCTGTGTTTTAAGTATAACTTGTTTTCCTATTGACCTCATATCTTTATTCGCATAGATCCGGTTTTAGTGTAGACCATGTCAAAATGTAAGGACACTTTCCTTTCGGGTCTGATCTTCATTTGGAGCGGAAATTTTGAGTTGTGTTCGTGTCTGGTATCAGTAACCTGTCGACAGCAGAAATGTGACAATTTCCCCTCCCCTGACAGCTCTGGAGAGCGCTCTGCTTTAACGTTGCTTCAGTCATTTTATGGACAACGACCTATATTGTCATCGAGGCCGCATCGGATTACCTCCTTTTATCTTTTCAAGTTTATTCCATTCACTTGTATCATACCGAATATAATCCAGCGGAAGCATTATGAAAATTATGTACAAGTTTTTCCTTATTTGTTCTCGTTGGCTTTGAGTGAATCCCTTCTTGCGGCCATTCGCGAACTTGGAAACTGCTCACGAAGTAATGAGTTCATGTCTCTGAGGGAAACCGTTCCATTAAGCATTCCATGTTATTCTCGAAGATTAGGTGATAAAGTTTAAAGCCGTTAGAAGGTTAATACTTACAAGGAGTAACAAATATTTGAGAAGTGAACTTTGAAATATACTTGCGTTTTCATATCAAGTGTAATTTATTTAAAACTTGTGCCATTTCGGTAACTGGAGCTTTAACTGAAATGTTTATGTGTAGATTACCTTCATGTTTTTTCTGTACTTTGGAAGAGATATAATGAACTAACCAACAAGTTATGTTAGCCCGTTGACCCCTAGTGATAAGACTCGATCTAGTTATGCATATGAATGCATTACACACATTTCATACGTAACACTATGTTGACATCTAAAGATCCTAAGTCTCCAAAACACGAGGTACGGAGTAGAGAATCAATAACCTTAATTTAATTGGAGACCCTGACAATGATTTGTCTTTATTTTTAAACTTTACTAAACGGATTGTTTTACTATAAAATGTGTAGATCTCATTCTTAATCAATTTAGTATACTTTGTTTATCAACTGATGTACTTGTGACCTATAACTTAAATCGCTGTGGTTCATTTCAACCTATGTGTTTATTAAACATAGTTACAAGTAAGTGCGGAGAATCGCTTGAATTGTTTAAGACTAGTTCTGCGAACTTTGAGGTAGATTTACTTCAGCAAGTTAGCCAGGTATATAGTTGAAAGATTAGATGTAAAATACTGAAGTTTATAACTTATTTAAGCAAAAGGTACAGGTATGTTTCTTTTCTATATTAGTTTATATTGCACGAAAGCATGTTTATTGCTAGAACTATCATTTATCAACAATGTTTTTTCTAGTAAACAGTATTGATTTTGTTCAAATGTAATTGTGTTGTAAGCTGCTGACCTGTTTTATATAATTGTCGCAAATATTGTCATACAATCGAACGATTTGTATGATACACGATGAAAACCCGCGTACTAAAAAAAATTGCGTAAAGACGCTCTCTAGTTTCTGCTCTTAGAAATTTTATCTATAACCAAAGAGGAGACAATACCTTATCAACATAAACTTGTAATATCTAATAACCTTGAACTGTTTATTTACCTTGCCGTGGCACTGCTCAGATGTATCGCAGTACGATTTCTTTATGATAAGATTTCATATAATTACAGTTTGATTAACAAATTTTTCAACATCTACAATCGCAGTCACGGCCGTGCCTCACGTGACACCGAGTTCAAAACCCATTCAGTAAAAATATACAATAGAATTTAATGAAAATATAGCAATTAGAATTATATTCATGGCTGTTTATAAATCCACAATAATGTACTCACGCGATTCAGACACGCTATTTTACCTAAAAGTAAATCATAAATATCAAAAGTATCAAAAATAACTTAATACATCGTCAGTCGGTAAGGGTAACCAGACTGCTAATGAACGTACTTACATATTTTGAAATGCATATAAATATTACCCCCAATCAAAGCATATATAATAGTTTCATTCGTTTCATCCTACATTTTTTTAACCTCTGACAAAAAAGTGCGGTGTTATAAGTTTGACGTCGATGTCGGGGTGTGTGTGGCATCGTAGCTCTCAAACGGATGGACCGATTTCTATGCGGTTTTTTCATTTGAAAGCCAGCTTCCTTGTGGTGGTTCTTAGCTATGTTTGGTTAATATCAGTCCAGCAATGTAAGAGTATAAACTCTATTCCAAATAAAGTAAGGCATTTATGGCGTACGATAATTTATTGATTTTTTCGAACAGGTTAGTCCTGGCTACTAACCTATTCGAAAAAATCAATAAAAACTAAAAGTATATACTTTCTAAATTATCTTTTTCAATGTCGCTGTAGTTATTTTCCGATATTCAATTACTCGAATACGAGGCCGAATCGTAACAACTTACATTTCATTGGCCATAACATTTTTATGTTCCGTATTAACCTTTGCCGACAAACAAGTTTTTGTTTTGAATTAAGCGTGCATTTTCCTAATCGATTAATTTAGTAAATTTAATAGGATCGTGTTTTGCAGAAATGATTTAATAAACATTTCAAGTAAAAAAAGTATTTGCTGCTAAAGTATCAAAATTTGGTATATATTGAATTCTTCTAGAAAAACGTCATGGCAACACGTTTCGAGCCTCGAAAAATGACGCCAGTTGAGTCCGCAATTAAGCGGACTCCCAAGATGCCAGTGTATATAAGAATTTTCTTAAAAATAATGTTTTATAAAAACACTAACTATACAAATCAAACTTATTTAAGATAGCCTATCGACTTACATCCATGTACTCAAAGGCTTTTAGTGCAAATGTGTGTCTGTGTTACGTATTTCTAAATCATACTTCAAGGAGACTTAACCACAAGGAGGTAGAGTTGAGAGCTGTCAACATACAGGTATTATTCACAGACCTCAGACGCATATCAATGCACTAGTCATTGATAAAGGGCATTCTATTAGCCCTGTACGACTGTGAACTGAATACGAGAAGCAATCGCGACATACAAATGATCTCACCTCTCAATACTGATATTTATTTCTATTGTACCTTCATAGACCTTAGCTACTTTACAAGCTTGTATTTAGTTTCACCTGTCCCCTGTTGTCAGTAATCAAATCATGCAAGTAAATTTTTTTAACCACTTGATTTGTGCAATTGATTTAAAAATAAAATTAACTTAATTACTTGTACACGCAGCTTTAGCCTGTGCTTGCTGCTTAAATTACTCAATTTTTCTTAACGTAACCTACGTACTATTCCAGGCCCCAATCTATCGACATCCAAATTTCAGCCATATCAGTTTCGATATTTTTAGGCTTCATTAGCATATTAATTAAATCGGTTGACTAACTTTTTATACTCAATTAGGTACCTAATCAATTACAATTCAAAAATATTTTGTATTTCAATTGAAACCGTTAATGAATTCATTATATTTTCGATACAGTTCAAACTGTTTACGCAAGGTTTACCAAAATAAACCCAAACATTACGTTACATTAACGACGACATTTACGAGATTAGATTTAATTATTCATAATCATTATTCCACACGTCTCACATAAATATCGATTTTCGATATAAGCGCTAGAACCATTAGCGTATATTCGGAGATATTCACAAACAATTTGGAGCTACCTAATGCTATATAAATGCAGAGTATATGATTGCATTACATCCTCAATACGCCAGAATCATCCATGAATAAATCTCACCATATATTGTATAACCAGAAGTCAATTGAGCTACAAAACGTTATCTATATGCGTCAATGAAGCACACAAAATGATTTTACAACCCAAAATGCTAAAACCTTGATGCAACGTTCATCAAAATTGCTCTTTTCCAGACAATTAGTGTTTCAATTTGTCGTTCTGTCGCTCAAAATCTACTCTCGATGAGGGCTGACTGCTCTTTTTTTTATTAAATCTTCCATCAAAGACGAATCTCAATTCGACAGCAATTTCGATCCAAAGCCGAGCAGTTTATTAATAAATGTCAATGAATTGTCGTAATAAGGATATCGAACTTCCAAATAAGTATAAAAAAATAATAATAATCAATGTTTCCGTACAATTTTCGGATACTACTGAGTCTGTATTTCGTTACTTATCCCGATATAAATTGGTAACAAATGGACTCGGCCAGCAATACCACTTAAACGAAATCGAAATAAATGGCTCGATACAACGCTGTACGTATTACTCGTTAATGCGCATGATGCCAACTGTTTTCTGATCCTACAAGCACAGTGCATGTATGTATTCATTCATTAACTTTTTTTAGCTATAGTGTATTATGGATTCAAATATTATTTGAAATGTATTTAGATAATATTACTTCCGATAACTTACTAAACACTGAGGTTACTTGTAAAACTAAATTTATATTTAGATAGATCTTGTCAAATGACTGTTCAAGTCAAAAGTTCCGGGTCTATCCAATGTCCTTTACTGTTTTTAGTATTCTGTTCCCCACTCTGCTTGTTTATGAAATACGCTACGATAAGCTTTGTGAAAATGTTATCCGTAGGAAGAGAATCTTAACTTTTCCATAAAAGCATATGATACCATATACTCTATATATTTAGTACCACACTAGGTTAATTTACACAATAAAATGTCAAGCGTTTAAATACGACTTGAGACCTGGTCACTGAAACTGGTCTCAAGCTGTATTTAAACGCCCAAAATGTTCATTTAGTTGAGATCTTGAAATGAGCTATATGTGTATTACTAAGGTTCAGAAATATGAATAAACTTGATATGTAAATAATTTGTTGATGTAACACTATCAAGCATTTTATTTATAACGTTACTTTATAACGATACCTTTATCGTAATCGTTGACAGTAGTAACGTTATAAAGGTCGGTGCATAAGCAACGTTCATCTCATATCGCTCATCCACATAAATAATTCATGGCCACCGGCGCGAGTAAGTGTTACAACTTACAACGTTCACACTAAAAACCCCTTGAAAAAGTTCTTAATGTAATATAGAGAACATAAAGAGACCTGAAGTAGTAGGCCCTGTCACAAAGTTTGTAAAAGCGACGCGTCCCTGCATATGGTTCAAATTACACTGCACTATTTGCGCGTCGCCACGCATTTAGGGGAATACGTTTATACTCTGCTCTCACCACAAAATTAATAATCTTTTGCTTGTTTCAGGTGTCAGAGGCCTAAATACTAACACACTTCTAAGAAAATGAGCAAGAAGTGCCCCAAGAAAGAGACCTCTGTCAACGTCTTGTGTGTATCGCGTGTGACAAGTGACGATAACCGTTAAGACTATGTTCGTGTGAGCTTCGACACGACGTCGAACTACTCGGAGTGGGGGGCGCTGGCGACCACCCCCAGCGATGTTATGGACGTTGAATTCGGGAACGAGAGTGGGGGGTGGAACGCGACGGAGGAGGGGCCGAGTCAGAACTTGTACAATTACTGGGCCTGGAGCATTGTGGACGGATCACTGATGCTTCTCATTGTCAGCGGTAATACGCTCACGATACTGGCTGTGACTTTGAGCCGGCGGCTATCGTCGCTTGTGTCCAATCAGTTCGTGTTGAACCTGGCTATATCAGACCTCATGGTAGGGTTGACACTGCCCTATCATCTCGTCTTTTACTTAGATGACGAATTAGGCAAGATAAAGTGGTGTTGTCTGATGAGATTCATTCTGATAATACTGGCGTGTCTCGCATCTATATATAATATAATAGCGATCGCTGTTGATAGGTGGGTGGAACGACCTTGCTCTTGTATTTATTTGTAGTAAATGTTGTTATGGGTTACTGTTATGGAGTAACGCCATGTGTTGTCGGCAGGTACATTGCGATAGTACACCCGTTACACTACAGTCGATACATGACGAAACTGGTGACACGGCTGCTGATGAGCGCCACGTGGACTGTCGCCGTCTGCATAAGTTGCATACCAATATTCTGGAATGACTGGCACGAAGGAGTCGCATGCGAGATGAATTTGGTAAGTTCTTCAGATGTATAGACTAACAGAAGGAGCTAATATATTTACAAAGTATGTAAAGTACACTGATATACTATGATTTGTTTTCATATCTTTCAGAATAAAATAATGCCTTTAAAATATTCATAGCAATACTGATCAATTGCCCTAAATACCTCTGTTTTCAAAAAAAGAGGTGCTTTAGTATCATTTAATAACAAATGAATTTATCAATTTCAGGTGGTGCCGAAGTCCTACACGACCAGCATACTGGCTCCAATGTTCTCTCTTATCTGGATGGTGATGTTCATTCTCTATTGGCGGATATGGCGCGAAGCGACTTGTCATGCCAGGCGCATGAGGGCCAATACCTGCTGTCCTACGGGGGGTAATGATTGGAAGAGTATACAGGTAAATCTCTATAATTACAGATTTCGTTACATAAAAAAGCGTTACCCTAGATACAAAAAGAAAAATTATAACATTGATTTTCAACAACTTTCAGATTATGTACAATATAATTAAACAGAAGAATATTCCCATAAGTCTAGTTCGTCGCTCGTTGTTGTAACACATTTTGGCATACATATTTTTCAATTTCAGGTCGTACTTCTAGTGCTAGGATCATTTTCAATATGCTGGATGCCATTTGTGGTGGTGGCTTGTGCACAAACGCTGCCAATCATGCCGCTCTACAACCACATTGCATATCGGCTGACATCATCATTAGCTATGTCTAACTCCGGAATAAACCCTCTAATCTACGCGTGGAAGAACGCCGGCTTCCGAGCGGCATTCGCGAAGCTATTAAGGTGTAAAAGACCTGACACATCCGAGTACCGGGGGTCTCCGGCTCCTGAAAGAAAACGAGGCTCTGTGGCGCTGCGTGAAGGATCGATAACGCGCTCCAGCGCTCCCAGTGCGCTGTCGAGTCTCGGTGGTCGACCAGCTCGGTTGCTCTATACTGAACGTGAGACAGACACAGCCCGATGTCGTATCATAGAGAACGCCGGGTATATGGACGCAGAGTGTGGTGATACCAACCCGTCGTACGCGCCCGACGGGCCTACCCCCGTCCACAGGCCTACCGGGGCTACGCGCGCTGAATTAGTGTAGTGTAATCATGAACGATCTTAGACGTTTTGTGGGAAACGTGAAACGCTTCTAGTATTTAAATTTGTTAGTGACTGTAGGTACCCCCTTTTGCATTTAGGTACCTGTTCGAATCTACGCTCAAGTTTTTAAAAGCTTTATTGTTGAATTTTTATTAAGAGATTATAATGAGTTCCCTGCCATAATGATGTTTTAAAAAAAAGGTTCTCTGTCAAATAAAATGTTTAAAAGATATAATTAAGTAAAGATGTTCTATGTAAAATAAAATATATGACATAAATATGTATTGTCGAGTTTATCTTGATCTCTTAGTGCGACACTTGCTAAAGTTGAGGACCACGCCATCTTTGTTACTAACATGTGAACTACGAAAAAATACTGGTTTTCAAGGCACACGCTTACAAGGTTCCAAACTAATAGTATAGATGGCTGAAGTGACACACACGTTAAATTGTAAAATAATCTTAATTGCATTGTTCTAAAATAAATTTCAATACGTTATCAAGAAAGAAAATTGAGATAATTAACCTAATTTTAGTCAAAAACGTTTGACATCTAAGAGCTATTTACATATAGTAAATATAAGACTTAAAAAAATATTTAATATTTAAAAATATATTCTGGCTGAATAAAAATTTAAAACATATTTTCATAAGAAAATCGCTTATCATTAGACAGTAACCACTCAGGCACGAATCCACATAACGTTTGGCTAGGTTTGCTAATACTAATAATTTAACAAAAAAATAACTAAAAATTGTAATAACGAACAGTGAGCATTAAAATCTAAACAATTAATATCATTTTATCAAGTAGGAGACTTTATAATTCAGTTGTCGGACTAATTGAAATTAAAAATATAAAATTATAACGTACTTTTCATCACTCTATGAGAGACAGTTGTATATAAACGCAGATAAATATGTTAAAACTGATATTAACTAAATATACATGGCTAACTAATTTATTATTTATTTAATATAAACTGAAGGCATTTTTGTACATCGGCGGACTTAAGCGCCCGGGGAATTTTCTACCAGTCTACCTCAGCATAGTGGAGAATTTTTATTAGGTAGGTGCACATAGGTTAAGATCATAGCTTGAATTTAAGATGTACAATTGATGAAATGATTTATCTATTTCGTTAAAAAGGAGATCACGTACCTTCTCTTTGAATATAAAACGGTTTGTGACCATCCTCACTTCGAGCGGGAGCGCACTCCAGAGTAGTACACATTTTGACAAAAAATTAAGAGTTCACGAAGTCAGATTTGTGAGAGAGATATGAGAGAAGGCGATTATTAACTCAGCGAAGATTTCTGTCGTGATCAGAGCACAGGTAACTAAGGTACGGAGTAAGGTACGTAGGTGAGAATTATTAATCGCTCATCGCTCTCTGATTGCAACGCAGGCAACCAGTTTAATTGGGAGCGTAAAGCAGACATATGGTCATACTTTCGAATATTAAAGATGTATCGAATGCAGTTATTATTAGCAAGAAGACAGTCTAGCTAATAAAGAGACCTGTATTCAGGTCAAAATAACATACAACACCATAGTCGATTATATGAATTATAAGGTATTCAGAACAGGTTTAAAAAAAATTTTTCAACGTTATATAAAGTTTATATTGGTCGGTTGATTTTATTTTGAAAGAGATTGAGTACAATATTTATAGTTAGTATAAATATCCAAAGTATTGTATATATCTAATCAGCAAACATAACACAACTTATTATAAGTCATTGACATTATATTATTAGAATATTATCTGTTATTTAAATATAACTTGACAAAACTTGGTATGGTTTGGCCACGCAGAGAGGATGGAGTGTAGTAGTGAGTGAGTTCGTCCACGGTGACTTTACTGACCAAATTGGCGATGTCTTAAAGAAAATCCGTGTGAAAAGCACTCGGTTACGGGTGCTTTCACTTTGCTTTTCATTTGAACATACATGCAACGATTGATAAACGTAGACGAATCGAAAGAGGTGTCACAGGACCATATTAAGTGAAGCACAATTGTCTTTGTCTACCCCTCTGGGATATAGACGAGCCTTTATGGTTATTTAAATAAAAACAGTTCAGTTGTGCACACACCCACTTGTCAACCTTTATAAGCAGTATCCCTTTCTTAACATTTTCTTCCATTCTTATTTACCCGCCCTACTTTAATATATTGCCGATTTCCCCATCTAGTCTCTAAAGTAGGAAATAGACTTAACTTCTACCACGTTATAGGTGGCAAAGCGTGGATCTGATTCTGGACCTGAACATAGCAATGCAAAGGTAAAGGTGAGTACAGCCGCGGGGCGAAGTATCCAATGAAAATCCCTTCAAAATTCGGTCCAAACGTTTCAGAGATCAATCATCTTATATTGGCAAGAAGCTGACTCGCGCAACTTCATCCGAGTTTAAACTTCAGTCAAACCTATCCACCCACTTTCGAGTTTGAGTAAGAGTAACGAACTGGAATAGATAAGAAGGAGATGTGACAGTAGAGAGAAAGAGAGAGAAAGTCAACCAATAATTATGCGTATCTCTTTTGTAATACTTTAATTTACTTTATGGTGTGTATGGTTAAAGTGTTGTTTTGAATATTTTACTCCATAAGGTCCTCCCTTGCGCTTCCTCCTTTAATGAGTGAGCCTTAACGAGAATGTTAAAAAAATAACCTAGTTGTTCGAGCGGTTCTCGAGTATTGCGCTTCGCATAACAGTTAGCGAATCATTTTTTTAGGTATACATAGTTTATATAAATATACAAGTATTTTGCTTTGGTCAATATTCGAAGCATTATATCTTTAATCACTAGCAATATTCGACATAATACGTTAATAAAGGTGATAATATTCAGTATTCAAAAGTAAAAGTTTGTTTCGATGTTCACTATTCGTTGAGTAGAACGTCACATTACCGAGCTGAAGTAAAAGCCGCAACGTATTACGCATAATGTTATAATTCCAGAGATTTACATTTGTCTTGAAATAATGTATAAAAGTAAAAGTAAATTCTAAAACAGGTATTTAATATTATTTATGTAAATATTTTGAAAGCATCGTTAATATATTTTAATATAGATTAAAGACACAAGATAATTTTAAGTCATTCGGATGAAATGTGATCTATGTTTATAAATAGATGTTTTGACCATCTCAAAAACAACGCCATCTAGTTCCAAACTAAGCAGAACTTGTACTTTGGGTACTAGACTACTAATATTAATACATATATGCATGTTTTTCTGTATATACATATAAAACAGAAAAACACCCAAACTTCAAAACAAATATTAGCAGATCATACAAACATTTGGTCCGACTCGGGAATCAAACCCGAGACCACATGCACAGCAATCGCATATGCTACCAACGCGCCACCGAGGCAATTATCATCACGACTGCCTTTTCTTATCCACTGCTGGATACAGGCTCCTTAAAAAGGAGGTTTACCGTGGGAGAGCCACGCTTCGGCATGAATGGGCCGGCTCGACATGAGTGATACCCCGGTGTCATACAAAACCGGCGTGAAGCAGCGCTTGCTCAGTGTTTCACCAAGTGAAGTGAGTGAGGATACCGGAGGCCCATACCCCAACCCCAACCCCTTCCCATAACCCCTCCCCTCTCCATCCCCCAAAGGCTGACAACGCACTTGTGACGCCTCTGGTGTCCATAGGCAGCGGTAATCGCTTACTAGCAGGTGATGTTGTCCAGCTTAATTTGTTCTCTAGTCGGCTCGACACCCCCGGGATAATTATTGATGTTGCCACTTCGTTTTCTTAATTCAAGACACGGATGGTCTATATATCGATTAAAATCAGAGTTTTTACTTTTTACTGCGGGTTTACTTTGATATGTTAATGGTAATGTTTGTGTCAGAAGGTAATGTGTATCGAAACTAACAATACTGTTTAACAATACTACAATCGTATATATTCGCTCTTCCGCATGTGAATGACTTAATTAAAATTATGATTAAAATATTCGTACAAAATTAAGTTTCAAGTAGAAGTTATCATAAAATGTTGGACGATGGATTACAGGAATCCAACATTCCTAATACTGGGAGGAAACACACACAAAACTCAAAGGGCGACAACGACAATCCACTTATGCTTTACTAACTGCACCTCTCGTTGTTACCCGAATTTGTTGTTGTACGTTTAAAACAGCAACTAAGAGTAACACCGCGGTACAGCCGTTCCATAGATTAAGCTCAACAATTAAACATACAAATATACAGACGGAGTAAAGTTAAACATACCTTTTTTATGTATGTATATACGATACATTTAGTTAAAAACTCTTATATGTTTAGATTACAAATTTTATTTTTTTGCATAGATGGCTTGTAGGTGAGTAGCAGTAGCTCTCAGGCTGACAAAAGAGCGAGATAGAAAAGTTTGTGTAAGTAAGTAATAAGCAAAATATGGCGAAGAAAATTTAGCAAGGAAGTTGGACATAAAAATAGAGGACGGCCAAAGAAAAAGTGAAAAGAAGCTAAATAGGGAATAAACTGTGAGCTGACTTTGAACAGAAAAGAAAAGGAGAGGAAACATTAGGTCATTAAAAAATTATTTTAAGGTCAAAAATAACTACAAGGACTTATAACGGTCTGCCTTACATATCTAACATTTCAAAATTTATATCCCACATCACTTTTTTTGTCGCACTGATGTAACTAAAAATTTAGGCTTTTCGCAATTTTTCCTTTATTTGTGCTAATTTGGAAATTTGGTTTCCAGATTCTAAGTTAACGAGAAGTACCCTGTAGCTTTTGATTCCCGATCGTGTCATATATATCCCCCTTTGAGTGTCGAAAATTTGGAGCATAAAAGGCTATATCTTTTGATTGCATTGGTTAAGAAGTTTAATTATTTCACTGCTCCAAGGAACAGTAGACCTTAGTATTTGATATGAATTTCAGCTTGATACCTTTACGCATTCTAGAGAAAATGGTTGACAGACTGACGGACAACAAAGTGATCCTGTAAGGGTTCCGTTCTTTTCCTTTTGAGATACAGAACCTTAAAAAGTAACAATATTTAGATAAATAAATAATAATAATTAATAAATATTTCGGAATATTAGTTTCTTACCGAAACACAACACAAATGTAATCATATATTATGTAAATTAAATATCAGTTTTGACCTACTTGGAAACTGTTGATTGCAACCGGTCGAACCCAGATAAAACGTCAATATTAAATACGATACTAAACTCTTTAGAATGTGGTCTTTGACATCATCATCACTCATTCATCATCAGCCTATCAAAGTCCACTGCTGGACATAGGCCTCTTCTATTGCACGCCACTTAGTTAGATTAAGTTACAAGAGTAACATTAAGATTACAGTCCTATTGTCTTTGACATCATTAATTGTATATTTGAAGAAATGGCGAATAGACATTGTAAAGAATAAAGATTATTCGAGATTCGATCGAGAATGTTCTTGATTATTCGCGAACAACGATCGAACACGTTGACTTTTGAGGTACGGAATAAGGAACCTTATAATCTTACACATAGCGTTGAGTATCGATTGGTTGATGCGCGATTGTTTCAGTGATCAACAGTAAGGATTGTTATTCGGAGTGATATTGTGATTGTGTTTTTTTTAATAAAGTCTCTTTTACACGTCAGAAGGTTTATTTCCCAAATCCATCGAACCATGACCACGCAACAATATTTTTATTCCAAAAACTTCTAGACATATTTAGAGGTATGGATGAAACTGGTCAGTTAAGTGTTTTAGGTTAAGTCAGTTAAGGTTTAGACTATAACTCAGCCGGTTCTTATCGTGAGAGTTGTAGGATCAATCCCCACATAGGAGAACACTTCCTCAAATCCACAAATTGATGTTCAAGTCTGGGCGTTTCTTGTGTCCGTTTCATAAAGTACTCCTCTTTTTATGGCAAAGTGGGGAAATAAAAAGACGGGTCAAAACTCACTGAATCTGAACTTGTTAAAACTTCAAATAGTATTTAGAGTAGATCTAGGATAATTATGCATATGTGATTATCAATTTTAAACATAGTTTCAATATACATTCTGACATAAAAGACTTGTTAACATAATAATAAATAAAAAGGTCCTTTCATTTTTTTTCTGGTATCAATCATAATGACACGCAGATATATTGAAGCAACTGGTATTTTCATTATAGTATACCTTCCTACTTGAGTTATCACTTAAAGTATTTCATCAAATAGCTTGTTTCTCGTCTACGAACGAAACGAACGACAACTATAGCGCAACAAAACGTATAAACCATTTTGATATAGTTGGTAGTTAACATTTAATGTACACCTACATTAAAGTTTATACTGGGGGTTAATACTAGCTTACTTACTCTTCAAGTTCAAAAAGAAAATAAAAAGAAAACTCACCTCTACACCTGTTACACCTAGCGCTGTCACCAAATTCGGAGTCAGCCTAAACGGCACTGTCTCAGGAACACGCAGTGTCTTGCCTTTCTCGAAACACACATTGTAGTCTATATGCACCACTTCACCAGATGTTAAGTCCACCAGAACATTGTCCAAATGTCTATCGCCTAGCCCGATTATGTAGCCTATCATGCTCATCACTGCTACCGAGTAACTATAACGGCGTGTCATCTGCCACCACTGCTCCGGACTGACGCTACTGCACCACAATTCCCGCCACAGCAGGTCTCGAGGAGTCTCCGCTGATAGCTCTTGTAGAACTTGCTTTAGGATTGACACCGGCCATTCTTTTCTGTTCTCCGTAGATATGCCTGCCTCTTTCAAAAGTGGATTAAGTTTGTTATAGAACAGCTCTGAAGGACGAAGCACATTTACAGGCTTATTAGTCTTAGCTGAAAGTAAGGCAGCTTCGCGGTTCTGCCAACGTTTGTACAACGCAAACAACGGCGTCACATTATCCACCCAGCTAATCAAGCCCGAGCGCGGACCTAAAGGAATGACTGAGTAGTGACGAGCTCTGTACGTCTGGTTGTCGTTATTTTCAGAGTCTCGAGCCATCATTGTATTGGTTATCGATAGCAATTGCATTATTCGCTCGTCCAGATGTAAGTCTTCTAAACCTTTAAAAAGGTATGTATAAGCTTTACCATCAGAACCGTAGAAGATTAGCTTTTTAGGCCTTGTTTTCGTAGGTAATATGGCCACATTATTTTCTACACCTTTTATAGTTATTCTAACAGCCCTTTGATTAGTATGTACTCCTGGCATAGTTATAACAGTATTTTTAAGCTCTGCTAGGACCGGGCTTATATCATACATTTTTAAGATGTATGAGGTCCTCCTACTGACTTTCTGCTGAAGTTTTATTTGTAATTGTTTCAAAGGTGTCCACGATTCTTGAGGCTTGTCAGGATTAGCAGGGTTCTTTAACTTGTCTATTACATCTACAATGAGAGCTTGAAATTTGGTCTGGAAGGACACCTCGTGAGGAGTCTCAGGTTTAGCTGATGTTACCTGATGAAGTTGCTCCAGTACAAATACTATTGGTTCGAATATTATGCGATGTTTTTCCTTAATTAACTTTTCTTTATCTTCTGCCGATAAATGTGCATTATTTTTTACTTTCGTGACTTCGGTTTCTAACTGCGTCAGACGTTTTGTGAACTCAGAATGATGCTGGACAAGCGTGCCAAGACACAATTCATCCCAAAGCAAATTGATACGTTGCAGTTCCTTAACTAATAATTTGACCTGAAGAATAGCCGTGGGAGCTTGATTAGCCAACGTTTCAACCATATCTAGGAAACAAGAATTAAGCTCGTTATTAATTACTTTATCACTTGCAGAATCATCTAAATCAATGCTATTTTGGCTACCCTCTGCTCCCTCGCTTGATAAGTAAGATCTACCAACATTTAACTCCATTAAATCTTTTTGTTCATTTTCTACCGCTCCTACGACGGCTGGGAATGTAATAAGATGTGGTGTATCTTCCGCTAACCGGCACAACAGGTCCGACACACATTTTCTGACGTATGTTTCCGGATGATTAAGACGTGAAAATAATTGAGGAATGATGACTTTCCAAGGTTGTGTAGGTGTATTTGCTAATCCAGACTCTAACACCGTTTGCAGTTCCATAGCATGTTTGACGATCAAACGAAGAAGACGCAAAGTTGCATTCACTACAGCGTTTTCACCACTGTGATTGATATAGTCTGAAGCACAAATAAGTTGCAGGAACTTGAAGTAAGCATCAGCAGATAATTCGAAATAAGAGAACACCCGTTTTTGTGCTTGTCGCCAAATGTCGACTAATAATGCAAGATGTTCAGGAAAAGCATTGCTTAGTGACGGTACAGTCCGCAGTTGACTCTCGATCATTTCCGATGTATTGATTTCATTCCAATCAATGTCTTCGTCATCACAAGTAGCTTTTGTTTTCGACAAAATTTCACAAACTGCTTCAAAATCTTGTGGTGAACATCCAATCATGACACTTTCGATTTGTAATTTGTCGTTGTCTGATAACTGTTCCCGAGTCTTGGAACTAAATTCGACCATCTTTCGTCCCCAACGGAAACACCATGCTGCAAAATTAGCCCAAGCTTTAGCCAATCCTGGGCACTGATTTACACCGAACTGGAGTAACTTGCCCACGGCTGAGTCTGATACAGGTATTACGTTTTCTGATATATTGTTATCTACCAAACCAATTTCGGGTAGAGCTGATATCAATTTTAATAAAGGTGAGTCAACTTCTAAGATATCTTCATTTTCATTTTGGACCCATTTCGAGAGCGTAAGGAGTAATCTTGTGCCTTTTTCACGTAGTTCATAGGTTTGTTCGCCCATGGCTAATCTTTGAGAGAATCCAAAGCAAATACTGGCACACAGATTCACGGCACGTTTCTTAGTGTCTTCTTTGGCATAAGTCAACTTACAAAGTTCTGCTAGAGCTGTGGCGTTGTTAAGTGTCCAGATTTCCAGATCATATGTATTACCCGACACCAGCAGTACTTCACTTAATTCATCTAAATTACTGACATTTCCCACGCTCATTTGGAATGCAGAATTTTGTTCGAAATGCTTTAGTAATTCTCTTTTTGCCATAAGCAAGTTAGCGTTCTTTCTTGCACTCTTTATAACATCTAATCGCAAACATTCCGCATAAAAGACATTTTCGTCTGTTAAATTCAATTTCGTAAAGTACTGATTCCACCACAAGATACGGCTCAAGTTTTTAAATTCTGAACCAAACTTGTGATCTTTTACGGTAGACGGCTTAAATGGATTAGAAATCAACTTTCCAAATTTGATAACATTTTTTAAACCGTTATTTGCCAGTTGAAGTACTGCCACTTCTTTCATGAAGTGAATATCGCTGGTTCTCGAAAATTCTTCAGCTGAAGACTTAAGCAAGAAATCGCATTTTTGCAACAGTTCTTCATATTTATCGTTATATTCATTGTTGTACATAGTCACTGCCGTGTATACTAAAGTTGTTTCTATTTTATTCAGTAGGCCCTGATAAGAGCAGCTATTTTTTGATATTTCATTGGATTCCGTGTCGAGGATATCCCAATTGCATAGGTCCGGTGGGATGTCCGTGCCATCCTCAAACAATCTCAAAATTGAAAACGACGACCATGGTGAGCTATGAGTTTGCTCGTCATTTTCAATCCATTCTTGCATGTCTTCCCAACTCTGTATATGCTTATAGCTTTCCATGACTTGTTCATCAATAAACTTCGTGCTTCTAGTGTCTATCTGAGATGACGACTCAACGTCTTTTGCTTCGTCGTGGCCTTTGTGGGTGTTAATTTTTTTATAGAACTCGACAGCTATTTCGTGTCTTGAATTAGCTTGTTCAGCTGCACCTTTTAACCAAAGCAACTTCTTATCAAAAGTTTGTTTTGTCCATACGTAAAGACCATGCAATACTTCTGGCTCTTCCATTTTTATGAGTGCTCGTGCTAAACTCATTGTAATCGCTTCGATGTCAATATTTGTATTACTTTTTGCAGCCGTCTCTAATATCAAAGAAGCATTATAAATGGCCGCACCGAAATGTCCTGCATATAAGCTGACAGCCAGTGCTGCAGGACGGACTCTGGTTAGCCACTCGCGACATGTCGGCCAATTCGTATGGAAGAACGTCCGAACAGGTTTAGCAACCGCTGGTAAAACAGTAGCAGTACCCTCGGCACCATTGTAAATATATTTCTCTAAAAATGTCATAAATTCTGTAATCCAGCGCGTTCTCATTTGTTCTGCTGTAATAACATCGTACAGTTTTTGTTCTTCAGTTCCAACGTATTTGGATTCAAGTGACGAAATTTCCCTCGCAATTCCCTTTAAAGCTCCTTCTATCTTCATGAAAGTTTCTTGTGGCTTACCAAGAATGGTTCTTAATTTGAGAGACACAGTAGTTTGAGCGACTTCTGACAGTGCCCAACCGAGACAAATAGACGAAAAACTTGTAGCACATTGGCGAAAAAATAATAGATTATTCTCATCAACATCTGTACTTTGCAAAGGCCAGGATGTTAGAAAAGCATCAATCAAAGCTCTATTATCCACAGGTGACGATTGAAGGAGACAATTCATTATAATTTTATAATGCTGATTGGATAAGCTGGAGAAAGATCCACGCATAAGGTATTCCTTGAATGAATTTGCCTTCGTATCGCCATTAAGAATGTTCAAGCTCATTTTTCGTGTAGTAAATACTTTGACAACTTGTTTGTCTAATTCCAGCTGCACAATGTCCCATGGTAATTCAAATAAAACATCTTTGCAAACATGAGATACCTTGTTATTTTGATTATCAATGTGTAATATACACAGCACTGCAATCGTTTTCAATATCATAACATTCCAACTATGACTGAGTGTTTTATTTTTCAGCAATTGTTGAGTATTCTTCATTACAAGCAAGACTATATCTTCATCGAAACTGTATGCAAGTGACAGCATATTGGTTATCAATACCAGAAAGTACTTTGACATACTTACAATAGGTAAATATTTGTCCAGTTGACAGAATATGTCTGATACCCAATTCAGGATTAATGTTAAAGTTTCTTTTGGTACATATTCATCTAGTATCATACTTAAGGTATTCAGGATAACAGCTAAATGTCCAGATGTGGGACTTGAGCCTGAGACGTCACCGAGACTGAGATTGGACAAACCAAACATGTCATTAGCTCTTTGTTGTGTATTAGTCACTAAATCGCTGGATGCTATAAAATGGTTATTTTTTTTACAGTGAGAGTAAAGTAGAAATAGTATTGAATATTGTAAAGCAGGCTTATATTTCGATAACTTTTCATCATGAGGACACATTTTAATAGCAAGAAGTTCCAATATGCTGGGTTGTAAAGCCCACATACCAATTATGGAGTTACTGGCATTGGCGAGTTCAGATAAGCATTGCAGATAAAATATAATATTTTTCTCAGCATCATTGATGTCCACTTCCTCAAAATATTCTGGTTTTATTATCTGTATATCAGGTAATATAACAAAGTAAGCATTTTGTATATCTGTTAAAACATACTTGTATGTTTCTTGCAAAAGAGGTATATTTTTCAAGTTCAACAGGTTGTTGTATACTGATAACACTGCATCCAATATTATGGAGCTATCAGAGTAACGCAATGGTCTCAGTGATGACTCAGGGCCCACTGTTTGTGCTATAAACTCTATTGGGAGGTTTGATGCTATCTCCTTTATCACTGTAGATACCAAACTAATTACACTGAGAGCTACTTCTTCTTCCCCATTCAAAAAGTGTGTCATCTCTTTAGATATGAGCATAAATAGTGCTGATGATGAAGCAGATGACTTAGTTTGTAAATATTTCAAGAGTAAGCAAATACATTCATTACCTGCCAATATCAAGTCAGACCCTGCATCATCCTTTAAAATTTTCATCAATACTTGAAGAACTTTTGTGAAAGCTTCTGTGAGAAATGTCCATGAAACTGCTTGCGAGACAGTAGGGCTCAGCAAGTCGCCTAAACTTTTAACGACAGTGTTGAAAACATTCAGAAATGATGTTATTTTCAGCATACAATCTTCACTTGAATTATCATCATCCTCTCTATCATTGCTATCTGAATCCATGTCACTCGAGTAAGCCACCATGTCTTCTACAAATTGGTTGAGCAAGTTCACTGAAAATCCAATGACAGCCTGCCAATGGCGGCTAAGTTTGAATAACGACTGAAGTGCAAAATCCTTTACCTTTTTAGACTGTGCATTGTCTACATGCCACCCCACTAAAATATCTACAGTATCAACAAAATGATTTGCAAATTGTTCAGGATAAGAATTAGACATGATGATCATAGCGTTTATAGCAGCCATAAATACATCAGCAGAATCTGTGCTCTCTATAATAGTCTGAAGTCTGTCCAAAGTTAACTCTGAGAAGTCAGATAAGTTAGACATTTGATAGTCCAGCTGAAATGTTTCTGTAAATGAAAGTGTTAACAAATGCTTTATTGATGAGTTGTTTACTGCATAAGTTGCACCAATCCAATCCAAATGTTTACGAAAATCATGACCCATAACAAAGCCAATTCTACCAAGAACTGCAGCAGCGCCTTCTTTTGTCTCTGGGCCAGGAGCATCGTACAGTACATCAAGAAGTGATTCAACTAGAATGTCATAAGCACGTCGTATATATCGAGCATTTTCCGGTAGCATCACAGCTTCTTGAAGTTTGCTACATATCACGAGAGACTTTTCCACGTCCACCTCGGCACACAATCGTCGCAACAACTTGGATATGCGAGGATCTTCCGGCAAATTGACTGCCAACTCTGATCGTTCATAAAACTTGTTGCTGCTGCTTCCTTGAGACCAGGTTTCACTGGGGGGCTGACTTAACGATTCGTGATATTTATAAGAACTGTCAAGCGGGTCACGATGACGCCGGGGCGGGAAACTACCCCGACCCCTGCCACCGCGTCTGGATGGTCTGAATTCGGTAACCCGACCTCGGGATCGAAACCTACCATCTCTAGATGGTCCACCAAACGACGAGGAACTATCGTACGTACCAACATAACCTCTGACCTTATCGTCTGTGTTTTCTTGACCAATTTCGTCCCTGTCCAAAACATTGACACCTTCCGTTCCCCTCGGGTTTTTATCTTTACTATTGGCAGTAGTGGATATCATCACTAGAAATTTTGTCAAATACATAAATATAACCACACATGGCCATAAAATTACAACAAAATACGGGCAAAACAGGCACTCTTCGCCAACAGTCACTGTATATCATAGACAAAATAGTAAAACTGTCATTCTGTCTGTTATTGTGTGTCATTTCGTGAGCATCTCGATTTTTCCGAACGAATAAAGTATTGCACAATATTTAGAAATAAATGTTATTTTTTATCAGAAATAGATTTTCGTCACAGTCAGAACAAACACCACCTTAAAATTTATATGGACAATGAATTACCTCAAAAAAATAAAATACTATTGATGCTTCAAAGCAATTAAGTGCTGCCACTTCTAGATAGTTTTAAACGAAACACGTCTTGTCAAATCTGTTTGTTGCATGTTGTAACAGACTTGTTGTCATTGGCATAGTTAACCTAACTCAGAAGCAAGTCGATGTGTTTTGGGATAAATTAAATTAATAATATATGGACTATCTTGGATATTGATACACTGTAATAAATATGAAGTCTGTTAAACGAATTCAGAATTTTCACGGTAACATTTTAACTAACTAACTTGTTAAACATTTAGATGACATGTGTGGTATTTTTTTTCACGTTCTGTAATATTTTTCTATTATTTCAGCTTGTGAACTTAAATTAACTGAGGCTTCAACTGCTTCTCATACAATATACTTCAAGGAACACATAGTTAGAGAGCACACAAAAGATAAACCACAGGGCCGAACTTTATTAGTAGTCAACGTCCCGCCATACGTTGATGAAAGTGGTATGATTCACGCTTTCAGCGACGCTGGAACTGTACGCTCTGTCCAGTTTTATATAAAGCCGTCTACCGCTGAAGTTAAAGATGTTCTTAAATTCATACCAGACCCTCAAGAAACCACATTTAAAGCTGCTTATTTAGTGTTTAAGACTGTTGCAGAATTGGATAAAGCTCTTAAACTTTCAAAATTACGTCCTTTAAACTCTGATAAACATCAAGTGAAAGTTGGTATGAAGAAGTGGATTGAAGAATATAATAGTTCTATAATATTACCAAAAAAGCTTAAAGAAAATGTTGAATCATTTATGAAGCAGTTTGATTTAGAATCCCAAAAGCAGGAGAAGAAGGAGAAGGAACTAGAAGGTGAAGATGATGAAGGTTGGGTCACTGTTACGAAGAAAGGGAAAGTTCAAAGTTTTGCTAGATCGGAAAAGGTTGAGAATAAGATAATGCAAAAGGAAGAGAGGAAAAAGAAAAGGAAAGAATTGAAAAACTTTTACACTTTCCAGATCAGAGAATCTAAAATGAAACATATTGTAGCACTAAGGCATAAGTTTGAAGAAGATAAAAAGAAAATTGCACAGATAAAACAGAGTCGTAGGTTCAAACCTTTTTAAATAAAATTATTTATATTGATCACAGTATTTTATTTACAATATATGTATTTACACTTAATCATAACACATTACAAATCACAATTCTGTAGTTCTAGAAAAGCTAATGATCTAGTACCCATCTTAGAAATTAGTTGTCTTTATGTTTAGCTGAACTCTATGGTTTTATCCATGGTTGTAGTTGTAACCTTGCAACTATAACCATTGCATGGAAGCTTGTACTTACTTGCTTACTGTAAAATTTATACTTTGATATGCATTCATTGAAAAGCTGCAAATAGACACTTCAATTTTTTTTATTTCTATAGATTACATCTTTTTGGAAACATTAGATAATTAAATCTACTTTGTGTGTTTTATTGAACTGTTATAAACTTTAACGCAACATATTATTTTTTTTAAAATTTAGTTCGAATACATTGCTTTTTCTTTCTATTTTTTCACAATTCTGCTAATGCAATGGAAATATGTGTGTGAAAAAAAAATATCTGCAACCATACAAATTTTAACTGTGTACTGTACATGGGGGTTTTTGTTGTGGTTAAAAACATTGTTTTGTATTCAAGTCTAAATTATTGATTTTCTAGGTTGATAAGTAAACCCATACTAGTAATATTAAATAGTTGTGAGGTCACTAATATTTATGGGGTAAACAGAAGGTGCATTTCCAAAACACCATTTTAGTACTTCTTTCTGAATTTGTTGTACATTCGTTATGTTTATGTTTTTCAATCACAATGATCATTTTACAAAGTAATGTGGCAAAATAAAACTTAATTATTATAACATCCATCATCATTAATCATCGCTTTCTTTATTAACATTATTTATACTATATCATCATCCCCATGTTTCTTAATTGCTGTCATATAGCCTGCTGATGGGTCTTGATGATGATTCTGAGTAATCTGTTCTCCGGCAAGGTGTCCAGGGCAGCTAGCAAGTTGCTGATGTTACCATACACACACCCATTTGCTAAGGCCACTTGAACAGCTTGACCTATTCTATGGAGACAGTCCTGAAATGATAAAAGTCTTTGTAAAGATATTGCTTAATGCTGCTATGGTATAATGGTTCTAGTACCTAAACTAGAATCATATGATGAAGGAGTTGCAGATTCTAACACCAACCAGTCCACTACTTACATGAATAGATTTACGAATTTATAATAGTAGTTCATAATTAATTAAAAATAATAAATAGTAGCTCAATTTTTACATACTGAAGAAAAAAATCATATTAGATGGTTTTACAATATCCTACACCATATGTAGAAAGGTAAGGGCCAGGGTTAGGTCTTTCTGAATGAGTACTTATTAGGAACACAAATTACAATAACTTATTCTTTCTGATACTCTAAACTCCGAGTAGTAATTTACAAAGAAAAATAATCAATTTCATGTTAAGCCATTACCTGTAACTTGTTATCATACTGCAGTTTGCCTCCTCTCTCCAAAACGTTATGAGCATATGCTTGAACTATCGGCGCAAGCGCAGCTAGATGTTGCCCATTCACGGCAGTTGGAGGTCCGTGAGTTCTTCGTCCCGCCCGCAAACTGTGTAACACACCTAAATGCAGCTTTATATATAACTCTGCTTCCGTTAATGGAGTATTGTTCACAGTCTTTACTATAGATCTTTCTTTTTCTCCTTCACATTTAATTTTCTTTGCGGGCACTGGAATGTCAATCATTTCTGCATCTGTAAAAAGTTTCTATGATATAGGACTATCGTAAAAGATTTTTTTAACGGAGTTCAAAAAAGGAGATTTCTTTACTCAACCATTTTTTTTTTATGATAAAACTTTATTTACCCTATACCAATCCATTCAGCCAGTGTAGTATAAAGAAACCTAAAACCTCCTTTCTAAGCTTTTATGGCTAATTAATACTAATGTATAATGTCCTTTAGTGCAGAGCAGACAAGAACATGGTGGCAAATGACTACCATCATTAATACAGTACTTCCTCTTTGAGTACTACCCCTAATCAGAAGGAAGTACTTGACAATGGTTTTCTTTAAAGCCATGCTATTACTCCGGTGGAGCTTGCCCACCTGATTCTTATTACATAAATGAGGCTAAAATGTTTAATAATCTTCGATCTACCCATATGGGGTTATAGAGGTGACTTTATGATTGTATTCCTAATTTCAACATAGATGTAGAAAAAAACATACCGTCATCAATATAAAGTGGAGCCAGAGCACACCAATGTATGAGACCTGCTAACGGTGTGACTGCTGCCATTGGTATTGAGCCACTCGGTAGTGCTGGTGGATTTAACTGTGCTGACATGCATAGAGTTGGGCTTGAGTAAACCTGTGAATATAATTACTGGTTACAGTACATTCAATTATTATCAGCAACAGCCTATAATATTCTATGGCTCCTGAAAGGTTTGTCCTCTATCAAACCCTTCAGGTTTTTAATGTTAGTGTGGGGACAAGACTTGCATCGATACATTTATAGCAGCATCTGTATACAGGTAGAGCACACCATAAAATAAGATAAAATAACCTGTCAGAATACTAACCCATGATGTAATAACCTCCAACAGATTTTTAGGAGGTAATTTCTTTGTTCCTTGCATATCATGCATATATAATTCTGTGACAGCTGTTATGAAATTTGAAACAAATTGTGGTGCAGAATTAGCCAAAGATTTCAATGCAACTTGATTGGATGTGTTCAGACTAAAATGGTCTCTAATGACATTCTCAACCAGTTGCAGCGACTCGGCTGATGAGCAGCCCATTTGCTGAAGCCAAACACCTACCGCTAACAATACCTGCAAATAAAGATTAGTACTGTGTAATGTAGTTTATAGAGATACTGTTATTCTATTTTCCCAGGTCTGACCAAATGTTTGTATGATCTGCAAATAGTTGTTTCCAAGTTTGGATGTTTTCTATGTATATGATAATATGTATATACTTATACAAAAACAAAAAAAATTACATGTATTGGTTGCCAAGTGCAAATAACACAAGCTCTGATTAGTTTGGGACTAGATGGCATTGTGTGTTAGATATCCGAAAATAATTATTATTAATTTATTTATTGTTTAAAAGAAAACTCACACACTTAACATATATATCCTGAGGGATGGGTGATGGGGGACTTGAGACTCAGAACAACGGTTTGTGGATCACACAAAGTGTTTTAGTTGTGATAATTTTATAATAGAGTCAATCAATCAATCAACAACTCATAATATCTTGGGCTTCCTCTCAGGAGAGGGTTAAAACCATGCGTCCCCACGCTGGACAAGTTTCAATTCCACCTAACGCCCCAAGATAGTGAATCCATTCCTCACACATTGAAAAGATTATTATTTTAAAGCCACATCTGTTTTTGCTAAGTGAGAGAGCAGGTATGCCTCTCTCATTAAGGCATGTAAAAATATAGTAATTCAACTTTTGTAATTAAATGTTGTGTTAATAACAATAATAAAAAACCATACTGGAGTACTAGATATTGATGCAGCAGTGCCTGAGGTTGGCGCTGGCGTTCCAGACGCTGAGACAGCCATACTAGCAAGTATACTCAATATTTTTAGTCGTCTCTGACTCTCCATTCCTCCAAACAATGACAGAAAAACTGTATTCTTCGTCGTTTCATTTGTACAAGCCGATAAGTAGTCGCACATTATCTCTATGAGTTGTAGTTCTTGAAGAGGCGTTAAACCTCCACCTCTACGTCCACCACGGCGATCAGATTCGCAAAATACAAATTCGGAAATTATGTCCATGGCTATATCTAGTTGTTTGTTTGATGGGGCCGTTCGACCGACCAGTAATTGCTCTAAAATAATATTTATAGTGTTAATATAACATAAGTTAAAAGTTGAACATAAGTTGAAAAATAGTTTATACCGATTCTAATGAGCGCTTCTCTGGCGCAGATAGGAAATTCATATTTCCGTAATGTATGTTTTAAATCCGATAAAGACATTCTCAAAATAAATTGTTTACAAAATAATAGATTCTGTAGATGACGTAATGCGATGCAAGAAGTTGACACTTGACAGTAATGATAACCAAACTACAGAACTTTTTTTTTTGGATATGGCAATCTGTGCCGATGTCGACAATTCTGCCAATGACATATGAATGTTTAGATAAGTGTGTTAAAAAAAAAAATACAAAGATAGCAAAGTGAAGAAGGAAGAAGGAACACTGATTGCCACTACAGAACTTCTTCTTCTTTTGATGAAATGGCAACCAGCTGATCAGCTTTTTCTGCCAATGTCAAGTGTTTAAAGTCTTCAAACCTTTTGTCTTTGAATTTTCAAGTCTTGATGCAAATAATGATAAAAATGTGGATTAGATGAAATGGGGAGGGTTCCGTCTTTCGAAAACACATAAATACGGTCTCCGACCACAGAACACAAGCAATAGTAATGAGTATGACGGACAGAGGGAATAAAAAACGGTCTGTGTCTGTATGTTGACTTGCTCATTATCGTACTCGTATTTGGTACCATTTTGTTGAAATAAAATGGAATGAATTGTGTATAAAATATTGTAATTTATATAAATAAGTTTTGGTTGGTGATACTTTCAAATGACAGTATTTAATCAAAAGATCTAAAATATTTTACTTCTTATCTATCTATTATTATTTTGATTATTTTAATTTAGGAAATAAATTCAAATTATGAAAACAGCAACACGTGTAGTTGCGGGAAAGCATCAGCTGTTCCATTTTTAATCTGTATGTATTTTTATATCGTTGCGGCTTCACTTCATTTATGACATTCATTTCATTACATGTATGACGTTTAGGTTTTGTTCTACGGGGTCGTTTTGCAATTGGACTTTTGTTAAAAATACTTAATATTATTCGTCACAATTAAAATTGAATAAGTTTGAAAGATGGAAGTTATTGTTGCTAATGTTGACCATATAAAATTTGACATAGATTACGCATTAGAGGAGCAATATGGGGCTCTACCACTACCTTTCCCGGGCATGGACAGTTAGTGAACTTCCAAATAATAATAAAAAACACGGCCATAAATATTTAGTTTTACTACATATCCTTTAATTATTACAGAATCAACTGCTGCTGTTTGCGAATTTTTCAGTCAGCCTGGAGGCTGCGGAAACGGACCTCAATGCCCATACAGACATGTTAGAGGGGACCGTACAGTCGTGTGTAAGCATTGGCTGCGAGGGTTGTGTAAGAAAGGAGACCAATGTGAATTTCTTCATGAGTATGACATGTCCAAAATGCCTGAGTGCTACTTTTATGCGAGATTTAACGCTTGTCATAATAAAGAATGCCCATTCTTACACATAGACCCTGAAAGCAAGATTAAAGACTGCCCATGGTATGTGAAAGGTTTGCTTTACATCTTATATATTTTAATATTCAGTTAGGTCCTGATATTGCTGAATTTCCTGAATTTATAAAAGAACAGCTTTGTTTTTGCATCAACATCTGTATTAAAACATTGCTTCAACCTAGAAACGATGAAACTTTTACTAAAATAAAAGCCTTATGTTAATATTAATAGAACTCCCGAAAATGTACTTTAAGATGTAAGATAAGTTATTAATACTAAAGGAAAAATACTACTACTGTTACTATAAATAGAATGTTAGTACAATTTGTGTGGTTTTAAGAAGAATCAGAATTTCAAGATGGACTGTAATTAATAGTTTTTTTATTTATTGATCTTAGGAGGCTAATGAGCAAACATATGGCCAGATGGTAGCAATTACTGCTGCCTATGGACACCCACAACACCCGGGGCGTCACAAGTGCGTTGCTAGCCGTTGGGGGAAAGAGAAAGGGGTTAGGGTACAGGCCTCTGATATCCTCACTTACTGAAACACAGAGTAGGCTTTTTTCACTCCGGTTTTATGTTAGGCCATGGCATCACTCCAGGCGAGGCCTCCCGTTCATGCTGAAGAGTGGCTCTCCCATGGTAAATTTTGCAATCTATAACATTTTGATGCTATTATTATTTATTTTTTTGACTTTTAATTTTTTATTTGACTGCCTCATTTGTCTAGTGGTCAGGGTAAGCGACCACAGATCAAGAGGTTGTGGGTTCGATTCCTGGGTCGGACTTCTGTTGGGTTTTTCTTACAAGATATTCTGAATGGCAACCCGGAGTGTGGCAGATGGCTGTGATTCCCGTTTTTGCCTCTGTGAGCATGTTAAGTGGTCGGTCCCTTTGTCATGAAAATCTATGGCAATAGTTATTAGGGAGTAACTGCCCTCAAATATTCTGACAACTGGTTGAACCTTTGAGTCAGTTCACCCTCAGGGTTGCAGAGGTCTGACTCCAGTCGCTGGTACAACCTGTTGAACTAGTAGCCGACCCCAAATCTTGAAAATAATAAAGGCTAGGAAGATGATTAGTTACATTGCTCTATGTTTTTAATGATTTTAATCTAATGTACCCAGATCCCAAGGTATTCTGCTTAATTTGGGTCAAGGTAAGGAAAAATTCTAAGATATAAAACGGACATTGTTATTTTTAAGGTATGACCGAGGTTTCTGCCGCCATGGACCTCACTGTCGCCATCGGCACGTGCGGCGAGTCTTCTGCATGAACTATCTGACTGGATTCTGCCCTGATGGTCCCTCTTGCAAATACATGCATCCACGCTTTGAGTTACCAGCACCTCCAGAGCAAACTAAGGATGCTAAAAGATTGCCTGTTTGTCATTACTGTTCTGAAGTTGGCCACAAAGCTTCTACGTGTAACAAAATTCCAGCTGAGGTAGGTTGTGTAATTTTATTTATGCAATAAATATGTACAGTGAAAGTGAATTTAATAATTTGACAAGATTTTGTGTTTATGTTTTTTGTGGAATAAGTGGCAAACGAATTTAATTTGGGTACGATTCTAAAAAGGCTGTTCTCTGCAATTTAACCAGTGTGTCAGATCAGTGTCTGCATCTGCATAAGTAAACAGACAGAAACTGCTTTTTAGTTTGTATGTGCCATCGATTTACAATAGAAAAGCATTTTTTTTATGGTATATGAGGCAAACGAGCACAAGTTTCGCCTGATGGTAAGCGATTACCGCTGCCCACGGACACCCGCAACACTAGAGGCGACACAAGTGCGAGTATACTTTAGAAGCAATAGCCCATATTACTTATCTTGTGTTACTAAAAGAATTATTTTCTTTTACAGCAAAGGGAAGTTGCACAACGACAAGAAGAGGCCAGATATCGTGCCCTAGGTTATGTCAAACCTGCAAATGAAAATGAAGAGGCCCACGGCCAAAGATTACAGCGTATGGTTCATAAACCGTTAGAAGAAGTCACATGTTTCAAATGCGGTACTAAAGGTCATTATGCCAATAAGTGTCCGAAGGGTCATCTTGCATTCCTGTCAAGCCAGTCTGGGCAGAACAACAACCCAAATAGCCAGAACAACAACCCAAACAACATGTTTAAAAAGCCCAACTAGTATAAATATGTGAAGCCTCCTGAGTAGAGGCTTCCTACGTGAACTTTTTGTGAATAGGTTTAATTAAGAATTAGGTTAAGAATAAATTCGATATTGTCTGTCATAGAATGACCACTGCTGAACAATGGCTATTGGACTGATAGATACATCCACAATGAGTCAATAAAACCTTTAATTTAAGATGAATTAAAACATCCTTATGAGACCCTTCTTTCTTCCCTTTTTCTCCAGTTTATGAATGGAAGTAATATGATTATGTGTATGCATATGTACACTACTATATATATGCTGCTATATACCTATAAGGCATGGGTATATAGCTTGAAATACATAATGGAACTGAACAAATTGGAGTAATTCAGCGTGAGGCGTGTCAGCAAGTGCTGTTTGTATGTACATTAACCATTTACTTGTACTATAAAAGGGAGAGTTTATTTACATAAATAAAAATAATCAAAACTCAAGGATTATATTTAAAAGATCATACCTAGATAGACAAGCAATTTTAAGATAAATATAGGATGATTGGTAATGTTCAACCTGAATTGCGCTCTATTTAGCTGGGCGGAGAGTTGTTATTCATTTACGAATTAGTCATTTGGTACTTTTTTACTGTCTGTTATGTATTCAGTGACCTTTTAAATGTTTGTGAATTAAGTTAAAAAATGTGTAAATAGATTAGAGGGCAATTTATTTGTTTAAAAGGATACCAGATTCAACTTACAATAAAAAAGTATATATATAGATATAATGCTTTTAACTATAGCAATAAAAATTATTATAACTCACAGTATTCGTAAGTACCTGGATCAGTATTTGGTAAATTTTCTAAGAATGATCCTAAATAAACCATCGTACTGTCTCAGTGGTGCAGTGATAGAGCATGCAACTGCAGTGCTATGGTCTCGGCTCGATTCCCAGGTCAAATAAATGTTTGTATGTCATGCAAATATGTGTTTCGGAGTTGAGTTTAATGTATTCTATCAATCATCTAGCTTTCATAGTACAAGCTCTGCTTAGTTAGAAACTCAAATGTCCGAAAATATTATTATTATCTCTTAATTGGGCGTCCCAGGTAGAGTAGAGAGATGCCTATCGTTAATCGACTATCACTAAACAATCGATTGTTGACTTCATATCAATAGTATCGATAGCCTTTTGATGTTTTCGTTAGTATTGATACTATTATAGAATTAATATACAAAAATAGTATCGAAATTATTAGCTAAGAAAGTATTGATACTTTCAAAAGTATCGACACTATCGAAGTCCAGGATATATTTAAAAGTAATACAATCGAGTAGTATTGTCAATATAATCATCATCATCAGCCTATCGCAGTCTACTGCTGGACATAGGCCTCTCTAATTTCACGCCACTTCTTCTTGACAATATCGCTTATTCACAATATTGATAGTTTCATATCCTGCGATAGTATTGCCTTCCAATAATCATTTACATAGTTAGTAAATATCTCAGATAACATTAAGTATATGTATCATGTTAATCCTAAAGTGTATCCGAATACAATCAAAGCACAATGAGTGTGAATGATATAACACTATTTGCATAATAGGCTATATAATAGTCGTAGCTATATAGTAGTGTAATATAGTCGGTTATTAAACTATCGATAGCGTAATACTATCAATAGTTTTATAAACTATCGTTAGTATTTATGTTTTTTTGATTTATTACAACGATACAATCGACAGTATTAGTTTCAAAAAATCACTAACATCGATACTATTGATAGTGTTATCATGTAAAAGTATTGATCCTATCGATACTACTGCTACCAAACAATTGTATTAGTCAATTTGTGGTATTGATAAATTCGATTGTGTCAATACTATCAGTAGCACTATCGATATTGTAACTAGTTTTTGAGGTCATCTATCGATAGCGAAACTATTGATAGTCGGGCAAGTCTAGCCCCAGGTGTTCACAATATGGGGATAAGTCTTCTTCTTTTGATGATACGGCAACCAGCCGGATCAGTTATTTCTGCCAATGTCAAATAATTCTTAAGTCTTCAATTCTAAGTCTTCGTCGTGATGGGATTAATGGTAATATATTAAAAAATGTGGATGACATGAAATGGGAACCGCATTTCGCAAAAACAAAACGATCTCCGAAAAATATGTTATTGTTATAATGTATAAATCTGCCAAATGGAAATGTTTCAAATAACTTAATGTTGGGGGACTCCCGGGACCTTGCGCACCTGCTGGATGTTGGCCCCGTGAGTGAGTGCCGATTGCGAGCCCCATTAGGTCTTCGCGAACATCCAGCAGGCGCGCAAGGTCTCAGGAGTCACCCACATCGAGCCGGATATGAACCAGCGTTCAGTGACATAAACACCTTCCTTAAGAATGAGATAACTGTTCCAGATCACTTGTGGATTTCCCTGCACGACGGATGTTTTAATTGATTTAGAGGGCATTTATAGTGTAGTCCGTAAGTCTTAACATCGCGATACAGGAAATCGGTATAACGCCATCTATCGAACTCAAACAAAAACTAATGTACATTATTTAAATTGAACACTTAAAGGTGCATAGTTTTTCATTATATAACTTAATATAAACATAATAACTCCCATTTTTTTAAATATTGTATTATATTTACTCAGATAAACGATACTTTACGACCTACTACCTAAACACGCTTATCAAATCGGTCAAATCACACAATAGTAGAGTCGAAGCGTGAAATTCTTCACAAGCAAAGCGAAGTTTATTAAATGCACTCGTATTTGAGAGAATTAGCACGTTTTTACATTTATTGTGACGGTTATAAGTTGCCAGATGACTCTCATAGTTAAAACGCATTACTTTTAGCTTATCGGATATTCTAGAATACTTTATAATAAATCAATAAAAGAAGCAAGCAGGGCAAAAATTCAAATAGAAATTATTTAAAATAGTAAAATCTAGAGCAGAGGGAAATAAATTCGTCGAGTTATAGATGAGTTAAAGTTGTTACGATCAAACCACTTGGGCGCTCAGTCTAGACGCGTGCATAAAGTGGCAAAGCCTAGATCTCAGAAAGTAGGTACACCCTATCATTTTTATTTCAGAATTATTGCTCTGGTTATAACATTTTCTGAGATCTAGTCTGTGCCACTCGATGCTTTCGATACTATCAATTGTATCGAAAAATAAATCAAAAGGTATCAATACTATCGATAGTTTGTAAGACTATTGATAGTATTGTGCTATCGATAGTTTCATATATTCCTCCAACAAAAGGGGAGGATCCTCCGGCCAGGTCAGGTTATCATCCCTGGTGGGCCACTGCCCAACGTTGACGAGAACTTCTACTGCGCGATTTAGGATTGGTCAAATCAAAAAAAAAAAGGGGAGTGTCGGGGTGAACCACAATCTTTCGCTCCCAGCCAACCTCACCTGCACGCAGTGCACCCTGCTAGATAACAGACGAGACTCTGGCGACCGACCGATGGCGGTATATCCATCCCAACAGGCGTAACTAAATACAATAGGCCGGTGATGGGCAGCAGCGTCACCGGTGCAACAAAATACGCCCTGCGANGATAACAGACGAGACTCTGGCGACCGACCGATGGCGGTATATCCATCCCAACAGGCGTAACTAAATACAATAGGCCGGTGATGGGCAGCAGCGTCACCGGTGCAACAAAATACGCCCTGCGATCACCAACTCGCCTGCCCAGCGTGGTGATTATGGGCTAAACCCCTCCATGAGTAAGCAACAGAAGCCACGGCCCCCAGTTCCCGGTAGTCCCGCTATTCCTGGTCATGGTGGCGACCACGGTTACGGCGGGACAGGGGGTGCTAAGAATCACCGGGTTACGGGAGGCCACCACAAACGACTGACCCTGGCAACATTCAACGGCCGCCCGTTACGGCTAGACTCGCATCTGGTACAACTTGAGGAGGAACTTGGGAAGATTAGGTGGCACATCTTAGGGTTATGTGAAATCCGAAGAGAGGGGGAGGATACCATAATCCTGGACTCAGGTCACCTGATGTACTTCCGCGAGGGAGACCAACGATCCCAAGATGGCGTGGGGTTTCTGGTAAACAAGTCGCTTTCTGGCAACGTTGTGGAAATTTCCAGTGTGTCGAAAAGGGTAGCGTACCTCATTGTCAAGCTTACCGAGAGGTATAGCCTCAAGGTAATACAAGTGTACGCACCGACCTCGGCTCACTCAGACGATGAGGTGGAGGATATGTTCGATGACATATCGAGGGTCCTCCACTCCACTACTAAAACCCACTACAACGTTGTTATGGGTGACTTCAACGCCAAAGTGGGAGTACAAACCTGCGGCGATTCGGTAATAGGATCCCATGGATTTGGAAACAGGAATCATAGGGGGCAAATGTTCATCAACTTTCTCGAGCGGGAGGGGCTGTTTTTGATGAACTCATTTCTCGCGAAGCGGCCCCAAAGAAAGCGGACGTGGAAAAGCCCCGACGCTATGACCAAAAATGAGATCAATTTCATCATGACGGACAGGAAGCACATATTCAGAGACGTCTCAGTGCTCAATAGGTTTAACACCGGTAGTGATCACCGATTAGTCCGAGGTTCTCTGAATGTCAACTTCAAGGCTGAACGTGTCCGCATGATGAAGTCCAGGCTCCGACCAACTCTGCTCCAAGTCGAGATGGGATCTGAAAAATTCCAGTCAAATCTGGAAAACCGATTTGTTGCCATGGAAACCACAAGAGACGTAAACCAGAACCTTGAAAATGTGGTTCGAATCCTCAGGAGTGAAGGTACGAGATTTTGTCAAATGCAGCGTACGGGCACGAAGTCGAAACTTTCAGAGAGGACATTAGGGTTAATGAAGGAAAGACGTGAGAACCCGCCAGTCACTTCATCGGCAAAGCGGACTCTAAACCGAGAGATTAGTAAGCGTGTACGACACGACCTCCGATGTTCCAACACTTTTTTGATTGAAAGAGCAATCGAGCAGAATCGGGGGTCAAAAGTGTTTGTGAAATCTCTTGGAAGAAGCCATTTGACGAAGCTGACCACAGTAAGCGGAGAAGTCGTTGCTTCCAAGCTAGCTGTCCTTTCGAAAGTAGAAAGCTTCTATGGCGATTTGTACGCTTCGCATGCATCTCGACCTGATCCCGAAAATAAGGACCCTCGAGCCACATTAACACGCCACTTTACCGAAGATCTGCCAGAAGTCAGCATTGACGAAATCAAGATGGCTCTTAGACAGCTGAAAAATGGAAAAGCTGTAGCTGTTAAATGCTGGAGGTAAACCCGTATTAAAGACGCTCCAAAAGCTTTTCAACGCTGTCCTGTTCGAAGGAAGGACTCCAGAGGCGTGGAGTAGGAGTGTGGTCGTCCTGTTCTTCAAAAGGGGAAATAAAACCATGTTGAAGAACTATCGGCCCATTTCCCTCTTGAGCCACGTGTATAAGCTGTTTTCAAGAGTCATCACGAACCGTCTTGCGCGAAGACTCGACGAATACCAGCCACCGGAGCAGGCTGGGTTTCGGAGCGGATATGGCACCATAGACCACATCCACACAGTGCGGCAGATAATACAGAAGACCGAAGAGTATAATCAGCCCCTGTGTCTAGCATTTGTGGACTATGAAAAGGCCTTTGACTCGATCGAGATCTGGTCTGTTCTGGAGTCCCTGCAGCATTGCCAAGTAGATTGGCGGTACATCCAAGTGTTGAGATGTCTCTACAAAGCCGCTACTATGTGCGTCCAAGTACAGGATCAGCATACAAGACCCATACCATTGCATCGAGGAGTGAGGCAAGGGGACGTTATATCCCCGAAATTATTCACTAATGCAATGGAGGACCTGTTTAAGACGCTGCACTGGAAAAGGCGCGGTATCAACATCAATGGCGAATACATCGCTCACTTGCGATTTGCAGATGACATCGTCATCATGGCAGAGACGTTGCAGGACCTACAACAGATGCTGAACGACCTGGCTGACTCGTCTGTGCGCATCGGCCTACGGATGAACTTCGACAAGACCAAGGTCATGTTCAATGAACATGTACTGCCGGAACCGGTTGCGGTACACGGTGCCGTTCTCGAAGTTGTTCAAAAATATGTATACCTCGGGCAGGCTTTGCAGTTAGGTAGAAACAGCTTTGAGGACGAGGTGAACAGAAGAATCCAGCTGGGTTGGGCAGCGTTTGGGAAACTTCGTCGGGTCTTCTCATCATCGATCCCACAGTGCCTAAAGACAAAAGTCTTCAATGCGTGCGTCCTACCCGTAATGACATACGGAGCCGAAACGTGGACACTTACGGTTCGACTGGTCCATAAGTTCAAAGTCGCTCAGCGTGCAATGGAGAGGTATATGATCGGCGTTTCTCTAAGGGATTGCATTAGAAACGAGGTGATCCGACAAAGAACCGATGATAATCCTGTGGGCTACGTCGATGACCCCATCGACGTAGCCCACAGGATTAGCAAGCTGAAGTGGCAGTGGGCTGGCCACATTTGCCGAAGAACCGTTAACCGTTGGGGTAAACGAGTTCTTGAGTGGAGACCGCGTCTCGGCAAACGTAGTATAGGACGTCCACAAGCCAGGTGGAGCGATGATTTGCCCAAGACGGCTGGCAGGAGCTGGATGCGAAAAGCCATAGATCGCACTAAGTGGCGTGAAATTGGAGAGGCCTATGTCCGGCAGTGGACTACGATAGGCTGATGATGATGATGATGATGAAATCAAAAATGTTTACTTACACTGCAAAAATTACACATACGTGTCTCTTGGCCTCCAAACTACGTATAAACTTGTAATATGGAGGCCAAGATGATTTCCTCTTTTCCATTCAGGATTGGTAGTTTCATAGTTTTCTTCGTTACTCCGTAGTTCGACGTATCTTCGGTAGTTTGTTGTCGCTGCATGTGGAAGTCGCTATATAGCCTAATAACTAAATAGTGTTAAATCATTCTCGCTCACTGTGCTTTGACTGTATTCGGATACACTGTAGGATTAATATACTGCATATAATTAATATTTTTTTCAATATTTACTAGCTATGTAAATGATTATTGGAAGGCAATACTATCGCAGTTTGTTAAACTATCAATATTGTAAACTATCGATATTATCAATATGATTCAATACTTTCGTAGCTAATAAATTCAAATTTGATACTATTGGTGCTATTTTTATATATCAATACTATTGGCCTATATCGCACAGTATTGATACTATTGAAAACATCGACAGGCAATCAATTCCGTTAAAACTACTCCAAACCAGGGTTGTGAGATTAATGGAAAAGAATCAATCAGATAAAAATCGATTTCTCTTAATTTAAAATAAATCATTTGTCTAAAATTTATCGTTATAAAATACTTACGCCAACTGCTTTTAGGTGTTTTATGCTTGGAAAACATTTCTGTTGTTTACCAACAAGGAGCAATAACTTTATCTCACTCACCACTACACTGAAACTACTTTACACGCATAGATATATAGAGAGAAAACTCTTTATTTGCACACTATAATATTACAGTTAGAAGAGAATACATGAGATGTGAGACGAAGTGTACAAAGGACAGCCCCATTATTACCTACAGATGGCGCCGTTTTTATTTAATCAACTTATGCGTATAATCTTAATTCGAGATTTTTCATCCAACGATTATAAAACGTTTATAAAGTTGAAACTTACTGCAAGATTTTTTATTCGTCGCTTAGGTACGAGCTGTTTCTGAAAATCGATTTGAACTACAATACATATAATCAACACACTAAAAATAGATTACTATTAATTTAAAAATTGATAGTGAAATATCGATTATAGCAAATAATAATCGATTTAAATAAATTGATTTTTTTTAACATCCCTACTCAAAACTCCAAGTTGATGTCATTTTGCTGTCACATTTTAAGTTGATACTTACTCTTGATAAAAACGCGTGGGTTAACGACGACGAATCTGTCGGCCTTACCTTATAAAAACTTCTACGACAGTTTGTTAATCCAAACTCAACGCCAAGTGTGTTACTGTTGTTTTACTGTTCTTCAAGTTCCTCAGTGAAGCGAGAAATCGCCGAGAGGTTGAATTTAATCAACACTCGGTATCAATATTAACAAACTCCCAAAAATGGTAAGTAACACGTGTTTACTGTTACTAAGAAATATGTGTATACTATTATAATTTAACATATTTATAATATTCTAGCACGTTCTTAATAATTATGTTTTATTGTTCATTCAAAATCAACATGTTATTTTAGGTTATCATAACCTAAAAAGTTGTTTATTTTCTTGCATACTTTTACATTATTACTGAAACACGGTATAAATATATTAAATATTGTTATTAAATGGTGGATTAGGATTTCAATTCAAATCAGAATATTCAGATGTTTACCCCTAAGTTGTGTAATTTACTTCAAAGTATTGCAATTAACGTTATTGTTTCTTTCTAGGCTGATGATGCAGCAGTTAACCCTAAAGCCTACCCACTGGCAGATGCTGCCCTTACTGCCAAAATTCTCAACCTTGTGCAGCAGGCAGCTAACTACAAGCAGCTGCGCAAAGGTGCCAATGAAGCCACTAAGACATTGAACCGAGGGCTTTCAGAATTCATCATAATGGCCGCTGATGCTGAACCATTAGAAATTGTGTTACACATTCCCATCCTCTGTGAGGATAAAAATGTACCTTACGTATTTGTAAGATCCAAGCAGGCCTTAGGCAGGGCCTGTGGTGTCTCACGGCCCATCATTTCGTGTTCTATCACAATAAACGAAGGCTCCCAGCTGAAACCTCAAATTCAGAGCATTCAACAAGAAATTGAAAGACTCTTAGTGTAAGTGATGTGTGTTAGAGTTAAGAGTGACATATATTAAATATATAATTGTATTTTGCAAATAATTATGCTTTTATTCATTTTTCATCCCCAAAAAAATAAAAAGTGTTGATCAGCTATCAATCTATCTATTTATATGTTACAACAACAACAACCCATAATGTCCCACTGCTGGGCTCGGGTCTCCTCTCAAGAGAGGGTTAAGGCCATACGTCCCCAAGCTGGCCAAGTGGGGGTTGGGGACTGGCAAGAATATGTTGTGGCTATGTAAATCTTGCCGTTGGATGTTTTTAAGCCGCCCGAAGGCCTCCAACTAAGCTTCACAACTGTTATCGTATGATAAGAACTTATATGTTACAATCAATATCAATATATTAACTTAGGGTTTATTATTAGTTGGCACTTGAAGATACCTAGAAATTTGTTAAAATTAAACAAACATTTACATCATATGTACTTGTTACATGCATGGTGTTTTGAAAGAAGTCACTAAAGTTATATTCTTGTAAAAATATTGTTCCATTTCAAAAATTTGAAAAGCCTTTTAAAATCAAGTCATGCTCCACCTTAATAATAAGTCCACTAGGGTGACCAGTGTGAAATCACAACTTCATAGAGACAAGTATTTAATTTCATTTAATACAGTACAATGCATTAAGTTTTTAAATACCCTTTGAAATTACCTTGAGTCAAAACCAGTTAGGGTTAGTAAATGAATATTTAATTGTGAAATAGTATACTTACAATTCAAAATGTGGTTAGTTCCACAAGTACCATCAGTCAAAAGCATAAATAATGTCATTCACTCACCATAAGTTGGCCTCTAACACACTATGCTCCCAGGTTTCAATTGTGTGGGTATGCCACTGGCATTTTTATGCTGCAAAGCATTGCTTTAATTATGAATAACTGGCTTGTTCAAGCCACAACAGTGGGCATGGTGTGTAGGTGGACTAAGAATATTGACAGACCAAAAGATTACCCTCTCCCAGATGAATAAAAAACAATCTAATATGCAAAATAACAATTTATTATAAAAATATATTTCAAGACAGTCCCTTAAATATATATTAATACTTTAACAGATATCATGATATAAAATAACTCTTAACTCTAAGATTCCAATTGTCTTCCCATCTCGTCTTCTGGAAGACACCCAATTCCTCCTTCATCCTCTCAGCCAGAGTATTTTGTTTGGTATTAGTGGGAAATTCTTTAAACCAGCTGACCATTTTTATAGCTAATTCATCACTATTTTTAAATGTATACCCATTTATTCCATCTTCAACTAACTCATCCAAACTGTAAGGAAAAAACAGGTGTTCAAGAAGGGCTAACAATGAAAATAAAATAATAATAAACTTTAAATCTGAATATCGAGTACATATGTATCCCAAACTAGAATGATACATATATATGTATATTATAAATGTAGTTATAAGAACTTTTTTTATGAAATAGAGGGCAAACAAGCAGACGTATCCCCTGATAAGTATAACACGCATATACTGTCACGGTAAGCGATTACCGCTGCCTATGGCACCCGCAACACCAAAGGCGTCACAAGTGCGTTGCCGGTCTTTGAGGGGAGGGGTTGGTGTATGGGCCACCCTTCAGGAAGTGCCTGCACTCGGTCAGCAGGAGGGAATTTATTCCCGCCTGCCACCACTACCAATGCAGTGGGGACTCAGCCCAGCACACGCTGGCGGTGTACCGCTACCGTCCGTCGTACGCTCCATGGCCGGTGGCGAGAGCAGTTTTACCGCGGTCGCAACCTTCTGCGGAGAAGGCCCGGGAGGACCACCTCTATTCCAACTCGATCCGCCGCCGGCGAACCAGCCGTCGGAGGCGTGCCATTCTGCGGCTCATGTCGCAATAAATTTTTTAATACTTCAGAAGCACTCACCATAGAAAATCAAAGGCACAAACTGGAAGCCCTGCTCCAAACATGTCCACAACCTTCATAGGTAAATCTAAGCCCGAAGAACTTGTATGAAAACAGAGGCCTAAATCTGCACTAGCCACCATTGTAGGGTAATCTGCTGCTTCTAGCCAGGGTGCAATGACCTTTATGTGTTTCCATTGTTTTTGTTTTATCACCTCTAGATAACGGTTCTTCATAGGCCCCTTACCCGTAACAACACAGACGAGCTTAGGAAGATTCTGTGCTGTATCATATGTAGTTTCGTATACTGCAAATAGAGATACAAAATATTTAATGGAAAATGTCTAAACGTCCATGAGAAGGATTATTTTAGTAACCATGAGTTTGTTAGTTATTTACGGTTCAATCCTTTGGAAACAGGCAGTTTAAGATCAGTACAGATATATTGATTGACTTCATTTTGCACTATATGCAAAATATATTTTTGATTCCGTGTGTATTGACGACTTTACAGTCTATAGGAAGGACAATTTAAAATTTTCTTAATTACTACATAAATAAAAAAGAATCACAATAGTAATCGACCGCACCAAATTGGATATTTTTTTTTAATGTTTGTCAAAGCAAAATTTGTATGGAAAAATGTAAAGGGAAACTGGAGGTGTTATATTTTCTTATCCGCTTAGGCTTTACACTGTGGCCTTGCGGGAAGTTAACACTGGCTAAGTTTATCAGTAATTCAGACAATTTTCAGGTCAGGGTCAGCTAGTTTTAAATAACAATGTGCCATTATCATATAATGAAACACCACCTTTTCTTAGCGATGACTTTATTTTAAATTATAAGGTAGGTGAACAATCACACGCTATACTGTTGGTACAATTGCACTTCTCGACTGTCAAACGGTGAGTGAACGACCCAACCGAGAATTGTTGTAAAATCAAATAACATTTCTCTTGCTCCCACCCCAGAAATGACGATGTTACGTCACATCCGTCATTTCTGTGCGACAGCAAAAATACAGTTATCTCTACCTTAATATTTTCTACACTGAATATTTAACATTAATAATTAAATCAATAAATAATATAATTAAATCAAAGCAATCACAACAATCATCTCAGCTAGAAGTCACCCATTGCTGAATACAGACCTCCCAAGTCCCCACAACAACAGTGTGGTGTGGGTGGGCACAAATTTTATAATTTAATTGGTGTAAATTGTAATTAATAACAGTATAACTAACTTTTCACTACAATTTTTAAGTCAGGAATACTTGTCTGTTTTAGTTGATCACATCACTCACACAAACAAAATTCAATTCTGCTAATACTAACCCTGAAACGCATCTATCATTATCCCAAAGTCCTCATCCGGAGTCCAGCTGCTACTACTAAACACAATTCCAGGTCTGTCTGTGCGAGCCACAACAGTTTTGTTTATCACTTGCGTAAATGCAGTGCGCTCACTATCCTCAGTCATGATTTCATTCAAGGCCTGTTTCCCTGGACCAAACTCAGGGTACTGTGAGCTTAACTTCAAGAACCACTTATGTTTTTCCTCTAATGTTATGGGATGAAATATTTTCGGTGGTCTATCATATAGTACTGTGGCCTGCCTGGAATGTCAAAAAAATACAGTTTATATTTCCAGATTATTCTAGCAATACTACTGTTTATTAAATAAATAAATATTTCGGACAAAGGACAAGCAAAGCTTATATTATGATATGATAGCTAAATTGACTGATAGAGTACTTATTTACTTTTTTTGTAATACATAGAAAACTCAGACACAAATATTTGCAGATCATACATATAATTGGTCCAACTCAGGAATCGAACCCAAGACCTCCAGTTAAGCAGTTGCATACACTACCACTGTGCCACCAAGGTTTGCTCAGTTAGTTTTATAAAATATATATGTATTATATTAACAGCACATTACAAATAAATATAAAATTTCTGATTGTATATTGAGTATGCGTAGTATGACTTCCATAAAAAAAAACAAGCCTATTAATTAAGATTTAGGGACATTGGGCTTTTAATTAGACAAATAGAATAACAAGACAGGGTATGTATCAGCTAGAAATTATGTGTAAATTCACCTAGCCTTTGTAGTTTTGAAACCATATCCTACTAATATTAAAAATGTGAAAATTTGTAAGTATGGACTGATGTTTGTTACACTTTCACATAAAACTACTGAATTGATTTTAATGAAACCTAATAATAATATGGCTTACACATAGGCTATAATTTATTAAGATTCAATTGACATAGTATCTTTGTACTGTGGGTACTCAGCTAGTTAATTATAAATTATGTACACAAAACGTTATTAAAAATTTTAGTAGTTAGTAAATTAAATATTTATTTAATTTACAAACTTATTTATAAATATATTTCCCAATCATACTAACTTTAAATTCCAGTGCGTCAACAAGTCTTCTTTCATAGAATAGGTCACACATAAGTTATAGTCAGCCGATTGGCCAAAGAACATCTCGATGGCCCTTGCTACTCTTACTATTATGTGGTCTGCAGAGTATGTCAAAGCCATTATCGAGTAAGCATAATTGTGCCAGTCTATTATGAACTTGGTTCTGGTTACTAAACAGTAAAAGCGGCAAACTGGTAAAGATGGAATTGCAGGTGGATTTTGACATAACACATAGTGTCCCTTCCCAGTGGTAAATAGTGTCAACAACAAACTTATTGTCTGCCATATCACTTTGGCTACATATCTCGCCAATCTCGGAGCTCCGTTAAGAGATAACGGATGAAGTTCATGAATACTTATGTGAGGATGTTCTGAAATTTCTGTCAATGTTTGAGACTCCAAATAACCAATAATTTGTACTTCCAGACCGTTGTTCGCTAGAGATAACGCGTGGTATTGCATACGTGGACTTCTACCGATGTCTCCGAGTACCACGACTTTTGCTACCTTACGTTCTACTTGACTGTCCATTCTGATGGACAAGTTACACCCACATCAGTAAAAATAGTTACAAGGTTCATTAAAATATCTTCTTATCATTATTTTATAGCTTTGCTTTAAACTAATGTCAGTTATCACTTAAGACTGGTTACTATGTTCTTGATTAAAAGAAAACAAAATTTAATACAGCACCGAAGTTGTCCCTAGCGATTGTTTATGTGCTTATTTTACACTTATTCTGGGATGCTCTTTCGCTGGCAGTAAAAGTGATAATAAAATCCTCATTTATTCGTAACTTTTTCTACAGTTTTAAACATTTAGTTTGCGCACAACCGGGAACTAGGGAACTCTGAGCACAGTGACCGCAGCGCCAACATTAACACGACATTTTCACAACGTCACAAAACATAACAATGAGTTCTAAACCAGCTGATTAAAATAGTGCTGCCCCTTATGTTTAGTGTTCCGTGGCGTCGGTGGTTTGAGATAGTAATTATAGTACATTAGTTCGATTGACTTCAGAACCATTAATATACCTCAGTTAGTTCGATGGTATTTGTTAATTTTAGGATAGTACTGTAATTTAATGTTACAACCGCGTGATGAAGTTGCATTATAAGGATCATAGACTGAACAGATTCATGTTGTAGGTACGTAGGATGTGAATTCATAATTATTCAGAGTTTTAAAAATTTGACTAGAGTCTAAAAAAATATGATTAAATTTATATTGTTTTAATTAATAATCATGTATGAAATATTTCAACAAGTGTTAACAAGCCTTTTGATAGGTTTTTCAATGTTTGGTGGTTTCACTGGTTGCACTAATATTACAGCTCTACCTTAGTTGTATATTGTACTCTGTGGTAATCGGTAGTTATCGAGGTATTTTTAATTCTAAATTGTCCTTCTTGTCAAAACAGTCAAGAAGTCGCCAAGAATCACAACAAACAAATACATGTAACTACCCCGCATTCAGTCAACTACTAATTTTGGAAAATTTGGATGGTGCATTTTTAATATTTTTTATTTTCGTAACCCACGTATTTCCATACCAAATGACATTGGCAGAATTGTCGACATCGGCACAACTTACCATTTACTAAGAGAAAGAAAGAAAAATACATGTGACCAGTTTGATTGTAAATTTTCGCGCGCTTGTTGCAACTAAAAATAAGTTACCAAAATGTCTAAAGTGTTAATGATAAGACATTTGCCGGCTTCCCTTTCGATACAAGACAAGGAAAAACTTTTGAAACATTTTGGAGCTGAAAAGGTTTGGGAAGCAAGATCTAAAGCCAATTATCTCTTTGCTTCTTTTAACAGCGTTGAGAGAGCGAAAGCATCTCTTACACGTCTACATCAGCTTGAAATAGCCCAGAGAAGACTAGTTGTGGAGTATTCTTACGATAAAGAGCCAGTGACGAGTAATAAGCCGGTATTAGAACAGAACTCAGAAACAACAAAGTCAATAAAAGACTTTCTGAAGACTTTGAATGCTTGGAATCCATCAGTGGACTTTTATCAACCTCCCCCAGCACATTTAAGCTATAAATATCCTGATATCACTCCAGAAATAGTAGTGAATATGGTACATGCACTGTTTTCCCATAAACCATTCTATGTACAAACTCTTCATTTAATGAATAAAATGTGTCTTGATGATCCTTTTAGAGAAAATGTAACAGCTATGACATTTTTCGAAGGTGTATTTAAAAAGTTCTTTCTAAATGAACTGCAGCAACATTTAACTCAAGTGCGTCACAGTGAAACCGAATCTGAAATATCTTCTGCCGAGGATGAAAATAAGATACAACCAACACAAAAAGTTATGAGAAGGAAAAGAAAGCTGCCTGTTCCGAGAGTTTGTCCAGCTAATGTCTTATCTGCACCAACACCATCTAAAGTTAAAAAAATAGTTATAAGCCAAGAAGAAGCTTTTGAAACGGTCACACCGATAATAGAGCCTAAGAAAATATTAGTTAATGTCCATCATGATGCATTACAAAAACCATCAGAAGACCCAGAAGTTGTGGGTGAACTTGGTAAATTTCAGAAAGAGCAACAGCCAGTTGAAGTTGAAGAGAAACAGCCACAGCCAGAGCAACCAACCATAACTAAAAAAGAACTTCTACGCAACAGGATATCATACAGTGATATGAAAATATTGCCAGTATTTAAAAATTATCATCCAGGAGAACCATCAATGAGGTTGTATATAAAAAATTTGGCTAAGACAGTTACAGACCAAGATGTTAAAAGAATATATAAACGTTATGTAGAAAACATGACTGATGAGGAGATGACTGGATTTGATGTACGAGTTATGCAAGAAGGAAGAATGAAGGGGCAAGGGTTTGTAACATTTCCTTCCGTGAGGATAGCAGAAACAGCTCTGAACGAAACAAATGGATACTTATTGAAAGAGAAACCAATGGTGGTACAGTTTGCTAGAGCTGCTAATAAAAAAACTATTGAATAACATAACATTTCTCCTTGTATCATCACCTATTAGTGAAAGACCTGTCTAAATTCGTCAGTCATTTCAGAGATTAGCGGGAACAAATAGACAGACAAACAAGAATTGTAGAAAATGTTATTATGGATTATAATATACCATGTATACATACATACCTATGAATTTAGTAAAAAGCGGTTATTTTAATATTGCAAACAGACACACCAATTTTATTTATTTGTGTAAATATCAATATTTAGTCCTTCCTATAGGAACTGAAATATGAGTGGACTGAAAACAGGTACCTATTCTGATAACAGAAAACAGAATCGATCATTTCATGCGATCTCGGTTCAGTCACATTATTATTAAAATATCACATGATACTAGGAGAATACTAATTCACTTTTTTCAATATTCCATGACTATGATTTAACACAATCAATGTTGGATGTTATATTTATTTATTTATAACTTCATGCACTTGTGTACATCGGCGGACTTAATGCCCAGGGCTAGTAATCTCTACTAGCCAACCTTCGGGGGGTGTAGAGTTCTTGTATGGTAGGTGCAGCGAGGTTAGTCAGAAATCGAAACAATAGATATTGTATAATAAATATGCATATAAACATAAATATACAAACGTACGCATATATACAAATACACAAAAATACATATGCTATATAATAGCACACTCTAGAAAATAGGAGGTTTACTGTTCGTTAAGTTAATTCACCATCTGAAGAAAGTAATTCCGCGCGTTCATTTTCAATGAGTATCGGTTAGTGGATATCCTGATTTCAAGTGGGAGTGCATTCCATAACAGTACCTGTTGCATAAAGAAAGAGACGTTTATGAAATCGAAGTTGTGGGAAGGACACAGGAGCAAATTGTTTTTTGAACAAAGATTTCTGCCGTGAGTAGAAGAAAGGAAACGCAAATCGGGATCAAAGTAAGTGGGCGAGAATGTTGAATTGAGAAATGAAAGAGATAAGTCAGCGCTCGCTGATTATGACGTAGCTGCTTTACTGCTAAAATGGCTACCCATTTTAGCAGTAAAGCATATACGTGATCATATTTGCGAAGATTAAATATGAATCGAATGCAGTTATTGAGAAGTCGAACTAGTTTATTGAGGAGGTCTGCATTCAGGTCGAAGTAACACACTTCACCATAGCCAATAATTAGGGATTGGACCAGAGGGATTTCGTTTTGCAAGGCTGGAAATTATTCNAGAGAAAATGTAACAGCTATGACATTTTTCGAAGGTGTATTTAAAAAGTTCTTTCTAAATGAACTGCAGCAACATTTAACTCAAGTGCGTCACAGTGAGACCGAATCTGAAATATCTTCTGCAGAGGATGAAAATAAGATACAACCAACACAAAAAGTTATGAGAAGGAAAAGAAAGCTGCCTGTTCCGAGAGTTTGTCCAGCTAATGTCTTATCTGCACCAACACCATCTAAAGTTAAAAAAATAGTTATAAGCCAAGAAGAAGCTTTTGAAACGGTCACACCGATAATAGAGCCTAAGAAAATATTAGTTAATGTCCATCATGATGCATTACAAAAACCATCAGAAGACCCAGAAGTTGTGGGTGAACTTGGTAAATTTCAGAAAGAGCAACAGCCAGTTGAAGTTGAAGAGAAACAGCCACAGCCAGAGCAACCAACCATTACTAAAAAAGAACTTCTACGCAACAGGATATCATACAGTGATATGAAAATATTGCCAGTATTTAAAAATTACCATCCAGGAGAACCATCAATGAGGTTGTATATAAAAAATTTGGCTAAGACAGTTACAGACCAAGATGTTAAAAGAATATATAAACGTTATGTAGAAAACATGACTGATGAGGAGATGACTGGATTTGATGTACGAGTTATGCAAGAAGGAAGAATGAAGGGGCAAGGGTTTGTGACATTTCCTTCCGTGAGGATAGCAGAAACAGCTCTGAACGAAACAAATGGATACTTATTGAAAGAGAAACCAATGGTTGTACAGTTTGCTAGAGCTGCTAATAAAAAAACTATTGAATAACATAAGTTTTTTTATTTCTAGCTAGGCAATGCTAGAAAGCTAGTCTAAAAAAAATTGGCTTAGTTTCTCCTTGTATCATCACCTATCAGTGAAAGACCTGTCTAAATTGGTCAGTCATTCCAGAGATTAGCGGGAACAAATAGACAGACAAACAAGAATTGTAGAAAATTCAATTATGGAAAATATACCATGTATACATACATACCTATGAATTTAGTAAAAAGCGGTTATTTTAATATTGCAAGCAGACACACTAATTTTATTTATTTGTGTAAATATCAATATTTAGTCCTTCCTATAGGAACTGAAATATGAGTGGACTGAAAACAGGTACCTATTCTGATAACAGAAAATAGAATCGATCATTTCATGCGATCTCGGTTCAGTCACATTATTATCAAAATATCACATGAGACTAGGAGAATACTAATTCACTAACTAATTCACTTTTTTCAATATTCCATGACAATATGATTTAACACAATCAATGTTGGATGTTATATTTATTTATTTATAACTTCATGCACTTGTGTACATCGGCGGACTTAATGCCCAGGGCTAGTAATCTCTACTAGCCAACCTTCGGGGGGTGTAGAGATCTAGTATGGTAGGTGCAGTGAGGTTAGTCAGAAATAGAAACAATAGATATTGTATAATAAATGTGCATATAAACATAAATATACAAACGTACGCGCATATATACAAATACACAAAAATACATATGCTATATAATAGCACACTCTAGAAAATAGGAGGTTTACTGTTCGTTAAGTTAATTCACCATCTGAAGAAAGTAATTCCGCACGTTCATTTTCAATGAGTATCGGTTAGTGGATATCCTGATTTCAAGTGGGAGTGCATTCCATAGCAGTACCTGTTGCACAAAGAAAGGCGTTTATGAAATCGAAGTTGTGGGAAGGACACAGAAGCAGATTGTTTTTTGAACAAAGATTTCTGCCGTGAGTAGAAGAAAGGAAACGCAAATCGGGATCAAAGTAAGTGGGCGAGAATGTGGAATTGAGAAATGAAAGAGATAAGTCCGCTCGCTGACTACGACGTAGCTGCTTTACTGCTAAAATGGCTACCCATTTTAGCAGTAAAGCATATACGTGATTATATTCGCGAAGATTAAATATGAATCGAATGCAGTTATTGAGAAGTCGAACTAGTTTATTGAGGAGGTCTGCATTCAGGTCGAAGTAACACAATTCACCATAGCCAATTAAAGAAATAATTAGGGATTGGACCAGAGGGTTTTCGTTTTGAGAGGCAGGAAATTATTTNAGGAGGTCTGCATTCAGGTCGAAGTAACACACTTCACCATAGCCAATAATTAGGGATTGGACCAGAGGGATTTCGTTTTGCAAGGCTGGAAATTATTCAGGCGGTATAGTGTTCGCAGGTTTGCAGGCACTTTTTGGCTGACATGAGTAACTTGAGCTCGCCAATCAAGCGTTGAGTCGATGTGTGGGCTTAGGTCTTTGACTACAGGGCTCCAAGGTATAATTGAGCCGTAGAGGACTACTAGAGGTACTGAAGCTGTGTCCACTATACGCATCATATTTTCGCTGTCTACTACATTGACTGACATTTGGTAGGGCTTAATGACAAACCAAACCTCAGCGATCACAATTTTATGCAATCTAGGTCCTTGTTGATAATGTCGATGGCTCCGGGTATATCCTCCACCTTTGCCTGTGAATAAAGCTGCAGATCATCGGCATACAGGTGATACGCATACTGAAGGTGCTGAGTAACGAGATTGATAATAGGGAGATAAAAGACGAGACAGGATTCCGTCTTGACGTACGCCTGTGCAGGGGTCGCATCAACTCGAAGTGGAGTTTTGAACATGAACACACTGCTGCCGTCCTTGAAGATAGCCGGAAAACCATTCCAGTGCATCTGGGGTAACCTTAAGGGCAGTAACAGTGCTGTGACCAGATCTGAAGCCCGACTGTAGAGGACTAAGCAGTTTATGTCTCAGCACAAATTCTGAAAGCTGCTTATACGCAAGCCTCGAACCCAGTGTTCGTTAGAAAGGGAAGGATGGAAATAGGTCCAAAGTGTTCAGGTAGTGACGGATTATTTTTTCAGGAAGAGGGAAGTAAGAATGTAAGCATTACGCCAGATAGAAGGAAAGGTACCCGGGCCAAGTTGATGATAAGGTTAATTACTGGGAGTGTGTGGTCCGGGATGGCAGTGATCATGCGTCGGCTAATGCATTCGTAACCCATGGCGTTGGAGTGGATATATGATATAATCTTTTTGTTACTCCAGGCGACATTGGAGAAAATTCAAATGAGTCGATATTAGGACTGGTGAGACCAGCTCATAGTTTGACATTAAGTTTGAGGGTCCAATGTGGTTGTGGAAGAGAAGAAGAAAAACGATTGATATCATTCAAATAAATTGTGTTCCTAAAGTCAGGATATTGCTTACTACCAACACCTAAAGTTCCGAGAAATTTCCAGAGACTGGAAGAAGAAGAGGATTCAATGTTTTGTAGAATATTGCGGCGTTTAGCATTGCAATTCCTCATGTCTTCACATCGATCTCTGCTGTAACGCAGGAAGCACTTATCCCTTCGCCTCGTCGCTGTACGGACCTTCTCCGGCATCCGGTGCCAGGCCTGTTTTATATTTACTGACCTACCGTATACTTTTTGTGAGATGCGATATATGGATAAATCTGAACTGAATCAAGACCACAGAGTAATTAAGCTCGAATTTACAATTTAAAAAAAAAAGACAGTTATCGCATTGAGAATATACATCCTGTGTCGCGGGGGACTTTAAAAACATACATGAAATGGACACAGAACACATAGACTCAGCACAACAATTTGCACTTCACAAAGTGTCCTATGTGAGATTTATAGAAAGCGGCGTGGCAACCGCTTAAACCGCTAGCCCAACCAATTGCGTCTCTGGTATTCCTAGAGCCACCATAAAAGCAGTTTCTATTACTTAAATAAATGAAATTAACTGGAATAAAATTAGATTAATAACTTTTGTTAAATTATTAAATGTATTATGTTTGAATTTCGAACACTGGGAGACGAGGAGAGAGGATAGAGGAGGAAAAAGCATATAACTGTTGTTCCCTATATCCAAGTGCCCCTAAAAGAAATGAAAACCAAAGACTACCCATTGACTTTTAAAATAGATTGTAATAAGCCTAAATATAAACAAACCGACTAAAGACCATACACATCTCAGGATACTAGAAGCCGGATAACCAGGTGTACCCTCGGAAGGAGATCCCTGGAACCGTAAATAGTTCCCCTAAGTTCAAAATGTAATGTAACTGTTTTAGTTTAATTAATGAAAGTGGTTCAACTTAAAACTGCAAATAAAACACACATTATAAATTAATATTTATATTTGCATCAACTCAATAGCATAGGACATAGATTCCTCATCGTTGTTACTAATCTGACCAGACAGTAATTTTTTTAACAGCAATAAATCACTAACATTATTCAACTGGTTTATAAGATTTAAAACGGTATTCAACGTGTTTTGTAAAACTAATGTCACCTTTTCATCTTTTGTCATCAAGTACTGCTGGTAGAATGCATCCATCAGTAATATGCACCAGTCAAATAGTTTACTTTCATAGTCTACATCCATAGCTTTCTCCGAGTTCACCAATATATGAGTTATATATGTTAATATAAAGAGTGTGTCATCTAAACTGAGATTATTTCTCAAGTGTGGAATAATAAGAGCATCACTGAATGATATCTGTAAGGTGTAGTTAAATAGTTCAAACTTAGCCCTGTGAGCAATCTGTTCTTTTTTAGTTTTATTGTCACTTAACAGTAAATTATGCATCTCATCTGAATTACTGACATCAATGTTGCTTGGATTCACTAGTTTGATGCAAAAACTTAGTAATGCTACTAAAATCGTTTCTGGGATGTCATTGAATTGTTTGATCATTTGATAAACGGCTCTGAAGTCACCTTTCTCTAATAGAGGTGGTATTACATTGCTACCCATACTTCTTTCCGTGACTCCTAATTTCAAGAGATCTTTAATGTCATTATTAACTTTAAATTGCAATTCGGTTGGTGAATCCCAGTCTGCAATCTCCATACACTCATCTTGGATGATCTCATGTGACCCGAGAAGACTGGACAGGTTTCTCTTTGTCTGTAGAACATATGGCAACATGCCTACATGATTGGATGCCTCAAGAATGATTCGTCCGTAGAAGCAATATAATTTTGCATCTTCGGAATACATTTTCATGGGGTATCTGCAAGATCCAACTCCTAGGACAATGTTGTAAGCTACAATAATAGCACCGTCTTGCTCTGTGTTGCTTCCAAATAATATGAGATGGTCTTTGCCCATCCAGGCAAGTGACACACAAGAATGGGTTGATATCCATGGTACAGTGCCTACAGTCTTCCAGTCTTTGAAGTTGTATACTGTCATTTTACCATCACTCCCTGTAATTAAAATGTTTTTTTAAATTAAATATTTGCTACTCATTTTTTTTAATTATCTCTTTTTATACATTAATTAATGACATATAATTTAGCATATAGAAATAAATTACATAGGAAACAAAAACCCCTTTTTTAAGAATAATGGGAAATGTAGAATATCAATTCTTATTCATGGAATCTTAAGTAAAAATATGCAGCACTTTAAACTTAATTTGTGAACAGTTTATACTAAAAGTGTTCTGCACAAAACCCAAAGTAAAATATTAAGAGAAATTTTATATACTTTCAGAATCTAACATACTTTAGTATTAATTGAAAACAAAGTTGATCAATATAAGCTTTCAATTATTAAGAGTTAAACTTGAAACCTATGAGTAGCTAACGAATTCCCAATTTTGCAATATTTACTTACATAAAACGTAAACAACATTTTTCTCCTCAGTGCAGATAAACTTGCCAACAACATAAACATCATCAGACCTTACAATTTTAGTTTTAGTAATCTTTGTTCGCTCCACATCACCCAACTCATCTCTCAACGCACAGTTTACAATCTCATATTCGTCCTTATTGTTCTTTACAATGTAACAAATGTGGTCCGTTTTATTAATAGTGTAGCACGCAGATTCAACAATTGTATCCGTATCTTTTATTAACGCTTTATTCTCGTAAGTCCTCCTGTTGTCAAGTGCATATGGTAAAGATGCACAGTTGCCATTACAAAATAAGACAAGGGCTGATTGGCTCTCCCGTGGAATCACTTTCAGGATATTTATGGGGAACTAAAATGTGACAATAAGTATTAAATACAGACATAAATGAGGTAATAAATATTATAGCCTAAAATCTTAGTATTGTGTCATATACCTTGTATTTCTTTACTTTATCTAAATTGACTGAATCTTCTTTCCATGTTTTAATAGTATTTTTATTGAAAACGCTAACATAGCTTTCTTGCTCTTTGTCATATATAACTGCTGACGTTATGTGATCCTTAGACGTCCAGCCGCCCACTTGCTTCTGATCTGAAAGCTGAAAAACACAACATAACCTATAAAACCTGAAGTGTTTTCATTAAAGATATAACAGTTTGATAATGTACATTGTAATAATATTTGATGTATAGCATAGTCAATTAGTATTAAGTTAAACTTACTTGATATTTATTTACAACATTGCGTCCTAAAGTTACAATAACGTGTTCATTCTCCTTGTCTTCGGCGACGCCTAGAAAGCTTTTCTGATCTATTAAAGGACATAATACATAATAATTGTGTAACTTTGCCATTATTTATAATATAGCACTAGGACAACAGCATATAAAAAACCTTAGTTTGCTTTGTCAAATTCCGAGCTTTAAATCACACAACACTTGTTGAAATAACAAGTGACCCGAGCTCGAGTATCTGACTGATACGAGTATGTTGTGACTGTCAGACAGTCACAGTGATAGCTGTCACTGTCAAAAACTGTCAAATTGACATCTAAAGATGCACAGAGTATCTAAACTAAAAAAAGTAAGTAAAAAACTTAAAAAGTAAGAGGTAAACAAGCCTTCTTCATCATTAAATTTATATATGATATATATTCATCATTATTTAATGAAATTAAAAATTGTATTTCTTCTCTATTTTGTTTGATAACTATTAAGTGAAAGCACTTTATGTTATAATTGAAATTTTAAAAAATGAGCGAGATTTGAAATCTGCAAGAGAAATCTTCGCCTTCGCTATTTGTCACTTAATGCGTACCCAATAAGCAGATAATATTTCTTGTTATTAATTCTTTAAATTTAAAAGCCTATTAATTGGCATACTTGCCGAAATGAAAAATTTGTATCCGAAGTTCAAGGTTATTGAATGAAGTGACTTTTGCTTATCGTCCAAATTTATTACATCATCTTGTCATCGCTTCACTCTGCGCACGTTATCTTACTGGACCTGTGTTTTTTATTTAGTTGCTCAACATCACCACTTCATTTGTGGCAGTCTCCCAGTGCGCACTATCATGTCGACAGCCGGGAAAGTTATTAAGTGTCAAGCGGCGGTTGCATGGGAGGCAGGTAAACCTTTTTCTATCGAGGAAATTGAAGTCGACCCTCCAAAAGCCGGTGAAGTGCGCGTTAGAATTACCGCGTCCGGAGTTTGCCATACAGATGCATACACACTTTCTGGAAAAGACCCTGAAGGAGTATTTCCCGTCGTTTTGGGTCACGAAGGTGGCGGTATCGTCGAGAGCGTCGGCCAAGGAGTAACTTCCGTCAAGCCTGGAGACCACGTGATACCTTTATACGTTCCTCAATGCAACACATGCAAGTTCTGTCTGAACCCAAAAACAAACTTGTGCCAGAAGGTGCGTATTACTCAAGGCCAGGGCGTTATGCCCGATGGCACCAAAAGATTCCGTTGCAAGGGGCAAGAGCTATACCATTTCATGGGATGCTCCACATTCAGTGAATACACAGTAGTTGCGGAAATTTCTATTTGCAAAGTTAATGAAGCCGCTGCCTTGGATAAGGTATGTTTATTAGGCTGTGGTGTGCCAACCGGTTATGGGGCTGCTCTGAATACCGCTAACGTTGAAGCTGGCTCTAACTGTGCTATCTTTGGTCTCGGCGCTGTTGGTCTTGCTGTTGCCCTGGGATGCAAAGCTGCAGGAGCTAAGCGCATCATTGGTGTTGACATCAACCCTGACAAATTTGCAGTTGCTAAGAAGTTTGGAGTAAATGAATTTGTCAACCCCAAGGACTATGAGAAGCCCATCCAGCAAGTACTTGTAGACCTGACTGATGGTGGTTTAGACTACACTTTTGAATGCATTGGAAATGTTAACACTATGCGTGCCGCTCTTGAAGCCTGCCACAAGGGTTGGGGTGTGTCTGTGATCATTGGTGTAGCTGCTTCTGGTGAAGAGATCAGCACTCGCCCATTCCAACTAGTTACTGGGCGTACCTGGAAGGGAACAGCTTTTGGAGGCTACAAGAGCAGAGACAATGTACCAAAGCTTGTAGAAGAGTATCTGGCAAACAAGTTGCCCTTGGACGATTTTGTAACCCACACTTTACCTCTGAAAGAAATCAATGAAGCATTCCATCTCATGCACGCTGGGAAATCCATCCGTGCTGTACTCCAGTTCTAGTTTTAAAAATATTCTATTTTTGTAAGCCTGTACCATTCTAAATGTTATACTGCATTTATAAAGTTTTAATATGTCAATCATATTAAAATAGAGCAATATATTTATATAAACCGTTTGTTGACTAACATGTATTATCATTTGTAGACCCTCCTATGTTATATTAACATATTTCTCTCAAGGTCAATATTTTGACTGTGCCTAAAGTATTGATCAGATTATAATTATAATAATAACAATAAAATCGTTTATTTCTCACCACAACCAAAATACATAGTTTACGAATTGACAGACAAAATTGATTGATATTTCAATAATAATTACTTGCCCAAATTACTACAGAACTAGTTACCTGTTTATATATTTTCTAAAACATATTCTGTTAAGACTACTCATACTGACCTATATATACCTATACTATAAGCGTTAGTTGAGTAATGTGTTATTCATTAAACAGTACAACAATGCTTATCTTGTCTGTAACAACATATAATTAAATACATTCAAAATATTTTATTTGGTATGCAAAACATCTATTGTTAAAGGCAGTTAATCTATACTAATATATAAACCTGAAGAATTTGTGTTTGTATGATTGAACTTTGGTAAATAAATAGTGTTTGGCACCTTAGCAATGTCCACCGCTGTGCGCTTTTCAAAAAAGTGTTTAACACGTATAATCTTAAGAACAATTTGTCCTCTTTCCGTTACTTTTAATGCTGGAAAATGTTTATATAAATGAAACCTTAAATACCTATATTCAATAAAAAAATAGCTGTTTCTTATACAGTGTTATATGTTCTATACAACAGGTCGGCACTAATCGTCGCAGTAAAACCGATTCATTATACTAGGTTAGCTGCGACACAAATGTTTTATTTATGACATTGTTCACAATACCATACTATACATACCAACTACATTTACTGGTGTCGTGCTATAAAGGGCCTAAGGAAAGGGTGGTTTGACGAATTTTTCAAGAGCGAGGGGTTCTAAATTCTCTCTATGAAAAATAGTCTTTGCTACTTCAAACGTCTATTGATTTATCAACTCAGTCAAAAAAAGTTCACTGGTAGACATGGGGTTCTCCACAACAGCCGGTCGGTCTTTTGCTTATAAATATATTTTCAGCTCTTGTGATCGTCGTATTTGACTTAAAGATATACTGTAGTTATATATTTATATCTGAGTGCTATATTTATAATAACTATGAAGTTGTAATGTATTTGGTCTACACTAGAAAGTATAAATGTTTATTGTATAAAATCTGTTTGAAAGTGTGGGTATCTTAAAGACAGAGGAAGCCTAATAAAATAAAATTATATCATTAACATATTAAATACCTAAACATTATGATAATACATCCAACTCTAGGTATGAACCATTAAAGTAGATAGAATAGATAAGAAGTCGGTTATAACTGCTTCCGATATTTTCTCATTCTAGGTCGACCTTGTTGCTCTTGAAAGTAAAATGAATGCCGTCAACTCAGGTCAACGTGCTGATATTACATACTCGATAAATATAAAGATAACTGGTAGGTACAATGATATTTAAAGATTTTTTATAACATCATTGGGTAGGTATGACAGAATATAAATTACTTTCAGCAAGTAATTGTTCCATTTGAAAAGCTTTTAATAAAAAACCTAAAGCATTCATCAGGACTTTAGAAGTTTTCATTCTAAAAAGATTTTATTTTATTTATTACTTCTAATATCCTTACAGACTATCCAATTCGATATTGTAGTTACATTTTTCTTAAAAACTAATTACTTAAACTTAAAAGTAACAAATTTTGCAAAGAGCTATCACTGTAAATTCACTCAGAATACAAAAAAATATATCCACCTCGCCAGCTATGAAGTTAAGTGCGCGCAGCGCGCGCATCATAGGTGCCTCGCGCAGTAAGTTCGTGCGAGCGCGCGTTACGGCCAGCAAGCGTGGCCGTCGCTGACGACCCGCGTAGCGATCCGGTACATACACACCCACCCTCGCCAATATATCTGCATAATGTATCGTACCCCTAACTACTAACTACTACCTACCTAAAGACATAGGTTACGAGTGTGAGGTCTCTCCTGACTCTCAGTTCATTATATCCGACCATACCCAAGACAAACAGGGTAGGATACATTAATGGATAAAAGGGATAGACTCCGTACTGTTTTAAGTAAATAAATCTGATATACTTATTTTGTATACGCTCCAACATGACACTATATTTAGTTTCATGTGGAGCCTAGAGAACTGCGTTACATTCCAATTGACTTCTGACTAAAGCATTATATAATGTTGTAATGACTTTAATGTTTGTGAAGTCTTTAGCCACATGATCGCGAAACGTTAGCTCAGAGGTAAAATGCACTCCCAAATCCTTCATTTCAGTTACCCTGGTCATATCAGTCCCTTCCATCGTGTACTTGTGTTGGATAGGTGTTCGTTTACGTGTAAATGAGATGGTCACACACTTTAATACGTTGAATTGCAGCTTATTTTGCTTATCCAACGTACGACTCTATCTATATCCCCTTGAAGCTTTTCACAGTCTGCCATGCTTTCAACAGTGTGAGATAATTTTAAGCCATCCGCAAATAACAGACACTTGGCCTCCTCTATGACACTCGGTAGATCGGTGACCATCAAAATAGACTCCAAAGGACCTATGTTACTCCCTTGACTTAAGCCAGATCTAGTATAATATGGTCGCGTTTTGGTGTCCTGCATTGTCCACATACTGCCTGGCGACCATATAACTTGCGAAGCAGTTCAGCAGATGCGTAGTAAACTCGACGCAAGCTGACTTCTTCAGTAACACGTACTTATCAACCAAATCAAATGCCTTCCAGTGTCCACTGTTGGTACCACTTCCATAATGTGGCTCAAAAGATTACTTGTGGTATTTCTTGCAGTTCGAAATCCGTGTTGCGCGTCGGCAAGCTGTGAGCGCACTTGTAGATATATATTTTTTTGAACAGCTGATTCCAATACGACGGTGACGGTGTTGACAGTACAGCAACTCGTCTATACTCCTCTACTTTAGTACCCAAACCTCCTTTCGGTACCGGTATAACTCGGGTCGTCTTCCATCTCTCTGGGAACACTGCAGATATAGGCTCCGCTGGGACCCCACAACAATCCCTGAATATGTACAGCGGGATACCATCGACCCGATGATTTTTTCGGCTTAAGTCGTTGAAGGGCACTCAGTATCTCTCCTAATTGTAGTATTCTAGATGAATTCGCCGCTCCGTTTTTACTTCCTGCCTTCGCCATCGCAGTATTCACATCCAACCTGGGCATTACCTTGCTATACACAGAGTAGAAATACTTAGCAAAGTCATCAGCCGCTTGTGGATCCGTCCGGGCCAGTCCGTCCTTTAAAATTCTTACCTTAGTCCTACTGCCGGTTTTGGAATTTATATAATTCCAAAAAGATTGGGGGTCGCTTACCATGTGATTTTGTACACGCTGTCGATATTGTTCTTGTGCAGTTTTTAATTTATTTTGTTTTTGATTATTGTATAGAGGGAAGCAAATAGTCAGATCTGATGGTAAGCGATCCCTCCCATTTCCAATCATATAGTATCAGATCATCATCATGAAATGATGACTATCAGGTGTAAATACTGTTATAGCTTTAGAAAATAAATGAAAAATATAGCATGTACCTATCAAATTTAAGGGTTTAGGGTAAACAAATTAGCAGTCCTAAGGCTGCTGATAGAGGTTTTTTTTTATGTAATCGCGGGCAAAAGAGCATACGTATCGCCTGATGGTAAGCGATTACCGCCGCCCATGGACATCTGCAACACCAGAGGCGTCACAAGTGCGTTGCCGGCGTTTGGGGGATGGGGAGGAGGATGGGAATGGGGGAGGGTTTGGGTTATGGGCCTCCGGTATCCTCACTTACTCGGTGAAACACAGCGCAAGCGCTGTTTCACACCGGTTTTCTGTGAGGCCGTGGTATCACTCCGGTCGAGCCGGCCCATTAGAATGTTATTTATAAAATTAATGTGTAAAATTAGAAATTTCATAATGATTACACAAAAGCAATTAGCATGTCAGTGACGCGTACCCATAAGATTTTCCCGTACAAAATATGATCAACACGGCCAAAGAAGTTTTGTGACGTCAGCATGTCGGTGACGGTAACGCTGACGCGGTTTCATAAGATTTCCCCCTATCAAAAATTGATTTTTGTTTACTTAAAAAGTGCTCAACGCGCCTAAAGATGTTTTCACTTAAAAAAAACAGTAAAGCAAAGAAAATAGCATTAGTCTTTATTCATAACAAAATTTACAACGGAATTATTAAGTAACTAATCAACATTTTTACACAAAATATTTACAATTTACTAATGGGTTGAGCTAATTATACAGATATCAAGATAATACATTTTATTGATGTCAATTATACAGCTATAAAAAAAATAATTGTAAACATTAAAGTCATTGTATCAATAATTAGGTATAATTTTACGAGGATTTTTAATGTAACCTCAATTATTATTATTGTTTTTTAATATTCAGAATATTTTTAATCTACATTCAATCACAGACATACATTCGCGGTTCCCGCCACAACAAACGTCAAACCATTTCAAAGACAATATTCATCCTCTCCATTTAAAAAAACTAATAAATAATATCATCAAAAATTGTCTAATATTAGGAGTTACTATATAAAAACTTCTTAAAATGAAACTAAATACAGGCTTGCTTTGTGTAGACGGTGTCGATGGGTTAGTATTATATTTTTTCTTATATTACGATTAGATAAAATTCAAAAGGTAGGTATCTCATAATATAAATTATTTTAAATAATGGCCAGTTGTTAAAATGTTTTTTGTTTAGCGCGGTACTAATTAATCAAAATTTAATGACTTCATATTTCAGGGTCTGTAATTCATGTGTTAAAGGAAGCATCCAATAATTACGTGCACTTAAACTAGAAGGTACAAGAGGTCCATTGGTCGAATTCAGTATAATTACAATTTTGGAATGTCAAATTGAAAATCTCACATTCAAAAATGGATAAAAAAAAATGATGTATTACTTTCGAGGTTCATGATATATTTATGCAGTTGTCAAAATCTGGTTGAAACCTAAGTTACTTTAAAAAATAGCGTAAATTTCTTATTAGTTATTATAAGTGATTCCACAAAAATATACAGTTTTACTCATGTCTGTATTTTGGAGGTGGTCGATTAGTCACGGCGTCACACATCGTCAAGTTATAATGATTCAAGCCTTGAAAAAGAGTCCTCTTCAAGTCTGAAACCAACCACCGTAGAAATATAAACGTAAAAGGCCAAATTATGTTTCTTAAAATTATATCGTATTTCGAATTCTATGATAATAAACTCCAGAAAATGGTATACGTAGGGGAAAGTGAGGTTTACACGAACATGTTTATAAGAGTTTACATAATTAGTGAATGCTCCCTATTCGCAATATACCTTCTTGTAACCGCTATTGTGGTTTCGTTCTCGCTATTATTCCTCGGTGATATGTTTGTAGTACTCCACGTAAATGTCGCATTGTTCACCTGTAATATTGCGTAAAGTTAGTACATTTAGTTGGCACAACAAACCTAAAATCCAGCTTATAATCGAAGCTAAGACTGACTATCTGACTGACTGCACAAATGGAGTAGTAGTTTAAGCAGTCACCACGCCGTCTACAGTGCTGAATGTTGTGGGTTCAAGCCCCACACAGAACAACACTTTGCGTGACTCACAAATTGTTGTTCTGAGTTTGGCTGTTCTTTGTGTCCGTTTTTTTGTATGTTTATAACCTGGCCCCCGCGATACAGAATATGTTCCTAATAGAGGAATTGTCTTTAAACATAAAAGTAACTTGCAGGGTAATTGATTTTCCAAATAACACTAGGGACATACTAAGTTTTTTTTTTTTTACCAAAATGTAGATTTAAATAAAAAAGAATCAAATTAGACGTTTTATTGCACTTATTTTTTACGTGTGATTTATCATTACATGTCATTAGTGGATCTAATCTGTAAAAACAGTTTCTGCAATCTGTAAAAACAGATGTGACGTATGTGAGAGCTGAAAATAATATTATTTTACCCGATTGCGCTCTAAGGAGTGTTTGTGTATATTTTGTTTGGCACGCTCTGTAGCCTATACGGTGGGATGGATATTGTTCGTTTGAACTGTGATAGTGTAGTAATAGTAGTACAGTGTGAGTGAAATTTGTAAAATATATCATGAAAATTACCGGTTTGTAAAATAAGAGTAGGTACACATTTTCAGTTGTTCGGTTTTTTGTATTTTTTCAAAGATGAACTTTTTTTATTAATCGACTTCATAAAGGAAGAAGTACTCAATTAGACTGACATGTGTGTGTATATATATATATATTGCACAATGTTTATGTAATACATAAACTTTTTTTTTTTTGACGGACTTTTTCAATAACCTATCTCTAGTTGAAACTGGATAGTCTATATATATTTTTAATATGATTTATTCAATACTTTCACTGATATTCAGGATCTTATTTTATTTCATTTGAAACCAGTTTTAGTTGTAAAAAAAGAAACAAATATTCTTTTATTGGTGTATGCAGACCAATTTCAATAACCTATNTAACCTAACTCTAGTTAAAACTTCCTATCCTGGGTTACAATAACATTTCCTAACCATGACGTTCAGATTCTTATTCTTTCCAAGAATAATTATTACAATTTATCATGACTTGGTTCACGTTTATACTGTTTTACACACACAACCTAGAGCCTAGACGGCTTGTCGTATTTTTATGTGAGTGGTGCCAATAGATTCGTCTTAGTCGTGAGAGTGACACTGGGTATATCAAAATTAAAAAAAAAACAAAAAGATGGACTTTTGGCACCATAATTTGATCTCAATTTGCTTTTTTAAATACATTGAGTGTGATATCGAAATAAGAATTCTCAACAGTGATTACGAATATAGATATAACTTATCTATTTTATTTTAAAAAACTGATATAGACGCGGTCGGGGTTTTTTTTAAATAATTTTATTTGTTTAATGATAATTATTAAAAATTAGAAANAAAATCCAGCTTATAATCGAAGCTAAGACTGACTATCTGACTGACTGCACAAATGGAGTAGTAGTTTAAGCAGTCACCACGCCGTCTACAGTGCTGAATGTTGTGGGTTCAAGCCCCACACAGAACAACACTTTGCGTGACTCACAAATTGTTGTTCTGAGTTTGGCTGTTCTTTGTGTCCGTTTTTTTGTATGTTTATAACCTGGCCCCCGCGATACAGAATATGTTCCTAATAGAGGAATTGTCTTTAAACATAAAAGTAACTTGCAGGGTAATTGATTTTCCAAATAACACTAGGGACATACTAAGTTTTTTTTTTTTTACCAAAATGTAGATTTAAATAAAAAAGAATCAAATTAGACGTTTTATTGCACTTATTTTTTACGTGTGATTTATCATTACATGTCATTAGTGGATCTAATCTGTAAAAACAGTTTCTGCAATCTGTAAAAACAGATGTGACGTATGTGAGAGCTGAAAATAATATTATTTTACCCGATTGCGCTCTAAGGAGTGTTTGTGTATATTTTGTTTGGCACGCTCTGTAGCCTATACGGTGGGATGGATATTGTTCGTTTGAACTGTGATAGTGTAGTAATAGTAGTACAGTGTGAGTGAAATTTGTAAAATATATCATGAAAATTACCGGTTTGTAAAATAAGAGTAGGTACACATTTTCAGTTGTTCGGTTTTTTGTATTTTTTCAAAGATGAACTTTTTTTATTAATCGACTTCATAAAGGAAGAAGTACTCAATTAGACTGACATGTGTGTGTATATATATATATATTGCACAATGTTTATGTAATACATAAACTTTTTTTTTTTTGACGGACTTTTTCAATAACCTATCTCTAGTTGAAACTGGATAGTCTATATATATTTTTAATATGATTTATTCAATACTTTCACTGATATTCAGGATCTTATTTTATTTCATTTGAAACCAGTTTTAGTTGTAAAAAAAGAAACAAATATTCTTTTATTGGTGTATGCAGACCAATTTCAATAACCTATCTCTAGTTAAAACTTCCTATCCTGGGTTACAATAACATTTCCTAACCATGACGTTCGATTTTTATTCTTTCCAAGAATAATTATTACAATTTATCATGACTTGGTTCACGTTTATACTGTTTTACACACACAATCTAGAGCCTAGACGGCTTGTCGTATTTTTATGTGAGTGGTGCCAATAGATTCGTCTTAGTCGTGAGAGTGACACTGGGTATATCAAAATTAAAAAAAAAACAAAAAGATGGACTTTTGGCACCATAATTTGATCTCAATTTTTTTTTAAATACATTGAGTGTGATATCGAAATATAGAATTCTCAACAGTGATTACGAATATAGATATAACTTATCTATTTTACTTAAAAAAACTGATATTGACGCGGTCGGGGTTTTTTTTTAATAATTTTATTTGTTTAATGATAATTATTAAAAATTAGACACGCATTTTTTAAACGAGTATATGAGCTTGTCATAGTGATTCTAATTTGCAGAATCCAAGAGTTATCACATTTATTGCGAATGCAGACAATGCAACATGGTGACCCACACAATGGCGGTCTATTGATGTGATACTGCATAATTAACGCTCCGGTTTCGCACTCACCAAAGAAATAAAACAGCACGAATGATATAATGATATACAACGGAATAACTATTTTAATTTAGATAGGTTCAAGACTAAGGTAATCTCACTGACGAGGTTAAAAGGAACGTAAGAATAGTTTAACGTTGTTTTCCTGTGACCTTTTTACTGCAGTCGAGACATTCCTTTTACAACCATTTCCTGGGAGGCCCAAAAGACTAGTTAAACATATTTACATGGGTAAATGATCTTTAATACAACAATAATCTTTTTTTTTTTATATATATTTAAGCTGCCCTGCCTGATGGAAAGCATGAGCAGAATCCAAGAGTGGTGGTCACCATCCTTAATGCGAAAAAGAACAATGCAGCATGGTGACCCACACTATGGCGGCCTGGGGGGAAAGGGGATGGGGAGGGGATGAGGGGAAGGGTTAGATTATGGACCTCCGGATCCTCACTCACTCGGTGAAACATAGCGCAGGCGCTGTTTCACACCGGTTTTCTGTGAGGCCGTGGTATCACTCCGGTCGAGCCGGCCCATGCATGCCGAAGCGTGGCTCTCCCACGTTTTGTATTTAAAAAGGACCTCATGCTATTAGCATTTTAGTATATATAATAGGTATTAACTTTTTCTAGAACGTTTAAAATCAAAAGTCACGGTCCATCGTCGGATCACTAGGCAATGACAGAAACTATAATTTGTATTTATCAAAATATGATAACCACATAACACGTTATCTTAAATGTTAAGCTTATCATGTTTTTACTCCATGGCACCACATAAAATTTACATACATAATAATTATGTCGATAAGCTATCAAAAGAATTAAATAAAATACAAGATCGTTTTTCAATACCTATTAAAATGTACCTAATTGTGTTTTGCACATTACATAATTAACGAATGAAGTTGCTAACAGATTTGTAATCGAAGGGAGTTGAAAATAACATAGACTATCACATATCTTTCTAACTCATCCCTATCTCCTTGGGGAGGAGATTTCCGCCTATTATACCAGAGGCGGTTATATCGCTGGCCAGACAAATGGTAAAAAGATTGTTTGTATCAACTTTTGCAGTGCAATCTTGTATAATTTGCTCCCTTAAGGTAACTTCTACGACACCCATGGTTTGAATGGAGAGCCACGCTTCGGCATGAATGGGCCGGCTCGACCGACATGATACCACGGCCTCACAGAAAATCGTAGTGAAACAGCGATTGCGCTGTGTTTCATCGAGTGAGTGAGGATACCGGAGGCCCGTACCCCAATTCCTCCCCCTATCCCCGTCCCCATCTTCCCAAAGGTCGTCAACGCACTTGTGACACCTCTGGTGTTACGGGTGTCCATGGCGATCAGGCGATACGTCTGCTCGTTTGCCCGTTATGCCGTAAAAAAAAGATATTTTATTATCATTGTTTTTACGAGAATATTTTCTCGAACTTCTTTTTGTAAGATTTTATCTCTTTAGAGAAGGGTTTAGAGTGTTAAATTATTTTTGTTTATAGGGTTTACGTGTTGGAGCAGGTAACTAAATATAATTTAAGATTAATTTTGACTGCACGTATAACGCAGTAGTTTAAGTGGTTGCCATGCCGTTTTCTACTGTGCTGAGACCGCTGAGGGTTAAAACCTCACATGGATCAACACTTTGTGTGATCCACAAATTGTTGTTTTGAGTGAGAGGTGTACTTTTTGTCTGTTTCATGTATGTTTGTGAGGGCTTCACGATATAGAATTTATTCGTAATGTGATCATAGTATAGTATACTGTGATATGTTAGATTTCATCGGATTGAAAATGATGTCGGATTGCAATTTCTGATCGGAACACATCATAATATTTCTACTAATTTAAAATTATTTATCTTGAGTTTAATCGAAATTAATGTATTCGCGTTATAAGAAACGTCCAGTACTCGCATAGAAACTATCAACTGCTAGGTAACACAGTTACTGGTCGATCCTTTACCGTTCAATCGAATATTTGTGAAGAAATAAACGAACGACGGTTATGACTCACTGTTGAGGAAGTGCGGCGCCCCGCGGTTGCGCAGGTTGCGCGCGCGCAGCGCGTGGTAGAGCGCGGCGAAGGCGGCGGGGCAGTGGCGCGCGGAGGCCAGCAGCTTGCGCGGCGCCAGCGCGCCCGCCGCGCCCGCCTGCCGCGCCGCGCCCAGCGCCGCCACCGGCTCGCGCCAGCCCAGCAGCACCTCCACCACCTCCTGCGCCGCACGCCGCACCGTACATACCTCCCCGCTCGTTACATTACAATATCAGCATTGTCTGTCTCCTAAATAAATACCTACGTCTCCTTTCTTAAAAACCATATTACGAAACATTTCATAACATATCATTTTTGCAGCTGTACATTTCTATTAAAAACAATAATCAAATAACCACTGAAATATATTGCTCAGCTTTATTAGGGGGAGAACGGCAATAACATCTGGCCGACCCGAGTGTCAACCTCACCTGCACGCATCTCTGTGTTCTTCTGAATAGCAGACGTTGGGGCCCTGCCTAGGTATGTGCTCCGTAGTGCCTTCTGCTAGATGACCAACGAGACTCTGGCAACCGAGTAATTGAGGACCGAGGAAGAGGCTACTACGAGCCTTGGGCGCTAAATACCCTCAAAAAGAGTAGCGATGGTGCCTTGGGTCAGCACCATGAGATCTTACCCAAATCCAAGAAAACATGATGAATAATAATAAAAATAATGCGATCCGGCTAGCCCCCAGCGCTCACAGATAACCGAGCTTGGGAGTGAGAAATCGGTTACCGAAGACTCTATAGGAGTGACTGTGTAGGCTCCTATAGGACTGAATGCTACTGGTGACAACTGCGTAGATGTGAGTAACCAGGCGTCTACATCAGGGAATGTTACTGGTAAAGGATTTGTCCAACGAGCTTTCTATCCTAGTCTGTTCATTAACAAACAACGATGTCAACCCCTCGGAAGCAAACGGCAGGATAAAGCCATAATTACAGCTCCCTCAACAAATCCGGTACCAACTAATGTCATCAATAACACACCCTGCCCTCCAAAATGGCAAAGAGTTCCAGCAACTAGTGGTAATAAGCGAAAGAAATTGTTAGATTCACCATCTCCTGAAACTATTAAAACTGCTAACGGGTACGAATTCAAAGTGAAACCTCCAAATATACCTTACCGATAAACGGCATTGAGGACGTCAATAATTTAAAAGAAATAATCAGTACAGTTGCCAATAAAGAGGATTCCCTCCTCAATATTATTAATAAAAATCAACTTAGAATAAGCTCGTCAAGCATGGACCTATGGAATTGAGTTACGGGGACCAGCAAAGAACTAAAATGTGGAGATCCTACAACAGTACCAAAATAAAGCACTGAAAAGGATAACTAATGCACCTCTATTAATTAAAGTGTGCGAATTGTATGAGTACACAGAAGCGAAAACTGTTAAAGAGGAGATGGAACACAGATCAAGAGTATACAGGGACCGCCAAGGCTCATATTGATGATGATGATGAAACAACCAAGCAACGGTGCTATGTCAGCAGATGAGTGACAGAAGGCTAAAAAGGCAACATATATGGGACTTTATTAGTAAACCTTAATTAATAGGAGATAGTTTTTTGACTGGAGGAACAATCTCTCCCGCCATTGCATCTTCCACAAACAATCTGTTAAAGGCTAATGAAGCCGATGCAAGATGATAAAAAAAAATTGCTTAGCTGAGTAGTCTAAGAAGGTGACGTCACAATTTTGTATTAAGTACAGTTTTTGAAGTGAAACTTCTTTAGGCGCATGAGGGTAAAATTTTTACAAATGTAACGTCACGCAAGTATGCAATGGAACTGTCGAAAAAGAGAGATAGAGCGATCGAGACCGATTGAGAGAGAGTAAGACAGGGCGAACGTAGCATGAAGCAACTAGCGATGGAGTGAGAGTAGGGAGCAAGCAAGTGAGAAAGATCTAGAGAAAAAGTGAGATGGAGCGATTGTCGTATCACGCACAGTGCCATGGAGCGAGAGGTGGGAGAGAGCTAAGAAGTTTCACTTCTGACATGTGTACTTTGTACGCACGCACTTTTTTTATTGAAAGCTATCGTTTTGACAGATGATAAAAGTGACTAATTTGTCTAAGATGTCGACTTCTCTGTTGGCATCATGTGTCAAATATATGCCGCCCCTGCCTGAAGAGCCGAACCTAATGTTACTACCGGCTAGTGTCAGCTCAGCAGATCTTCTAACGTCTCCTGTACCACCACTCTCATATTTCATTTATGGTTTCATAGTATATGCGACTTAAATCGTTAACATAACACTACATTACAATTGTCATTGGCAAGGCTGACCGGTAGGAAATGCCCTGGGTATTAAGTCTGTCGTTGTATTAAAGTGCATAAAGTAATAAATAAATATTTGTTGACCCTGCCGCTTGATGAGTTGCATCTAATCAGACACTGACACGTGCCAACTCAACAGGACTTCTACCACCTTCTCTTGTGCCATCACACTTATATTTCACTAGCTAGGTTCGCGGAGTTAATCGCGAGTGAAGTAGCAAGTAGAAGAAAAAGTAGCCTAAGCCGTTCATTATATAATTATCTACCAGTGCATGTTCTATATATTTAGTGAAAAACTCTCGGTTTGAAAGAACGTTAAAAATATCGTAAAAATCGGTCCCATTTTTATGAAACCAGTATAAATAAATAAAAGTTGAAAACATAGATATTGATCGTATTTTGGCACCGGGAGAAATCTAAAATCACTAGATCGCAACATTTAATTCTTCAAAACGAAATAACTTTACGTTAACGGTTACAATAGACTCTCCAGAGTAGGTAGGGTACACTGTTTTAACGTATGAGTGTATATCGAACGCTACCTCGTATCCCTTGAGTCGCCACAGCATGTCGAGCGCGAGCTGCGCCGCGGCGGGGTCGAGGCGGCCCAGCGACAGCAGCGCGCAGGCGAGCGGCCGCGCGTCGCCCAGCGCGCCGCGCCGCAGCGCCGCCCGCAGGCGCGCCGCCGCCCCGCCCGTCACCAGCGCGCGCAGCGTCACCTCGGCCACAGCCGGCTGCACCACCAGCGCGCGCCGGCACAGCGACGCCAGGTACGCCGTCACCACCTGCCCCTCACCCGTCTTATTATTACATCATCAGCCTATCGCAGTCCACTGCCGGACATAGGCCTCTCCAATTTCACGCCACTTAGTTCGATCTATGGCTTCTCGCATCCAGCTCCTGCCAGCTTATTATTACACCACACCGTAACCATGCGAGTCCTGTATCAGCCCGTCTGGCTAGTGTAGTATCGTAGGAACGAACCTGATTTCTAAGCAGACGTCTACGTCCAGCAGTGTTTCATTTCAGAAGTAATGCAAATAAGTGACTATAAATTAAAAAGATATAATATATAACTATGTTTTTTTTTCTGGTAACTCCCACATTATGATTAGATATCCTGTATCGCGAGGGACTTAACAAACATACTTGAAACGAACACAAACTTTTTAGAACATCAATTTATAGATCACACAAAGTGTTGTCTCATGTGCGATTTGAACCCATAATACTTGGCGCAATAGAAAACGACATGGCGGCCACTTAACACTTGTAGTCAAAGGCATATTATTGATTTTATAAAATTTCGTCATTTCCTCATGGTATATTTACACATCAAATTCAGTTCTCCTAAAAAAGATGACCTAAAAAGCCCTGCAGACCATCAAAGACCTCGCACGAGACCCCGATGAACCAGTCGGTTGTATTTGTTCGACGTACCTGCACTAAGTACTTGTCCTCCGAATGATGCTGCAGAACATGTGTGCACATGTCGGGCTGAGATATCAACACTTTGAAGTTGTGCGGAGGCTGTGACGGTTCTATCCCCTGTCCGGCGGTGTTGCGAGCCACTTCTAGGTCCGCCCACTTCCTGTTCAGAGGTACGAGAGATACGTTATATAGGCAAACATGAAAATAATACTTAAAATCATTCACAAATGTGTCAGTCTTAGTTTCTTATGGCTATAAGAGAACAACGAACATATAAATCCTAAGGATTCTCACTGATATTCGCAGCAAGTAAATTGCCGAGTTTTAAGTAAAGCTTTCAAAACTAAAGGCGGGGCAGGCGGGGCTTTCTTTAATTATCTAGCATTTTGTGTAACTTTCCCACAAAAATTTTAAAATTGCTAATTAGTGCTACGAAATGTCACGAAGATTCGACAGAAAGTAACAGTCGGTTAAGCCATACGATTCTAGATTAAATTCTATAACAATGCATTGTGGCACAGAAAAATGAGCCTAACTATAACATAAATAAGGTCGAATATAGATAGATTGTCAAATATTCTGTTAACGATTGGAACATTCGGGCAGGAACCAGCAATCTGTGGCGAGTTATATAAGCAAACGCCATGACGACCTCGAGTCAGTTCGGTTTTAGGCTACAGTATTACTTGAAGGCTTTTAAGGGTTTTTGCAATGTCTTTTAGTCGTCATAAGGTCTATTTTTCCAACGAAACGAACCCTACTAAATATCTAATATTATTTTCAGATTACTAAGTTTTAAAAGTCAACCATATGAACGAACTAAGCATGACGTCATAACACATTATTCATACAAATGTCTACAAAACAAGTAATTTTGACGATTATTGAGGCACTGATTTGACCTGGCAGTGAAATACTTTTTAGAATTGGCAAGTCATATGTTTGTTTATATTCTTCTCTATCATTCATTATGTTTCCTCACCTACCCACATATCCTTTAAAAATACCTGAACTGCAAATAAAGTCTACCTGTAGACTCCGTTGATCTCATCAAACGCTTTGGTCAGCTCGACAAGGTATGTACCGGCGTCAGTCACAAGTTGATTCAGCATTTTGTAGATGGTTTCCTTGCCTTGGGTTCGTCGGAGAAGTACGGCCACTATTTTTGATATTTCGTCCTTTGGTACCTGAAGACAGTGATGTATAAATAAATCATAATTTAGAAATTTAAGTCCAGTGTGAATTTATTTAAGTGGAAAGTTAAAGTCTAACAACATCTTACATTCAATTTATAACATTCAACAAATAAATATTTCGGACGTCTGACAGACTAAGCAATCTAGCTCCAAACTAATCAAAGCTTGTACTACAGAAGCCAGATTGACTGAAAGTATACTCATATACGTAGAAAACATCCAAACTCCGAAATAATTACATTTTGAAGATCATATAAATATTTGGTCGACTCGGGAGTCGGACCCGAGATCTCAGCACTGAGCTACCGAGGCAGTCAAAACTACACTACATTTTTTTTTAAATACAACTCCCGCATTAGAAAAACATCCTGTGTCGCAAGAGACTTTACAAACATACATGAAATGGACACAAAAAACATCCAGACTCAGAACGAAGTGATGTCCCACGTGGGATTTGAACCCACGACACTTAGCGCAGTAGAAAGCAGCCTGGCGACTGCTTAAACCACTAGGCCAACCGTGCAGTCAAAAGCATTTCCTTTTTATCTTTTCAACAAACTGAATTATGTATAGGAACAGAACAAATACATATTAAAGTTGAAAGTATAATTACCGAATGCGCTAATCCCGAGGGCAACAGGTTGACCCGCCACAGACACCCTAAACGCGCGTCGATGATGTAGTCAGGTTGGAACACGACCCACGTGTCCGAGTCTGCGCGTCCATACACAAGGATGCGATGATGTATGGAATAATATCACATATTATGAAAATATAAATTTATAACTTTGCATTTGATAGTGGACCGAAAGTGGTGAAGGTGAATTTGGATAAGGGCAGGACCGATTGTTATGGGGAACCTTAGGGGAAGCCTATAGACGTCTTTCTGCTTACATGCTGAACTTTGCATTAGACTGTCATTTTTCATTCCAAATTATAATACCAAAGGAACTTCCCTTATTCGCATATGATGTGTAACATCTGATCAGTGTCCTGTTACACCTTTCCGTCCCTTCCATAGTCCCACTCCCACATAATACAGAGACAATGAGGAAATATGTAACGCTTAAATAATAAAGGATACACATAGGGCAGAAGTTGTCTCCAACGAGCGCCGGCTTCATGGACTCCCCTGTCACTACGGGGATGTGGATCACTGTGTTGTTCTCTGGCTTCGATTCTTCCATTATATCGAACAGCTGGGACGTTTGGCTGGACTGAAATGAAACAATTTATTAGTTAACTGCCATAATCAGTTAGTACGTTCTATTTAAAGACTTCAATGCAAATAAAACAAATTTAAGTGTCTCCCTTTTCACTAAATACAAATAAAAGTAATCAATCAAAGTATATGATGATGATGTTGTACTCCTAGCTGATAACGGCCACGGCGGTCAATCTCAACGGAGAACAGCCACCGACGCAGGAGATATCAAGTGCACATATATGTGCGCAAACGCAGGAACACTCTCTGTTCCCTTTCTCTCATAATCCGATGGGACGGTTAACAGACACGATCGGGGAAAGATCAAGTGCAGGATCGACAGCTTTACGTGCTCTCCGAGGCACAAGGGTTCGGACACCAACTTTCAAACGAAAAAGCCGAAAGGACGATGGTATTTACTTAGATTGGTTGCATTTGGTAAAAATGATATTTGCCATGTTTTTTTTGTCTGTCTGTCTGACTGTTCGTTTGTTTGTTTGTTCCAGATAAACTCGGCTGGATCGATTTTGAAGAAACTTTCTCTGATAGGTAGGTGATGATATAAGAGATAACTTGGATACTTTTTTATACCAGCCTGCCCGCCTCGCCTCGTTGATGTCGTACCGCGGGTAACACCGCGGGGCTCAGCTGGTATATTAATGTGACACGGTGCTTACAATTTGATGTACTATTTTTCGTTAGATTATAAAGTATCGAAGTAAAACTACTAAGTCACAATCTGTCGAGTCGTGTCGCGTCAAATTGTCAACAATGCCTGATTGGTCAGTCTCACAGTATAGGCCATCACCATAGAGTTAATTTGGGTTAGTTAATCAAAAATTGGTGAGTTAATCTTTAATTAATCACAAATTAATTTTACTGCCACAACAATTTTATGTAACTAATTCTAAAGCTGTGAGGTATTTTCAACATGAAATCAATTTACAATCACAAAAAAACTTTACATTCGGCAACAAATGACTTAACAAGCTAATATGGCGTCGCGGGACATATACTGTTCAACCAAGCGCGCGCGAGATGCGATTCGTCACATCCCATATGACAATATGACGGTTTCACTTCGCAAAATTATAGTAAGACGAAAAATAGTACGTTAAATTGTAAGCAGTATGTTACTGTTCACAATCTTTGGACAGCTTACAATCTCGCGAGATGTATTACAATCTAACGATTTAGACAATAAATCACATAGATATACAAATCTCCCGCGCGTGTCTATTTCTGAGAATTCCTGAATGGTTTAGATTCACATTACGGTTAAAAAAAAACTATTTGTGTAGCATATTCGACCCACGGTGTAACCTGCGGGTAACACCGCGGGGCTCATATCTAATCTTAAATATAATAATTGACAATCCTAAAAAAAATATCACTGCGAAAGATTGTGGGTATACCCGTTTGGATGTATAAATGTTTGTTACACTTCCACGCTAAAAGTACTGCACGATTTTAGATGAAACAGATATATGTATACGAAGCTGTGGACGAAGACTAGTGTTATGATAAATAATATTTAGTGTAAAATAAATCCAGGTCGTTTATATTTTCACCTGATGATGAACCACGACCAAATCGTCCACCACATTGACTGCGAACCTGCCGACCAGACCTGTCTTCAAAACGTGAGTGAAGTGGAAGCCGTTGGGACCCATGATCGGCATCAGCAATACCTGTAATTAATAGGTATCCGACTATTAATTTTTCACTGTATTAAAGAACTGTTCAGAATACGGGATTTTTTATGACTCAAGCGAGGAAACCAGCAAACGGGCCACGTGATAAAGGGTAGCCACCGCCATCCATGGACATCTGCAATACACTACCTGATTATGGTCCTGTGTGTTTCTACACAGGATTATAATGGTACCCAGGAATTAATTACAATAAACTGTAATTAACACTCCATTCATGTTAAGAAAATAGTGACGCATGGTTAGGCTCTGCACGCCGACCAATCAATAGCCAAGCATTCGTACGAAACAATAATTTCCTGGAATCTGGTTGGTCAAGGAGTGGTGGCTTCCAATTTTAATGAATTAGTTGCTACTGTTCGCTATTCTCTATACATGTTTAATCTATGTATCGCATAACTGAAAAATAGTGAAACAGGATCAACACATATAGCTATATATTTAATATACAGCACAATTATCATGAAAAAAGCTTTACCTCTGTTGGTCCCGGAGCAGCTGCAGTAGCCGAATGTCCGTGTCTGAACACAGCACACCACGTAGCGTCGCATAACCGAAGTATGAATACGTCGCGTTCTAATACAGGTTTCGATGAGTCAACTGAAATAAATGAGGCAGTTTTAGTATTAATTTTATTAAAGTGAGTATATAAGTAGATAGACTCACGTTCACTCACAAGGGCGTTTTGATACCTTTTGTTGAAGACCATATTTGAATGATTTACGGGCCATTGATAATATAACAATATTGAGATTTTTAAATATTAATATTGTATGTACAAACCTATAGGTATATTATACGATGTAACAAAAAATTTATGCTTTTCGCAATTTTTCCTTCAACTGTGCTAAAAGACATTGCTTCATACCAAATTTCAACATTCAGAGTTCACGGGAAGTACCCTGTAGGTTTTGATTCCTTTGCGCGTGTTGAAAATATGCAGCAGAACTTTTGAATGTGTTGGCTTTAAAGTTTGATTTTTTCACAGCTATAAGGAATAGTAGACCTGAGTATTTGAGATAAATGTCAGGAAGATACCTCAACGCATTCCTGAGAAAAAGTGTCTTGACAGACAGATAGACGGACATGAAAGTGATCCTATACTAACCTTCTAGCTTTTGCAGTTTAGCAATAGTAGAATTGTTTAATGAGAATGGCTGTAGAAGTACTCCGTTGTTGCCGGCCAGTAACACAATATTACTCTGAGAGCACCAGGCGAACCACGCACAACTGTCAAACATACAAAAGAACATTATTGAACATACTTACATTAACAATATCATTTGTTTTTATATAGAACTCAACCACTTTCAAGCACCTATTTCGCTTGATGGGTTAGGCACTGTTCGATATCTCTACTATAGTGCATAGGGCTTACAATTGAGAGTGAATCTAGTCGTTTTAAGCCCTTACTCTTGAATGGAGGGCCCAAAATAATTAACAGCAGAACCTATTAGAAGTAATTTTATTATTTAACTTATTTATTTAATGTTAATAACAATTTATGTATTTTAAAAGCATATTTTAATATCTATAAAAGAACTCAGCTTTATTAGAATTAAAAAAAATGGTAAATGTTCNAAATATTTGTTTTCCAATTAGGATCCATATCAGGGAATTAAAAATAAAGTATAATTACCTGAAAGAAGTATTTTTCAAGCTCTTTAATATTTTTTTCTCTGGCAAGACTTGCAATAATTCAATGCCATGGTCAGTAATAAAAGCTATTTCATTATTCTTAGGCCACACAAAACCCAATATCTTTGCATTCTTCCATTTACAACTATGAGTGTACTCTATATTTGTGGGAGCCAAGTCTTTGAAATTCACAAACTCTACAGTAGCATTTTGATTGTCCAAATTTCTTTGTATAGCCAATATTCTCAGGTCTGGTGAGAATTTTATCGAAATTATAGGACCGCGATCTTCCATTCTGAAGGATGTACACCTTGATTCGTCCATACCATTAACTGTTACGCCCGTGACGCCCCCAGACCTTACTGTGAATACCTGAAATAATAATTAAAACGTAATTTGCAGTACTTTATAGAAGACGATTATTATCTATAGGAAAGGCCTTGAATTACCAATAGTTAGTTAATAGTTAGGTATACACGTTTATTAGAAAATGTTTTGTACAAATTAGTTTGTTACTTCGTGATATAAATGAAGGCCAACAGTTGATAAAATAAAATAAATAAGCACAATTACCTGCCCATTTGTGTCGTCAAAAAATACATTTGTCACAGGGCTGTCGGCATCGAAGCGCTTTGGTTGCTCGGAGAGTGCCAAATAGAATTCATCACTATCTTTTAAATGGAATCTAGCCATGTTTTGACCAAATAAATTTATAATTTGAAAACATGAAACTATTTCGCCTTTGTTATGACACTCATTTGACAAAGAGTTGTCAAATACAAATATGTTACCATTATTAATTACAGTTGCCATTCCACTAAAAATAGAGTAAGAAATGTAAAGTACAGTAAAAAAGTACAGTTTAAATTGAACTAAGAAATTAACTATTTACCGCTATCGCTAAAAGTAGGCGTTGATGCGGAGGAATTTTTTGACGCTTTTGTATGTAAGTTATGTTTTCATTAAGTGGCATTTGAGAATTTATACTATTTTTTTAATTTACAACGCAACTATAGTTTATGGTTTATTTTTAAATTGAAAAAAATTTAATAGTTTCAAGTTACCATAGCTACCAGCGACGCAACAATAAATATTTTTTTAGGCGCTTTACATGAGAGAGTTGTTTGTTATGTTGGTCGTTATAGTAGAAAGAACTAAAGAATCATGAATGAAAATATAGAATTGAAGACTTTTACAGCAAATGATTCAATCGAGGATGAAATACAAGAGTATCATGAGATAAAGCAAGACACGACTTTAGATGATGTAGACACATCATTTTCATCAAAAAAATCCTCAGTACCGGTCGACGACTTTGAGTTTTTTACTCAATACGACGTAAAAGTTGAACCTAAAAAAAATTTGAAGATGAAAAAGACAAAGAAAAAGATTAAACCCTCTAATTTAATGGATATTATAAGCTCTGAGATCGCTGAAGCCAGGATACCGATAGCTAAGAATGTAATAACGCGAGTAGACAGCTCAAAAGACCAACAAAGTAGTTATTTACAGATTAATTTTGGGAGAAATAAGTTTTTGCACAAGACGAGATCATTCTTCTCCGATGCTGAAAGCGGGTGAGCGAGGATTAAATTTAATATACAATATAATCAATATCTGTAACATGATTAAACAAAGCTATTTAATTTAGTTGCCTAGTTTCAAGCCGTTTCAGTTAGTTTAGTTTTGGTAATTTTACTTGTCTAATAGCGATGTAAAGATTTTAAGTAGCGTTTCAAATGTCAAAATTATGAAGCTGTTTAGGAACGACACTTTGTCGGTTTACAATGCAATTTACGTCACGGAAAAATTTATGTAATTAATACAAATCAGAATTAGGTGGTTTCTTGTTTGCTGGATATGACAATTAATATATTGTTAATAGTCGGTGTAATTAGAGCGTTCTATTTCCTCAAGCAATTAATTTTATTTTTTACCAAACTGCGAGAGAAGGACGGTTATGTTTTTCGAGTGTATGTATGTTTATTTCTTTGTCACACCCTAGAGCCTAAACGGCTTGTCGCATTACTACGTCAGTGATGTCAATAAATTTGTCATAGTCATGAGAGTGACACTGAGTACATCAAAATACTAAAAAAAAACAAAACAAAAAAAATAATATACGCAGTCGGATTTTTTATTTATTTTTTACTTGTTAGACTAATGGTATTCCTATAGCAGAGCTTCTTTTAGGAATATTTGAAAAGGCAGAAGTTGTTCTGTAATGTCGTACACATTACAAAACAACTTCTGTCTTTTAGAATGGCACAATTGTAGAATCTGGAAAATTATGAGAATAAATTATCACAGCTGGAGAAATCGGCTTGCTCATTCTTAAATCGGTCTCCCGATTTTCTTCATAATTTCGTCTGTTCTACATTAAGGAACGCGATAATATTTCGTATTTCTGTTTTTATTAGCAACAGGTTTCTATGTGTTATCGTGATTCATCTGATTATGTCTAAACTTAAACAACTTCTAAATGTCGCTGCTAGAGGCGCGCGGATAATCTTTGCATAGCCAAAAGTCAATGTGTGATATTATAATTTATTCCTACTAAACTATTACAGGACAACATAATTTTAAATAATAATAATAACACTCATCTCTCACACCGCCGATTGAATTATTTGTTCAGAGCGGGAATCGAAAAACCTTGGATTAAATTAGGTCATCAATCATTACACTAACAATTGCAAATTGCAATTCATTCATATTTTATTAGGTATAAAACATGTAAGAAATCGATTTATCAAAATTTTATTCCAATAAATTAATATTTGTAGATGGCATCGACAATCAGAGGCTATTTATATAAGTCCAATATTTCCAAGGGTCCTTGAAAATGCTGTTGTGGAAGACAATTTTTTTCCTGTAGAATATGTTCATCCATCTTCCTATGATAATATGATTGCAGAACAGTCAGATGTAGATAAAGATATTACTACTAGATTCTTGGATGTGACTATTCAGAACATTAAATTCAAACATCATCACAATTTTACTTTGGAAAAATTACTATGTACCAAAGTAATCGAAATTTATAATCAGTACGAAGTTGTTCGAAAAACATTAAAAAATTTGTCCAACAATATTAAAGTAAACAGAGACACCAAAGATAATCTCAAGAAAGATCTAGCCAAAGTAAGTCCAAGTAAGAAGGAAAGTATTAGATTTGACGAAACTGTCAGAAAATATACGGAAAAACTCATAATACTAAAAGAAGAACAGAAAGACTTAATCAAACATAAGAAAGAACTGGCTCATAATATAATCTCACTCTGGTCAGACATAGAAATGGTAAGAGAAAAGAATGAGTGTGTAGAATCGGCGTATAAAATAGAACTTAATAAAAAGAAGTTCGATTCGAAATATTTTGAAATAGAATGGAAGCAAACTTTTAGTAATGAATTTACTGATAAACTTGATACAATTGAATATGAGTATGTTAGTAAATATATGGAATACAAAAAGGCAAAACATGAACACAAAGTAAATACTGACAATATAGTGCTGAAACCACAATTGTGCGTTGATGAAGATGCGATTAAAATGGAAGTTGAGGAGCTAGCAGACTTTGTATTACAAAAAGATGAAATAGAACTGACATTAATAAAAGACGAAAGCATTATTACTGACTCTATAAACATAGGCTTATGTTTATCCAAGAACTCGTATAATTTTGAAGTATATGTAGACGATGTCTTTGTTTGCGAATCTGAACATTATCAGAGCAATGACATGTTTTGTGTAGAATTCACTGAAAGTTTTTCAGTGCAAATTTTATCTACGAACACCTGTATATGTTTGGTGTTGCTGGAAAATTCTAATATTATTTCAGATCTGAAAATATACTTAGATGAGATTAAGAGAAACGATGCCACAAGTGCCTTCAATGTTCAACAATTTGTGTCTGGTAATAATATAGAGCCAAACGCTAAACATGTCGGTAGTGGATGTAGTATTAAAGAAATAGCAGTTGCAAATAAAGTAAGGCTAAGAAGCTGTAGTATCTTTAAGGAAAAGCTATTTACTTCTTGTGAAGTTAACGTAAAGATTGGATGGAATGATAAAATAGATGTGAGTCAATCTGAAGCTATAAAATCTTCAATGGAAGTTGGTAAACAGTTAAAAAGATTGCGAGGGGGAATTATTAAGCCTGACTTAAATATGTTGATAGATTTAATAAGTAGAATTTATGAGAAAGACGTTGACGATGAGCAAATGATACAAACATTACAAAAACTAAGTAAATTAGAAATCAAAGATGATGATTGTTTCCCTATAGATCAGAGTAACCCTGACCTCTTAAGACTGAAGTTACTACACTTAAGAAACATCGGAGGATTTAGTAACATAGAAAATAAACGTGTGCCTCTCCATGGGAGTCAAATCTCAACAGAACAACTGAACTGTTTACAAAAAACTAACGAAAAAGAATTTAACATGGACTATTTAAATGACCGAGAAATGGAGATGGACCCTATTGAGATTCAAAGGTTTATAGGAGCAAAGTACGTACAAAAATTGAATAGAAATATGATGAGAAATTTGAATGAATTTTTGCTTCAGAAGACTCATAAAGATGTTGTTAGAGATTCTAACATAAGTTTAAGGTGTGTCTCTTATTAATATTTACTAAATAAATATATGTTTGTGTATTTTGAGGATGTTCTACAGGTGCTCATATTCTACATATGTTCTAGTTCTAGTTTTCGCGTGCATGTTCTTGAGATTTTGTCTCTTTAGTGATAGTAGAATGCATTACAGAAATATGTTCTCCAATCAATCTAACATATCGAGCTTAACGACAATATCGAATTCAGTCAAGCAACAGATGCTGTCTAGATCCCTCTGCAACGAGCAAGAGATTCGAGTGACCATACTTCGTGCTTTCAACTTACTGGATAGAGGGGGGCCGTCGGTTGCGGAAGAAGAAGGTGACGACAACGACGATAAGATTGCGGGTAAATTTAGTTTATCTGAATGATAAATCTATATTTTTATTTATTTTTTATTCGGGTAGGTTACAGCCAACTTTATAATATACATATAATATTGCTTCTCTATATGCCGATTAAGAGCTTCCGCATGTAGAAAGGAGACTGTGCTGTAACATATAATCACACTGTAATTAACTGTAAAATATAACAATAACTATAAAACAGGACATAACTGTAATGGTGATTAAGCCCGGATTAACAGGTCCAGTAAGTATAACGGAGAATGTTTAAAAACTCTTCTTGTCAGTTTTGCAAACTCTGAGAAAATACAATTTATCTTTTAAGTCTCAAATACCGGCTATTTAACAAAATGTGATACATATCTACATCAAAACAAATTGCGCATACTTACGCTTCATAGAAGCTTGCATAATATAATACTTACAGAATATGGAAGATTGTTAAAGTAAATTTCTTGATTTAATTTTGATGGATCTGGTCTTCCGTGGTCATAGAAGATCGGCTGACTTTATCCTGGTCGTCAAATATTCATTTACTGGTGGTCAGTTATTGAAACTTTTCATCATCCTACTATTTTACCGAGTATATTTGGGACTGAAGTGTCTTGGAAATGTTAGTTAATCATTCTTCGTACATAGTTTGAAGTCAATGATTTTCTGAATTTCCAAGGTTTCCCATTTTTATGACCAACGTATAAGAATTCTAAAGATATTAACTTAACTATTTCAATTGCAGGTTTTAAAGTAAGGCCGTTGCGTCCTTTTGTTCGGGTAAACTATCGGGGAATATCAGCCCAGAGTGTTACATCAATTGGCTGTCACCCCTCATGGAGTCATACTTTAAAGATTAAGGCCAAGTAAGTATGAGCCCATATTCCGCAGTTTCATCTGTGCCTATGGCCGTTCAAAGTGTTAAGCTAGTTCAAAAATATTTTCTAAACTTCATTGTAATGATTTCCAGACTGGAACCACTTTCAACGATTCAAATCAACGTCTTCGATGAATATAAATCAAACATTCTTGATGGATTCAGTGAGGAGGACCGCTCTAGCAAGACTGTGCACTTCAGATATAATAATAGATGGCTAGGGACCTTGCATATACCGCTGTATGCTGTACTGTCTTTGGGTATTGTAAGTTCATAAAAACTAATTACCCTTCAAAATGGTTATAGGTATATGAAAGCCTATCACTCGCTTTTATCTTTATATGTCTTACTTTCTTCTGTTTCATTCTCTTTGTACAAGCTCGCTGACTGGCGTTACTGTTGAGATAATTAGAAATGTTTTTCATGACCGAACCATACCCTTTCCACTAGTTTTCCGACACTTAAAGTTGTTGTTTTCATTTATTCCGTTCTATTCTTAAGTGTATGTGTAATCTAATCCTTAAATAACTTTTATTGAACAGGTATAAAATCAGTAACCTTCGTAATTCTGAGATCTACCTTCATACTAGAAATAAAGCAAGTTTGATTTCAGATTCGGGGCACTTTCAAAATTTCAAGCCCTCCACTCCTATTTGGATACGAAGGCCTTCAAACAAAAGAGACTACTTCATTAATCCCAGAAATAACACAACTGATGAAAAAGGATTCCTCGTTCATTACACTAGAAGTTACTACGGGCCTTTCTCATTTAGGAGGATTGCATGCTTACAGCCAACCCTTACCCTGTTCTATAGAAGACGATTATTTGATCAAACACCTTAATAATTTCGTCACAGAATACATAAATGAGTTTCCGATGAGAAATTTTCTGCTTACATTCATAGACAGTGCTGGTAGAAACAAGTGTGTGACACAATTTCTGCAGCCAATACCACTACCAGACAAAAACTTCTTCCCGAAAGCTCAAAGATGTGAGTCTGCAGTTTCAAAGTCTTCAGGACTTTCTAAGAGCTCTTCTTCGAGTGGAAGAAAAAGAGAGCTGGATTTGGAGAGAGTGGTACAGGAGGAGAAGGAATCACTGTACAGTGGTGGTGTACGCGATGGAGATAATTTGTCGCAGATGATTAATACGTGTTTGCGATACGTCGCTCTAATTCCTACTTATGAGTTGACCGAGTCTCATGTGGTTACGTTATTGGGACTTGTAAGTTTTCGAATTTATTTCATTATTTGACTAGAATGAAAAGATTTCAATCTACCTACAACATACACCATGATGTACTGTATTGTTCTACACTCAATTTTCCACCCGTAGGTCTGGTATTTCTTCTTTACTGTACCGTAATAATATATTTAAGCCACTTAAAATTTCACTGGCGTTTTGACATTTAAAATTTAAATTTGCTATTTCACAGGAGTTACTGAAAATTCTACATGGTTCTCCTCTAGACCACACAGTACTTTTAGCCAGTCTCTTTATATACCTTGGAATTAAGTGTTGGGTAGCCATCGGTGTTGGTCTGCCCCGAGGAAGGAGCAGCTACGTACTTATAAAGTATGACCTTACAACAAGAAGAATTGTGTTGGATACCGATCAGTTGTTCAGAAGTAAGGGTTTCCTGAACAAAAGTGATGGGTATACTTGGTATGTATGTGACGCAAGTACCGGGCAAAGACATGAGCTCAGAGATGTCGGATGTCCCTTAAAAACTGTTGATTACGTATTTGACAACGAAAATGTAAGCGTGCAATTACCATTATATATACTTATGTTTTATTTCTTAGTGTTTAATACGTTATCCGTAAAAAAAAGAAAAATATGTAATATTTCTAAGAGCATCCAGAGACAGAACTGTCCCCTCCTACGTTCCGTTTCTAAACGATAGTGATACCAATTTCCTATACAAAAAAAATGAGTAGGTAATCCAAAAATGGTGCTAATGTTTTTGCTCTGCGTGGGTCTACTTACAGCTCTTAAGATTCAAAACCTATTTACATGTGTGCAATCCAATTACTTTTGTTGTATTATGTATGTTCATACAAAAATGACTACTCTGCCTAATGGATAGCATAAGAAAAATCCAAGAGTGGTGGTCACCATACTCATGATACTCGCGAATGCAGACAATGCAGCATGGTGATCCACCAAATGGTGGCCTAGTGATGCTTCAGCATCAATGGTCCTTCGGTCTCGCAGTCACAAACGAAACACGACAGCACGGATGGTGTCATTTTATGGTGATCTTCTGTGCGAGGGTAGTATCGGCCCGGTCGAGCCGGCCCGTGAGTTGCTGAAATTAGCGTGGCTCTACTACCTTGATTTTTTGGATGTAGACCAAGCGACAAAAAAAACCACAAAGCTCCATAATATCGTAGAGATAAACGGTACCCGAAGTTTTAACACTGCTATTTTTCCAGATATGGGTCAACAGACAGTTATCACAAGATTGTGAGAGTATATCGTTCGATTTCTCTAGATCCTCGGAATGGCAACCGGTAAGTACATATAATTTCGGTTTTACGTAATACCTACTAAGATAAATAAATAAAAAAAACCTCTACACATGAGATTATGTCTTGTATATATTATACCTATTTACTCAAGCTCGGCATGGGTTACCGGTGGCCAAAGTAAGCTGGCCAATATGGTTAATTGTTATGAATAATTCTGTTATGTTAATTCTTATATTAACCAGGTGTTCGACAAGGGTGTATTCGTGATGAAGCAGCCAGTAGTGACGGATCTTTCACTATACTCCCCTCCACCCAACGTGGAAGGGTTAAGAGCTGCACTCGAAACTAAAATCAGGGCCAAGATACAGAAGTGGCGATCGCACATGAAGAGCATATGGAATAGGTGAGATAGACTGTGTAGAGGAGCTAATATGTCCCTTCAACAGAAAGAAAGAATCCTCCGACCAGGCGAGATGATCATGTATACAACAGTCCAACATTTGATGTTGGACAGTTGTATACACGCTATTACGGGTCGAGAATTATTCATATCGCGATATAGGATTATCAGTTTCTACGTAGTTTAGTATGTTTTCGGTAGATGGCGCTGTAGTGTCCCTCTTTTGTACAATATGTGGAAGTCGCCATAAAAGAATTGTCTTAACAAACTAATTGATAAAAACAATCGATATCTAAATAGAATTTGTATAAAATTTAACTAAGCTGTTGAGTGAGACACGGGTTGAGCCTAATTCAGGCATGCACCGATTAAAGTTTTTGATCGTAGTTTTATTAAATTATTTCATGTGTAGAGACCATCCGTAGAAATAAATATCATTACCCTAGTTTTGCATTAGTGTTGCGTAAGGGTTAACGAACCTACTGTCTTAAACGTGTCCACATAAATTATTACTACAATTACCTTAGATATAACGTACTTGACGTGTACGTAATTACTCATTCATTTAACACCCCAACACTAACTAAACCTGACAGTACCTATTAATACATTTAAGTTTATACTTACGAAACTCAACATGTATTGTTAAAACTTCTGACACGTGTTACAAATCCAAGGTTGGCAAAAATGAATGTGGGTTTCACAATCACGCTAAACAAAGGCGTACACAGGTTCTGTGCCAGGGGAGGGGGCAATCCGGTTTTTATAATAGACTGTCTGAGCCCCGCTATAATTCTTGTAGTCGCGAGTAAAGCCGCGGGCGAAGCTAGTCTAAAAAATAAGGGCTATTAATGTACTTTAAGACTGGTTACTCCTTACATCATAACTATATACAGGTGAAAGTCCCATCAATATCAGTCCAGCCTTTTCAGAGATTAGCCGAAACAGAGAAATAAAAATTGTAAAAAAAGGCCCTCCTCGGTGCGCCCATGATGCTAAACGAAGACTATGATTATCCTGTTTACTTACACTTTTGTTTTTTTTAGGTATTGCAGCACGCTTCTTAAAGATATGTTGCCACAGTGGGAATACTGGTCTTTTAATCCAACGACACCAAAGCCGGGGTTCAGCAATAAATTGAAACAGTTAATGGTCACATACAAGGTATACCGACAAACTGTCCATTAAATTTGAGTAAACGGGAGAATGAATATGATTTGAGATCAAGACCCGCCTTTGACTGATTGGTTCGTAGCTTCCTACGAAATAATAATTTCTTGGAACCTATGAAGGAGCGGAGCTTGTTCGACACGTCACTATTTTTTCTAACGTTAGAATATAGATGTATATAACATACTATTGTGGTACAATAAAGTTCGCGTGGCAACGGATTGACAATATATATTGTCACTGCTCTTGTTTCTCTTAAGAGTGTCGTATAAGTAAAAAACGCAAGACAGCACTGTTAGATACGGAAAACTTGCAACAAACACTATACCAACTTCTTCAGGCAGCATGATATAGTAAAACTTTATAAATTGTCGCCTATGTGTTATTCTGATGTATAAGCTATATTATTGTAAAGTTTCATTAAAATCCATTCAGTAGTGTTTACGTGAAAGGGTAACAAAACTCTATCCATACTTACAAACTTTCGCGTTTTAATATTATAGTATGATGCGAACCCGCTATGGTTCAGTCGTTGCTATGACACCATTCGGCGCAACTTGTCGCACTGCCGCCGCGTATCGATATCAAGCAATATTGGTGTTAATTTGTTAAGCTAATATATTTATTTTCCTATATCAGTTTCTTTCATTTAAACACATAATCTTAACTTTGATGGAGGGGTCCGCCTGCGCATGGCTACTCCGTACGGTGTGTTGCTCTATATGTCCAGTCGTTGATTTTTAAAAGCTATTATCGATGGTGAAAGTTGGTGCATTTTCAAATTTCAGATTTTCGGCTTCCCACTCAACATGCCATATACAAATACCAAGTCAGTAATATCAACGGTAAAGTCGACAGGCTTGCATGTGACCGACGACCCTAAAATTGAGTTTGCGCTCGGCGTAGAAGTGTACGCTTATCCTAACAATGTTGTAAGTGTATGGGTATTTCTCGCCACGATCACTAGGACATAAATAAATAGTATATTATATTTTGTGTGGTTTTTCTTTCAACTGTATTGTTAGAGAGGCTCGATCTGGCAACAGTCAGGTTCGAATAAAGGAACAAAATCCTGGTCTACTAAAACTACTGTCTTCTCAATCCATTCTTACGAGCAACTAGCTGAGTCCCGCGATGTTACCAGCGGTAAATGTTGTACATTTACAACAGCATATACCACCACGGGTCGAACCTAGTCCAAAAAAGCAGCTTAAGTTACTCCTTATAACACCAGCTATCTGCCAGTCAAAGTCTCGTCAAAATTGGTCCAGCCGTTCCAGAGAATAGCAGAAACAAACGGACAGACAGTAAAATAGTAAAAAAATATATTTTGGTATACGTAACGTGTATATGTATACATATACATTTAGTATAAAGCGGTTATTTTATTATTACAAACAGACACTCCGATTTCATTTATTTGTATAGAGCGTAGATGTGTATAGGTAACTGTTCCCAACATTGCTTTCTATACTAATATTTTCTTTGAATATAATTGTTTTACTATCTGTTACAAAGAGGCGTGCCTCTTATCAGAAGTGGCACTAAAATTATCGTGTGTAGTGTGGCTACCCCGTATGTCTTCTGGCTACCCCGTCGGAGGCACCGGCGTGAGTATATGTATGTACAGTTAGTTAGGCTAACGACAATCGGGTGACGCAGGCGCCCAACAGATCAAATTAGATTACCGAATACGTCACCGCAGACTTGCTAAAATAAGCATGTGCTAATGGGCACCCGAAATGTTTAAACAGGTAAATATTTGGGTTAACACCGGCCACCAAACAAAAACTTTACAGAAGAGCAATATAAAATTTTTATTTTTAAAACTCATCTCTCTGGATACTATAAAATCAAGTTTATTTTTATAATCTAAATAAAAAATAGAGCTTGTATGTCTTTTCGTTTTAATGCTAACAAAATAAAATTAACATTTATTCCATCGTAGTATAAAAATATACGTAAAAATAGAAAAAAGGAGATGCTTACACGTGTTTTAGCGATCGTTATGATATTTGAAGCCCTAAGCGCGGGTGGACGCTGTCCGTCGCGAGTATCATTCAGTTCCGGGCTGACTTAACCTAAGCGTAGTGTGGTAGGTGGCGGGGGGGGGGGCTTAGCTGCCCGGGTCGTCGGTTTTGGTTAGTTTGGAGCGGCGCAGCTGTTGGATGTAGTGGCGCTGGATGGGCTTGTGCAGCGCCAGTTGCGCGAGCGCGTCGTCGATGGAGAACCATTGGCGCTTGCGGCCCATGAGCCGCGAATCTTCCCACTCCGCTAGTTCCTGGGTTACCGTCATCACGTACACTTCTGTTCGGTGTTTGTGCTCTCGGTTCTGGAAAACAATTAGAAAATAACTTCAATTACATTATTTAGTACTTTGAAGAGTTAGTGAAGAAACTCGTCACATCAATGAATTGCACAGTTCATCTCTTAGCAACTTCTGATTCCTAGAATATTTTATTTTCTTCAAACGCCATTACCGGGAATCGCAAGTTGTCTGATGAATTAAAATATGTTAATATGTTATAGTTATATAGTACTGTAAGAACTCGACATTTCGAAATGATATGGTATCATATGAATTCTCATTAGGTGGATCTCTGTACCTTTTCAGGATTGAACACATACAAGCGGTCTGACAAATACTTGTCAGCTAGTAGTTAAAGCTATAGATCTTATTCTAGTTTCTCTTTTCATTTACATCTAAGCAAATATCTAGACTTCAATCTTATTCAAATGTTTATACTGCGGAGTCTGAGGAGGACGCCAGCGTCCCAGAGGTAACACAGTCAGAGTTGGGGGCGGACGTGCTGCGGCTCCGGGCGAAGAATGCTGCCCCGGGGCCCGATGGCATTCACGGCTGCGTGTTGGCCCTGGCTCTGAAGAAGCTGGAGCCCCAACTGATAAGTCTCTACTCAGCGTGCCTGGAGCAGGGCCATTCAGTGGAAAGCTGGTCATCTGGTCCTGCTCAGAAAAGCGGGGCGCCCTGCGGACTCGCCGTCCGCGTACCGGCCTATAGTGCTCTGCTGGACGAAGTGGGAAAGCTATTCGAGCGGATAGTCGCAGCCCGCCTCGTCCACCACTTGTACGAGGAGGGGCCGAACCTGGCCGAGTGCCAGTTCGGGTTTCGGGATGGGCGCTCCACAATAACAGTGATTTCGCGAGTGAGAGACATGGCGGAGGAAGCGGTCTCCCGGGGCGGAGTGATGTTGGCGGTGTCCTTGGACATCTCATTTGTAACTCGTTCAAAATTCATAATATATTCTGGCAATTTAAGCTAAATTTTAACATCAGAAATTTTCATTCAAAATCTAGAAACTATAGTAAAAACTAGTTCTGAATTTAAAGGTAATTTATTCGTTAATTTGAAAGCGATTGAATCTAACAAATGAATACAAATGAGCTGTGATTTGGGACAAAATGAAACGCCAGACGTATAGGTGATGAAACTTGATTGTGTTGTTGTATAAAGGTAGTTTAATGGATTCAAAAACACGTTCAAAGTAGGAATTAATGTGATTATGTAGTAGGCATCAACCTCACATACTACCGAGCCTGTCAGCATACGACCACGTCCAGAAAATTTGATTCCATTTACATTTTCCAAATTAATTACCTACCAAAAAAATAAAAAATCAGAAATAAACAAAGCAGGATATTTAGAAATAAAATTCGCCTGTCGTGTTGAAATAATTATAATAACTTAACGATAAACTCGTGGAGTTAACCAAATTCATATGGCAGAAGCTCATACATATCACCAAGTAGCAATAGACAATAGACAACTGGCGATTTAGCAACATAAAGTTGCAAACCTAGCTGAGTGCGATCGCCAATTCAAAGTACTAAGTTGACATTCTGTGAATCTATTTACTACGCTTATAGATTAAAAACAATATTAGAGCTCAAGAGAATTAGAGAAATATTGAAGAAACGATAAATCAAATTGATGATTGATATGGAAGTAATGTTCAGAGTAGTCATTATCGTCTCCAATTTGGAGAAAAAGTGAGAGTTAAGTGTATCAAGGGCAGTAATATGTGTTAATTGCGACGAAAAATAACAGGCAATAATTATACTTTGAGCAACTAGATTAGCTTTTGACATAATTTTCAAACTAGTTCAAATCACTAGCATTGAAGTGATAACCATCCAATGAACTCGTGCTTACTAATCTACTTAAAAACACAAGTTTAAACGGCTTTTAACCATGAAAGCAAACCCTGACTCTTATAGGCGATAAGACCGGCAATATTTGAGAAAGGCCAAGCTAATTATACACATACACTTTGTACAGGGATCGTTAGTGTTAACTAGTATGACGTCTGATATTTTTGTTTTCTGCATAATCAAGTGTATCGTTGTTGTTTACTTCCATATTACCACTCAGCCCTTATGAAGACCTATTAAGAGTAAAATTTCAGAAATCCTTCCTGAGTAAGTACTTTCAACATCGAAATCATCAGCTATCAATGAAATGCCAAGGGGTTCTGTATTGATGAATCAGTACTGTCTTGGAAATTAATTTTATGTGAATAAGCAGCATATAATCTCGTAATATATTCCAGGGCGAACGAAAATGACCCGTAACCGGGTCAAGAATAGCAAGTCCACGAAATTTATAGTAATGGGCAAAATTCTTTTCATAGCAAAAAACATTAATGTAGGTGACGGTTTAAAGATTCGTGACATGCAATTTCTGAATTCAGATTTAGAAGTGAAAATTTCTTCACTAAGTACAGCTAGCGTCGATCGATGTTGAAAACATTTTTACAAACATTAAAAATAATAATCTAAAAGAAGTATTTCTTAGTGTACTGATATGATCAGAATCATAACAGGAACAAAGTATCACATATGATACTGAGAAATTGTACTTAGCTAGACAGCAGAAACATCAATAATATTACCAATAGGCAAGATGACTAATTTTGAAAAACTGTTTTATGATGTTCGGAAGTATCTCCTATTGTCAAAAACAGTTATATTTCTACAAAAAAATAAGTTTTATAAGGAAAAAACTGTGATGTCATTTTTTTGTTTAAAATTCACGCCACCATTTGTCAACCAGTGGCAATATCGCTCCTAAAAACAGTGAAGTGATCGTGCATTATATCCAAACAAAGTGACTTTTATACATAAGTGACGAACTCGCTATGATTGGTGTTTAACTTAACATGGCAGATTGCTGTATTTTGTAGTTTTATTTTGTTAATAAACTTTTAATCTCGCTCTAAATATGAAAATAAATATTAAATATGCACTCGGTGATTAGAAACAAACACCGAGGCAAGCTACGACGGCGCGGTCAGTATCTGGATGGGTGACCGCTGGTGGCATGTTACCATGAGCGTCTCCGTGATTCAGAGGTCACGTTAAGCAGTCGGTCCCGGTTTTATCATACGATAACAGTCGTGAAGCTTAGTTGTAGGCCTTCGGCCTTCGGCTTAAAAACATCCAACGGCATAATTTACGTAGCCACAACGTATTCTTGCCAGTACCCAACCCGCGCTTGGCCAGCGTGGGGCCTTAACGTATGGCCTTAACCCTCTCCTGAGAGGAGACCCGAGCCCAGCAGTGGAACATTATGGCTTGTTGATTGATTGAAATACGTTTTTTATACTCTATGAACCCTATTTCATCAGATATATACATTTTAGTGGTTCTTTATTACTGTCATCATGCCTATGGGATCGTACCCCGTCAGGCATGCTCAACTTTGCCTGGTCGAAGGAGATACCGTTGCGTTAAACACAAGAATTTAAAACCCGCTGTAACACAGATTATATAGTGGAACACTACTTTAATAGAGTAAGTGCTTAATCCAAAGGAAATAATGGATTTACCACCAACTTGTAAGGCTTAAAACATCATAGACACAGCATCTAACGAGAAAGTTTCTTTCACTACAGATTACTTCTAGTCATGTTTCTGATTTGCAAGTTATTACTGCTTTTATTACTACATAAGACGTAAAAACTGTAATAAAATAAGAGATTAATGTGTGTAATCACATAATTATTCCTAACCACTAAATTAAAAATTATATATGACACGACGCAGACTNCGCAGACGATACTAAATATTTGAAGCATGTCGGTATCTCGTTTATGGTTTCTTGAGGTTTACACTTGTCATTTTTTTTAAATCCAAAAAGAATATTGCTTCGATAATTATTATTTTTTATTTTTGACCGACATCTTAAATTCAAATAGGTTTATAATTCTTTTAATATTTATAACCTTAAAATTATTTATTTGTACACGCAGGCATACATCTCGTTTGTACTCACCGAATTCTGAAGACAAAGAATTCAACCCTAAGAGTGGAAAAATACAGCATGTACTTCTTGCAATACTTAGCAATAGAAATGTTTTTCGGCTCATCGATTAATAGTTTTCCGAACATAATGAAATCAATTAACAGTAATATTGTGGTTTGTGTACAATGAACGTCGTGAGACTTACTAATAGCAATCAGAATACGTTAATTAGTACAACCATAAAGTAATTGCTAAAGTGATTATGATGTCCTTAACTGAGATAAGACAGTGGTTCTCATTAGTACTGTGGTTTAAAAGGAATAAAAATATATACATGAAAGCAACGATTAGCATTTGGCGTCGTGGCGAATATATCGGTTATAGCGGTAAATATTAACCTATGAATCAATGTTGGATACATTGGTTTTTTCATTTGCCCGACTTCATTAAAATCGATTCTTTAGTTTAAACGGGAAAGCTTTGTACTGACAGATTACGACACTGAAACAGCGAATGTAATCGCATTTATAGTATAACACTACAGTAAATACTTTTAATGATCACGTGTTTTAATATTATATATTCTTCTATATATAAATTAAACTTTAGTAAAATTAATGTAGTTTTAACGAAAATTATGCAGACGGAACAGTATAAAACAGGCACAGTTAAAGTTTACGTAGAGACGTACTGTAGAATTCTAAAAAATAAATACATGATTTATGGTGGAATTTCGCCCAAAACGCGACCACCAGTTATATAACTATCGCGTCTCGTTGTATGTACAAACACGAAAAGTTGAAAAGAAGACTAATGGGATAATGATATGAAAGAGTTATAACCTATTGGTATAAAATCATGATTGCCGCACTGAAATTAGATAGGTACTACAAAACACAAATTAAATTGTTGAGCAGAGTTAAATTGAAAACGTCCTGTGAGAGGATAAACTCAACGAGTAAATCTATACACAGATACAAATATAAAAATATGCAAATATGATATGGAGGAGAAACAAAGTGGGCGATAGCATATATGCAGGCTGTAGCCTTGCGGAACACGAGCATTCACAGGTATGGAGTCTGAGCATTCACCGTCTACTACGACGTTTATGCTTTTATCTGCTAAAAAGCTAGTAACCCATTCGCTTCGAAAGAAGCGAAGTAATAGAAAGTCACATTATTTGCGAGTGATAGGCTTTATAGGTATTTTAACCTGAAAAATAATTACCGCGATAAACATACAGGCGGGCTTGCTAGTAAGAAATAATAATGTGCAAGGCCGCGGGCAGTAGGTTGTAAGTATTACACATTTTCGTAGTTTAACCCATTATAACATAAATAAAAAGATCTATTGCCACGTAACAAAGTTGTGAGTAATTTGCACGAGTTCTTATCTACAATAAGAAACTGCAACACTAGTCATTTCCGCAACAGTTTCTAGAAAATAAACAGTAAAGCTTTGTGAGATCGCTGAAAAACAATTGTTTTAGACAGCTGTAATATGCTGACATTGTATTCCAATGTTCGCGTTAACTGGCGTGACGGGCCTGTTAGTTTAATGGATAGTGGTCCTAACTGCTTAATTGGGGCTCCTGATTTCGATGCCCATCTAGGACAAAATGGTTTTATGATGAGCCTGATTACTAGTGTCTGTGTATGGAGCGGGTCTCGGGACCGGCAGACATCTATAAAATGTAATTAGAAATGCTGTGTTGAAGAGGTGTGCAGTTATTATTATTACTTATTAACAGCGATGCACCCTAATTATTTAATTCATTTCTACCTAGCTGAGCCCCGCAGTGTTATCCGCAGTATAACAACAATAGCGGTTAACGTCGTAGCGAAAAGTAAAAAAAACCTATTTAAAAAGTGTAAGTATGCAAATTGTTTTAAACTAGCGACCCCACCCGGTTCAGCTTCGTACGGAAGTCTTTGTAATGCTCGGATTACCTCATTATAATATGCATATATTACATATATTAACCTTCCTCTTGAATAACTTCATTGCTGAGAACTGCAGTAATATTTAAAAGGTCTGAGCGAACAGACAGCAAAAGCGACATAATTTTTACCCGAGTACGGCAAAGCGGAGGGTTATGATATATTATGTAAAGACATATCATCTTATCCTGTGGAGCTAGTATCAGACTTCCTCTTGCTTGCCTATTTGCACTACACATCGATCGCAACATTCGCATTTCAGCTACGTGAAGGCCTCTCATCCGTTTTTTTCCAGTACACAGATCCATTTAGGACAGTAAGTTTGATGGTGGTTCTTTTCGAGTAGGTATGGAATGGCGTTGGATAATAGGGTCGAAGAAAAGAGAATAAGATCACTGCTAAGAGTAGAGTAAGAGGGAAACTCGAAACAAACTCTATACCAACTCGTTTGGCCAGCATGGTATTCCAAAACCTCCTTCTTAAGACGGGGTCTATTTCCATAGCGGGCATAAATAAAACGCTTTTTCGGAAATTTAGAAAAAAAAATATAATGGAGAGATACATGGAGAGGTTCGACGGATCAGCTAGTTTGGGTATAAAATTAGATTTAAGAAAGTAATCTATGCTTAGTACCATAATATACATTCTAATTGACATTAAAATGTCATAACTGATTTATTACTTACAAGAAAAAGGTTTAGGCTCAAGTTTTTATTAGATTCGGCGTTTTTGGATTTATCGCTACTTCAATTGCGAGGAGACATCGTAAAAAGGCACCGTACTCTGCCTATATTTAGTTTTTATTCTAAAGACTAAAGTTTCAAACAAAACTTACGAATAATTATACCTAGACACAAACTAGCGACACACAACTTTAGTCGCAAAAAAAGACTGCTTAATACGAGCACTTAATATCCTTTATTAGCTTGAAGATACGGATGCAGACATCTATGGAAACCCTCAAAATAGCCTTCTCTGAAGACAATGAATGGTTTTCAGCGTCCTTGGAACATGAAGAAAGGCAAGCGGAATTCCACAAATAGATGTTAAGTAGAAAGGTTCAGACAAAAACTGAAGTAGGTATCGATTAAGTTCTACTAAACAATTGGCTTTAGTAGCCAGTTTTTACTTTAAGATCGCTACTAAAACCGTCTCAAGGTTACACGGGCAAACACTTTCCCAAATATTGTATGTTTTTGTTATGTACTGGCTGTGAGAGCACCTACTGGTACGTCAAGGTCCTGGGTTCACACCCTTGAACTACCGTTTTTGTGTTGAGTTCGAAGTATGAGTTCGATACACACATGGACACAAAATATAAAATTTGTATCATTTTTCATTTATAACAATACTAGCTGGGCCAAGCGGTGTTACCCTCGGTACAAAGATAATGTGAAATATCTTTATAAATTGTAGCCTATGTGTTATTCTGATGTATAAGCTACATTATTGTAAAGTTTCATTAAAATCCGCGTTTATAATATTAGTAGGATATTCCGTTCAATTTGCATCTAAATCCATTCAGTAGTTTTTGTATGATATGGTAACATAACATCTACAAACTTTCGCAATTAAAACATTAGTAGGAAGTAGAATGTTATGATATAGGTATACTATATCCTTACTTTATGTGTATTATTATTTCATTGAACATTATAATTGAACTGATAAACAATTTATAAACATACAATCCACACAATATATTTGGACCACTGGTAACACTGCTGGCCTCAACTAGTATTTTACACATTAGTATAACATGTATGCTGCTATTTACTACAACAAGCGATATATATAGGGGGTGGAGCCGAGGTTAAAAGTTAGTCATAATAAGAACACACAAAAATATGTTCAATTTGAATAGTTAATATTTCCTCCTTTTTTAAGGGCATTTATAAATAGAAATTAATTTAATATGTGGATTGTATTAGTATTATCAAAACAGCTAATATACTTACATACTGTTATAAGTTATGTAACTCCACAATAAAACTTGTAATTGTGCAGCTTATATCACTATTTAAAAAAAAGCATTTTCGTATTTAAAAACTTAGTTCAAAACCAAACAGGGTACATCTTTTTACTTAATTAAGAAAAAGCCAAAAATAAAAAGGTACAAAATTTGGCTGTCTATAGATGTTCATCCATAGCACCTTAATTATTGAACCAATTTTAATGAATAAGATGTATTAGATGTGTGATTAACATAGGCAATATTAATTCTATTACATTGGTAGTAGTTAAACACACAAACAGATTGAATAAATAAGTGGTTTTCGAATTTAAAAACTTGGTTCTAGCCATATCAGAGTAGAGTGCTTTTTATTTCAACATGTCTCTAACTATCAGGTGTCATTAGATATTTACACAAAAACTTATTTGTCTTATAATTAAGGTAAATTATTAACCAACCATTAGTTAGTTAGTTGAAAGAAATGCGTGATGATTATTAAGGTAATTTAATTACTAGTGATTTTTATCAGTATCTCGACTGTGGTATGTCAGGCTCACTAAAATGACATTGCTTGCGTGTCGTTGTGAGGTGGGTTTTTTCTTTTCCTCTGATATGGAGAGAGAGACGATGGCTGGTCCATGCGTCATACTCGTGAACGGGTGCTGCTTGGGGTGACTGGTCCGCCTAGTCAGCAATGCTTTAGCCAATACTATTAATTTAGTTAGTTCAACTGCAACTTCACCCTCTTAATCTAGTTGCGAATTATTTTTAACAGTACATTTTGCAACTGAATGTAAGTAGATGTGCACCTTGAATGATTTCTATGTTTACGTCCAGACCTTCAATAGTATCACTGAGTGTTTTCTTCTTTTTTTGTTAGTACATTAGCTTGCACAGGGTTAACCATTTATGTAATACTAATACCTATAATGCCTTTTAAAAAGAGTGGGCATGAGTTTCTTTGTCAGTATTCTTCTCATAAGGCCCTACGCATTTTGGAAACTGGAAGTTATGGATTGACACAGGCAGGCAGTGAATTTTAGTGTTTTCACCTAATTCACCTTGACAATAGAGTACATCTGGCATATGTTTGTATCGATATATGATTTTTATCTGTAGCTTTAATTTAACGTTCATAAATGTCACTTGGTGTCTTAATTGAATAGATGATTTTGAATTTGAATCCACCTCTGTCAATAGCAGAAGCCTTACACAAAGGAGGTTTTGTACATAATAATAAATATGTTTAGACATTTTAACACACAACATTATCTAGTCCCAAACTAAGCAGAGCTTGTACTATGGGTACTAGACAACTTATATCAATACTTATATACTTTTTTTGTAAATACATACATATTATACATAGAAAACACCCAAACTCTGAAACAAATAGTTGCAGATATTTAATAATGTTGTGTATATACAGCTGTGTGTTAACGGTCATAAAGTTCATAGTATTTCCATATATCCCTGAGGATTGTATTGAACTAGTGACCGCCTGCAACTTCTAAACGTGTAGTTATTCATTTGCAAAAAATATTTATAATAAGTAGTTTTGTTCAATTATTCCTATATTTAAATACCATTAAATCCTTCTACCACAATTACTTTGACTTCACTTATATATTACCATTCCCTGTTTTGGGGTTATAAAGGGTAATGATTTCTAAAGAAACATTATTAGTACACCTCCACTTGGTCCATGTTTTCTGATATTTAATCTTTGTAAAACATGTTTCAAAGTAGATGACAATAATTATTTATTTATAGTCTAGATATTTTGTCAAGCACAAAAAGCAGCAAATCTTGACTCATAGTGTTTTAAAATTACAACTATGCTACACATGGTAATTTATGCTCCAAAAGAACATATGTCAGCCATTATACACATTTAAAGTTGTTGCTTGTTTTTACCAAGGAAATATATAATCAATGGAATTAAGGCCGAACAAACAGACAGAAATAATTGTTAGTGATCATTATGGACTGTAAAAAGTTATGGTCTCCTCTGAACAGAGCAACCAGCAATCTCAGCAGTTCCAAAAAACCAGGTTTAACATCAGAATAAAATACCGTCTTTGTGTTTCTTTGGAAACAAATAGTAACAACCTCATTCCATATTTGTTATTGTCATGACGTGCAAAAACACTCATTTTTTGTTGTGTCAAACAGATGTACTCAATAGTGCGGTAAAAACCTGTTTCCAAGGTGTGATGACAGCTTACCTCGAAAACACCTAGACATCTGCCCAGTTTGCCGATGACACCAGCTTCTTCGAGTACCTCACGCATAGCAGTCACTGAAGGCTCCTCTTCAGGCTCGACGCCGCCGCCTGGCACGATCCAGTTGTCAGGACGTCGCGACGAAGTCACCAGGAGAACCTACGCAACACAACGTCACGCTACAACCTCTCCTCGCTATCCCATACCCTCACTATCACTCTAAAAACACCATTTCAACACTAACCTCTGTTTCGGCATCAGAACGAACGCAGATACACGCCGCGCGACGTCTAAATCCTTCGTCGTCATAAATCCGAATCGAATTAGGCTTCTCCTTCACCATTTTTTCATTTAACACGTAAACACGAACTAAACAGACGATCACAAACGAAAAGCTGACATCAAATATAAAGAAAAACTATGAACCGAACGTAATTTTTTAATGATCAACAAACGCCATAACTGAAGTATCCTATATTGAACGTATCCATTTTCTACTAATAAAGTTACACAACGTACATGTAAAACGAAACTATAATAACAATAACGCTACAATTAGAGCAATATTTCAGCTAAAACTAGCTATTGATCGCGTATTTTAAGCCCATGTTGAATGGTGCCTGACGTTTTATTTCTTGGCGAAAATCGAAATAGGTTTTTCGGAAAGCAATAGGGAGTCTATCAGCTGACAGCCGGAAATCGGAAATTGTATTGCCGTGTAAGTACATTTCATTTTTCAATGTTGCTATAGTTTGTTTACTTGTCGGTTTCGTTGACCTTCAAAATGGTCGAGTCTTTCAAGCAAAGTTAAATGTGTTCCTTTTTGAAAACAACGGGTAATTTTTGATATTAAATGTACTTAATAAAATAGAAGCATAAACACAGGTTCTCCGAAAAGATTTTATCTAATTTACACAACTTTTCTGAATATTTTCATAAATTCCCGCTGGATAAAAATGCATTTTTTCTATGACATTGTTGGTCACTGCACATTAAATCATTAAAGGCAGCATGTGAAATTGTTTTAGAGACAGTATTTTCTTTTGGCTGTGCGCAGATGTACCCCCTGTGTATGTACCCACAACATGAGAGGCGTCACGAGTGCGTTACCGGCCTTTTAAGAAGGAGTACACTCTTTTCTTGAAGGTTTGAAGGTCGTATTGGTCCGGGAATACCGAAGGCGACAGTTTATTCCACAAATAAGAATAAGAAAAACGATATTTTTAAAGAATATAACTTAATAACATGCTGACTTTGCTGGAAACATTGCATTAATATCTATATTTAATAATATTGAACATTTTCCGATGTCACTGATTCCAGAGAACTTCGGTTCCATTGTCTAACCATAGACAAAAAATATTAAAAAGTTTCTTTAGTCTGTGCCGTGCATGAGTTTGTTTTGTTTATGACAGTTACGTTATTTCAAATTGCTTGCTTGCATTTCCAGTGTGAAACCTAATTTGTTTTCAATTCTTTTTAGGTGTCATGGGTTGGTGAAATTATTTATTACCTTCACTTTTTAATCAAATATGTTATGAATTTAACTTACGACAAGACGTTCGTGACGTTTACACGTAAATTTTTAGTCTGGAAAGATTTTTAATTGTCTAGAGCTATAATTTATATAATTAGCATTGTTTCTTTTTCAGAGGAAAGCTTCGACTTGGGAAGACTGTTGAGGAATCACCAGAAAGCACACAAAAGTAAACCTTCGCAGTTCGGAAGCGTTGCAGGCGGGGTTTGTGTTTACCATTAAATTACTAGTGATAAAAACTTCATTTCACCATGTTTGAGGCATCTGAGTCTTTTAATTTCAATAATGTAGGTATAGTCAGGTGTATTCATGTAGATCTACTTTGCATGTAATGTTAAATGCGTTTTATTATGTATGCAATTTCATTAGTGTGGAAACTCATTCAATTTCATAGTTTGAGCTTTCTCATTCTTATACGATATTGTTAGGAAGTCCACTGGACTTGGATCTAACTGTATAATGCATCTGGCAGTTTCATAACTTACATATTCATTAGGGTTCTGATTTGGTGATTGTCTTTTTTCATACATCTATACAAAAAATAAAATGGAAACATCTATTTGTAATTTCAAATTATTACAGTTTTTCATTTGTATATGAAAGTATATATGGTGCTTACATCTGTCTAATATCAATAACCAATGTTATCAAGAGTAACTTTTACTTCTTTTATTTAATTAAAAGAAAACATTTATTTAAGCCTTTAATATAAATAAATATAAATTAGAACAAAATTAAAATCAAAGAAATAAAGAACAGTATCTAATTCAAAAGCAGCAAAATCAGCAGGGCAGCTATTGGCTTCTAGTAGTACTAATGATTCAATAGGTCGAAAGACCTACTAACCGTGATGTCCGACTGGACACACACATTGGGGTGCCTAAAAAAAAATAGAGACTTTTTTGAACGCAAGCACTTTAGTTACTGCATGGTGTCATGCATGCATGCATTTGAAAGGTGTCATAAAAACACTTGTGATTAAAATTTCCTTGAATCTAAAGCTATCTGTGGTCACTTGCATCAAAACATCTTGGCACTTACATACTCTTATACAAAAGAGTGCACATATCAAAGTTTGTATTACTTCTATTAGTTTTATCAGTAGACATATTTTATTTCTGTTTAGATAACAATGGGATTTTATAGTTTCAAAAAAGGCTTTTTTAATAGGGTATATGAAATACAGCTACCCTCAATCAATCTAGTCTAGGAGTTCATGAAGTAGAATTAAGTGTGTTTATTATTGGGACAAGTCATGTATACTTATTCTGCTGTCGTGATAGAGCAGAAAGTAAAAAAGGCAGTCTTGAGAATGGAACAAAGAGAAGGTTTTTCTTACCATACTTTATCTTGCAAGATAATTTACTCTCTAATTTTCATACAAGGAAACATATTTAGGAAGAAACTTGTTTTCACATACCATCTAAATCTATATGTGGTGACTTCCCACATACAATGCAAAACTAGAAATACTACAGCGCCATCTATCGAAGATAAGTTGAACTACAGAGTGACGAAGGAACCAAAGAAACAGCATATATATAACATCAACTGTTAGGCAGTGGTCCCCCAGGTATGATCACCACATCTGGTCGGAGGATCCTCCCTATGTGTAGGAGGAATATGACACCCATTCCTCCATATATATTAATAAATAAATTTGAAGTGTCTGTTTCTAATTTCAAATTAATAGCCTTGTCTGTCTGTTTATTTTATTTTCTGGAACATTTGGACTGATTTCGATCCCATGGATGTTATTGTACAATATCAACCAACCAAAAAGGTACAGTAACAAACCACGAAACCGGCGTAGTACACAGCATAGGCACGGAAATAGTAAGAAATAAAAAAAATACCCATGACTTAATTTACCTCTATTCTATCCCTTCGGCAGTATTGTACACATGACTTTTTACATGTACAAGTATTGACATTAATGCAAAGTATATTGTCATGAGTGCACCAATATAAATATAAAACATATATTCCGCATTAAATTAACAGCCCAAAATTACATTTCAGGTGAAAAAGAGATTTGAAAATAATCTAAAGTACCGCAAGAGCAATCGCCTTTCATACTTCGACAATGTAAGAGACTTGCCAAGAGATGAGAGCCCAGCTCCACCTCCCAAGGCCCAGTCAAAAGAAGAACACAGAAGGCAGCAGTTGGAAAAATGGAAAGAGCAAAAAGAAAAGCAAAAAAAAGAAGCAGCTGCAAAAAAGAAGAAACCATTTGTTGCAGGAGTAGCTCACGCTCCACTGAAGTTCGTACCTCCACCCCCTATTCAAAAACCAAAACCCAGCACAACAGGTAGAGTGACACGATCTCAAAGTGCTAGAAATGATACCAAATCTAGAGAAACTAAAACCACAAATACGAGTCAGACTTCATCAAAGTCTTTTGCTCCAAAAAATGCTTCTTTCCGACCTCCAGAGATTAAAAACGTAACAACCTTACCAAAGTTAGCTCTTGTGAAAACTAGAAAAGATAAAAAACAAAATATTACATTTGATCCAGTTTTGCCCACTGTACAAAAAGAAAATAAACAAAGTCGAACTAGGGCTTTAAAACATGTAGCTGTAGAAACTGTAACTGCACAAAAACAGGCTGTAAGAAAGACCAAAGCAAAGGCAACCAAACCAAGTCCAAAAAAGACAAAATCAGGAAAGGCTACTCTACAAAGCAGTTCATCAAGTGAAAAGGAACAAAATGGTAAAATTTCTCCGATTTTGAGTAGTCGGGGCTCAAGAAAGTCACTGGCAGCCCCAAAGTCACCTATTGTTGGCAGTAAAACACCTAGAAAGTCAATGCAAATAGAACCTCAACCGTTGACTCCTAAAAATCCAGTACCAAAAAGTGAGTCAAGCTCAGAAGAGAGATTACGGTCTCCAAAATTAATTGACAATGCAGCTCTGACGCCAGAACAAATAGCAGATGAGGCAAAGAAAATAAGCCCTTGTGTCACTGTGTCCAGGGGAAAAGCTAATGCTAGAAAAGAAATGAAAAAGAAACTTGATGAAGGTAATATTTTTTTATTCTCTAATCTAACATAGGTTTTAATTAGCACATAGTGATACGGTGGAATTGGAGATAAATATGGCTAAGTATAGCATCTGTTTTGTCTTATTCTTTCCTTGAGTAAAATATTGTCAAACTAATTTCATTTATATACTAGCGACCCGACCACTTTCGCACTTAAGCTTCGAAATTCTCGGTTATCTTCCTAGAAAATGTACCAAAAAACAAAATCAAATACTCTATTCCTGAAAACTTTATAAAAATCCGTTGAATAGTTTAAAAAATCTAAGTAAGCGGACAGCAGGAGGCACTTTATTTTATACTCTGTAAAGATACATCACAAATATTTCCTACTTATTCAAAGCTCGTTTTTTCGCCCAAGTACTGCGCTGTAATAATCTTCATGCATTACTGTGTTATCACCGACTAAAATTTCTATCAAATTATAAATAGTTGTCTTAGTGTCTTTATTAGAATGTATTATTTTATCTAAAAATTTAAATAATTCAGTGATAAAATTAACTGTGACAACACTGATTGATGAGATCTCATCTCTCACCCATTTTTTAATAGAATTATCTGCTAGATCAAACTTAGTGAGAATAAGTTTCCCATCCTCCTTTTCATACAATTTGTCTATTACATCAAGAAGCATTCGAAGTGCTGCTGCTTTCATTTTGTCTCTGTTCTTAGGGTTGTGTAAAATTTCAAATTTTAGGGAAAGTGTTTCTTTCAATTCATAAAAAAACTTTTTGATGTTATCAATATTAACTATTTCCTTTAACACATGTTCAACAGTGTTCTTATCTTTTTTTATATCAACAACCATGTTTATGAAATTCTCATTGTGACTTACAATCATGCCGAGTAGTTTTTGAAATATTGTCAGTTTATTCTTTGGCATCTGGAGTATATCTGTCACGAAGTGGCCACAGTGATCAGTGAAAGCTGGATAATGTCTACATATTCTATAATTCATGCAAATGTATTGCATTTCCTCTGATTTTATATATGTACTGTTCTCTTTGATAGTATCCATTATATGTTTAGTCACGTTCGTAGGGACACCAAAATATATTTTTTTAGTGCTACGGCTATTGTGAAATGCATCAAGTGTATCATTTAGAAGTTTCATTTGACTTTGGTAGAGGAGTCTGCAGGCCACCTCAGCGGTGTCGATCATTATTATATCTTCACTATAAACCGGTTCTTGTTTATTTGGCACTGTTTTGTCAAAGTATTTCTGTACTTGCTTAGTGTAATTGTGTATCATAGTTCCTATATCTACTTTTCTACTTTTTAATTGTAATTTGTTTGATATATATAAGTCCATAGTTTTCAAAACCTGTTCACCTCTGTGTTTGACATGGTCTACATATTGTATCAGTTCACTAACTTTGTCTGTTTTGTCTAAGTTTTCTTCCAGGATTGATGCAAAAGTGTTTCGCTTGTCCATTGATTTATAGGAATGTTTGAATAAATCGTTTACTCTCTGACGGTATTCCGTGTTGTCTTCGATTAGTGACAGAATAGAAGAAAACACTGTAAGAAAAAAATTATTTTAATGTTTTTCAAAGTCAGTTGTCACCAGTAGAATAGAAATACCTTGTTTCAGGGATTGACTCAGAGTTTGGGTTGGTTCATTTTATAGACGATCGCTTGCCTACCGACAAGTTCCCGAAGGAATGTAACTGTTTCTAGCACGGCCAAAGAGACTGTGATATTGCTTCGGTGGAGTTTGGCGATTTTTTTTCCGTGGTATGGCTCTCAGCAATAAGTAGTCTTAAAGTGTCACACATATCTTTTATTGGTGATGGGCTGCAGTTTTTTCGTTACGACTTTTAATTTTTAAAAAAAACTTCGTCCCAAGTAATATTCCTGTGTCCAAGGGCTTTCCAGTCACGCATGAAACGGACACAAAGGATATCCAGACTCAGAATTTGTAGACAACGCAAGTGTTGTTCCTTGTGAGCTTTTAAACCACAACACGTAGCCTAGTAAAATACGGTAAGGTGGTGCCATCCATCCGTGCACTCTAAACCCAGCTCGTTCCTCCATCCACCTCCCCATCCTCCAAAGGCCGGCAACGCACTTGTAACGCCTGTGGTGTTACGGGTGTCCTTGAGCGGCGATAGTCGCTTACGGTCGGTCCAAAGTGGCTTGGTTGACTGATGGTTGGATACGTGAATCAACCCAGCTCCCTCAAGTAGCGATTCTGTATTAAAACTCTTACACCTTAAAATATCGTACATACCTTGTAATATAATAAATAAATGAAATAAATACATTTTGGTATACAACAACACGAATATCTCAAATACAACACTGAATCACTGGAAACATATAAAAGGCATATTATCACACAATTCGTCATGGTAATTTTAAGTTGTAACTGTTTTAATAATTACTTTAGTAACCATAATACATTTTACGTAGATAAACGATGTTGTGAATCATTAGTCCGTTCCTAGAATTAAATTATAGAACCGCTATAGATCGCTATAGACCGCTATAGAAACCTTACTCCATCGGTGTACAATACAATAATTAAAGAATTACTTCATACTACATAGGTTTCTTATGAGTATAGTGAAACTTGGCCTATACCTTTGTGTTTTGACACGAATATGGCAGTAAATAAGTGAAAGTATATACTCATTCATGTAGAATGTCGATAAAATATTAAGACATGCGTGTTTCATATTCTAGGCTTACTAGATGAAGATGCGAGTGATATGGACAGCGTGGACCATTTCAGGAAGCAATTGGCTTCGGAAATCAAGCGCATGACGGAGATGTGCGAGACTTGGGAGAAGATCTCTCAGCAGAACGTTTTGCCTGAGACTGTTCAGGTAAATAAGTAGATGTGTTTTTTGCAGGTTTCAATTATGGTCCTGAATAAGGTTATTGCTGTAAAATTTATATTGTTACCAGTTGACCCTGTCACTCTGTTCTTATTTTTTATTAGTGAGAAATGACGCAAAAATATATACAGAAGCAGCATTAATTGTATACAAACTGTGTATTCTAATTTCGATATTCTAGAAATTTTTGTGCATATTACATACAGATGTCATTGAGCACTTTTTGGATAAACAAAATCTATGGAACTCGCGTCATCGTCACTGAACGCTTTCCATGTGCTATATTTTTTCAATTTTATTTAAAAAGCAAAGAAGTTTAATTCAGGTAATAAGCTGACCCGAAATGAACAAATCGTTCTTTGTAGTTTCAAGTTTTTACTTCTGTCGGTAGAAGTCATGATCGTTAGGTGCTTTTTTCATAAAAGGCAATTCCAGTACCATTATATCGAAACGGATATAAAGAACACCTTGATCTCGATGGAAGCCACTACGAAAGTGGAGGGTCGGGCTAAGCTAATCCGGCGCGTGGTGTGTTGGCAGGAGGCGGCGCTGTCGGCGGTGGGGCAGGCGCGGCTGCTGATGTCGCAGAAGCTGCGGCAGTTCGCGGCGCTGCTGGACGCGTGCGCGCGCCCGCAGCCCGGCGCCGCGCTCGTCACGCCCGCCGACCTGCACGGCTTCTGGGACATGGTCTTCATGCAGGTCAGCCGCCCTACCCTATACGTCCTGTGTGTACCGTACAGTGATATGTCATTGTTACTGTCCTTCCTCACCACCGGTGCCAGCGATGAAGACCACGATCATAGTGGGCGGGACGGGTACGTCGGTAATGAGTTGCAGATTTTGATCATTCGGCAGAAGAAGATGGAACCGATGGACGAACTCGTCAGGGCACTCTTCATGATAAAGACGATAAAGGGCTACCATCAAGTTGACATCTCTTTACAACTGCCGATGGGATGATAATCCACTAATAGCCACTCATATCATATCTCGCTACTACTTCTAACTCCTGCAATCGCATCACTTTGTCGTAAGGCTCCTACAAACACTAACTATCATCTTTCTGTGTATGTGGATACTATTTAATATTTAATGACATTTTTTTTCTATATTTAAGCTGCTAAAATGACTCTGCCCCGCCTGATGGAAAGCATGAGCAGAATCCAAGAGTGGTGGCCACCATCCTCAATGCGAAAAAGAACAATGCGGCATGGTGACCCACACTATGGCGGCCTGGGGGGAAGGGGGATGGTGGATTGGGGTATGGGCCTCCGGTATCCTCACTCACTCGATGAAACACAGCGTAAGCGCTGTTTCACACCGGTTTTCTGTGAGGCCGTGATATCACTCCGGTCGAGCCGGCCCATTCATGCCGAAGCGTGGCTCTCCCACTTGTTTAGAAAGTCGTTACGTCACTCGCCGTTTGTGGTCATGTTATAAGAAGGATAAAATATTATTTATTTGTTTATTTATTTTGATATTGTACAATAAAAAGTGTGTATCGGTAAATAGTATGTAAAAGAAATTAAGTTTATAAGAATATTACTTACAACTTCTCTGCTTACCTCATCTTAGCCTGTGATATGATAACAATAAAATGATGATGGTGCTAAACAATACAATAATATTCTAAATATTCTAAGTAAACTGGCTGATACACACCTTGTTACCCACGCTTGTTGCTGTGCCTTGCTGACACCACGAGAACACTACACTTAAAAAAAAAATGGCCTATATGCTACTCCAGGCTATAACATATTTAAGCGAAAAACTTCATTCATATCCGTTGAACTGCTTTTGCGAGCAATAGATATAAACATCAAACAAACCTGAATAATATTTTAACAAAATAACACACTCTCTTTAGGTTGAAAACGTGGATGTACGTTTCAAAAATTTGGAGGAAATGCGCGCCCGAGGCTGGGTGGAGCTGGAGCCAGTCGCAATAAAGAAGAAAGTGGTAAAGGCTCAAGTGAAGAAGGTGACGAAGCCCTCGAGAGGCCCCAGCCAGTTGAGAGATCTTATTGCAGGTGATTACTATCATACTATTTCACTTGTATATACACCATATATATATATATATATAAAAGAGGAAGGTGACTGACTGACTAAGACACCCAGTTATCAATGTGGAGCCCAAACTCTACTTAGAATTTTGTATGTAGTTCTTTTTATAACGTTGTGAAGCGTTATCATAAAACGCCTAAACACTTTAAGCAGTTACCTTATAAGGTATAATATAAGTGTTGCATGTTTACGTCTCGGGTTCGATTCCCGGGTCAAACCAAGTGTTAGTATATTCTGCAAATATTTGTTTCGGAGTTTAGGTGTTTTCTATGTATGCATTTACAAAAAAATAAGTATATAAGTATTCTATCGATCAATCACTGCCTCGGTGGCGCAGTGGTAGCGTACGCGACTGCTGTCCATGGGGTCTCGGGTTCGAATCCTGGGTTGGACCAAATGTTTGTATGATCTGCAAATATTTGTTTCGGAGTTTGGGTGTTTTCTATGTATAATATGTATGTATTTACAAAAAAAAAGTTTTTATGTATTAATATCAGTTATCTAGTACCCATAATACAAGCTCTGCTTAGTTTGGGACTAGATGGCGTTGTGTGTTAGATGTCCGAAATATTTATTTATTTATTTAATATTTATCTAGCTTTCATTGTACAGGCTCCACTTAGCTTGAAGCTAGATGGCGTTGTGTGTCGGACGTAAATATAAAAAAGAACTTTGTATGTTGCGACTGTGTTGAGGGGCTTCTTACCACAGATATATCTGTTAACACTTAATCCTATGATAAGGAAGGATAGTGCTATGAGCAGGTTAACAATGTCCCCTAAACACTTATGGGTTTTCTTTTGTTGACGAGTGGAAAATTTCCTTGGATCTCTGGTTCATCTGAGAAACACACTGACAAGTTACTTTTCATGGTAGTAGAGCCATGCTGATTTTAGCACGGTTGGGCCGGCTTGACTGGGGCGGGGTACTACCCTCGCAAAGAAAATCAACGAAATATGACAGCGTTCGTGCTGTCGTGTTTCGTTGGTGTGTGAGAGACCGGAGGCCCAATGATGCAGAAGCATCACTGGCCTAGTGATGCTTCTGCATCATTGGGCCTCCGGTCTCTATGGTGTAGATCAACATGCTCCATTGTTGCATTGTTTATGTTGGCAATGAGTGTGTTGACCACTACTCTTGGATTCTGCTCATGTGTTCCATCAGGCAGAAAATAGGCATTTTGGAAGGACCATACATAAAAAAAGAACCTGGATTGACACTTCGACTAGCCAGGCTTTCTGAATAATATAACTAATTTATTTTACAGCTGCTAGGAAGGCCAAGAAAGAGCACCAAGGTGATACTTCTTCAGCACCTGCCTCTCAGGGCGCTGGTGAAAACAAGACATTCGACGCAGGTTTCTTCTGCGTGCAATCGCCAGTCAAATCGCCAGCGGTGAACTCCCCTGGACAGGGAACTCCAGGCAGAAATAGTTCTCTGCTGAAAGCTGTTCTATCTAATGAAGCTAAAAAGTCGGCCTCTAAAGTTAGTAGTGTTTCAAATTAAATTTTTTGTAAACCCCCTACCCAAGCCCTTAATCGAGTAATCATACACCAAAAATGACTCACATCATTTTGGAGGAGAACTGGTACTCTTTGCGCCTTCGGTATCCTCACTCACTCAGTGAAACACGGCCCAGGAGCTGTTCGACACCGGTTTTTTGTGAGGCTGTGGTATAACTTCAGTTAAGTCAGCTCATTCCTGCCGAAGCGTGGCTCTTCCACTTAATTCTTAATTTCTCTTTTATTTTCACAGAACTCATCATTCGCCATGTTACGTGCTTCGGTACTTGGCAAGAATATTGACTGCGACGGAATAGCTCCCATACCAGTTAGTACTTTCTTTATAAATAATGTGTTCGTTAATAAAGTCCACCGTGTACAATATGTATGCAGGAAGTTTGTATAAATAAATTAGCTGACACGGCGTAATTCGAACTGCCGGACATACAGCAGCACTACCTACACTACACTACCAATCCAATAGGAATGATAACTATTTTTGTGGATCTGTTTTATGATGTTCGGAAGTATCTTTTAGTTAAAAATTGACGCCAAAACGTTTGTGACGTCGCAGACGTGACGTCACTATTTATCAACCAGTGTCAATTATAACTCTTATAAACAGTGGGAGTGATCGTGGATTATATCCGAACAAAGTGACCTTTATACATAAGTGACGTAACTCGCTCTGATTGGTGTTCAACTTAACATGGCTGATTGTTGTATTTTGTAATTTTATTTTTGTTAATTTACTATTAATCTCGCTCTAAATATGAAAATAAATATTGTTTTTATACTCTATGAACCCCATTTCATCAGATAAGTACTTAATTTTAGTGGTTCTTGGTTACTGTCATCATGCCTATTGTGTTTTTTAACCATCCGGGAATCCATTGTAATACCTGGACAAAAGTATTAAACACATGTACAGAAGAATTATAAATATTAAGGTATTATCTTTTTAGTTTAATAACCCCATTAGTTCTGGAAAAAAAAATATCATCTTTTACTACTTCCTAATTTTGTTATTCTTTACAGCAAACACCGATGACGCCGGTGAACATTTACGCCACTCCAGGTCGCAGCATACTCAAGCCATCAAACACTGACAAGAAATCCACCAGGAAATCCATCAAAGTGGTTCTATTTGACCACTCAGATACTGAGTCACACGACACTTCGTACCTGACTCCAGACAGCGAGTTTAATGATGTTGTTCCCGGTAAAAACCCCGATAGCGGTATCTCCCTCATGGATTTGGACAAAGTGGAGAATAAAGAAAATTCTAGAAGGAAGTCTAAACTCGTAAGGCAAGATGCAGAAGATAGGAGTCCGGTGTTAACGAGAAGTAGAAGAAAGAGTTATCAAGATGATGTTGTCACACCGCGAAGGTCATCAAGAAAGAAGGTGCTACAGGAATCCGAAGAGAATGTGGAAGTGAAGATACCCCAACGTTCTTCAAGGAGGAGAAAGAGTCAAACTGCTATATGATGTCTGTAATAATTATGTTTTACATATTCAAGATAAGATTGGTTTGTGTAATTTTTGATTGATTAATAACAAATATTTCTATATATTTGTTCAATACATAGATCTTGTAAATTAGAAAGGAATGGACAATTTCAGTGTAGTTTACAAAAACCAATATTACTTGACTAATTTGTCAGCCTGTTTGTTTTTATGTTTCACAGTAGCGCCTAAAGTACTGATACGATATCAATGTGTCAACAGATTCGTAATAATGGCCAGGGTGATACAGGTAATATGCAACTTATCAAAAGGTTCTACATAGCTGGGGTATTTAAACGTTTTCTCTTTCTCACCAGGTAATATGGTTGACTTTATAGCATTTAAGAAGTTACAATTCTAAATGGTTAAATGAAGTGGCTAAATTAATGCATAAGTATATATTTTTTTAAATACCAATGTTTACAGAACTAATACTGCTATCTAAAGAATGTAATTATTAAAACAAGTAATTTCATTCAATATCATTAGCCATGGGATGTCCACTATTGGGAACAAACCTTTTTCAGTGACTTAAAGGACCAGTCAGAAGCATCTGTATATAAACAGCACCAAAAGTTAGACATGGACAATATTTTTCTATCCGAATCATAATAACTAAATTAGTTTTGTTATTGGATGGCAATATAATAAATTCTTGAGAAAAACTCTATACTCTGTTTAAAAGCGATTATCTCGACATATGTAAGGCAGATTTGAATAATTCTTTCTGTATTTGATAGAGTATTATTTGATGATAGTTAAAGGCTACGTAACATCACTTCATATAAACTTTAGAATACAGCACATAGATTAAAACGCTTCATATTTGACTATGAAACAATGTTACCACTAAAGGGCTTTTTACCCGACTACGGCCAAAAGGTAGGATAATCGCAGACTGTTTGTAGGTTCCACCGTACCGACTAAACCACTGAACCATTTTTAAAAAATGAGTTGACAATAGATTCGTAATAGTGATCCAGATGACATAGACTTTAGTTGTCGGCCTATAGTTTTTTTATATTTTTGTTCTCTTGTGGAGGAGAAGAATAATAAATATAGTCAAAATAAATTAAATACAAGCTTATAAACAAACAAAATATAGGTACAGGTGAAACTGATAAAAACGTGTTAAAAATACTCGGTTGTGTACGTCAAGAATACGCATTGTTCTGTGTTGCCAGAGATATAATAATATTACCATTTAAAGTATTGTTTAAAAAAGATGTTCATGTTTGAGGCAAGTTTAGATAATAATGTTAGATTATATAATGTTAAAACTCTTTTTGTGTGGGATGTTTTAAAGAATGTGAAAATATTGATAAATATCAAAATAATAAAAACAAACTCATTTAATAAATATGTAGTCTACTTCTAGGTATTTGTCTTAGAAACGACAGGTATCTATACTTTTGGATGAGGTTTCGCTTGCGTTGCTTTGTTTGTATCCAGCCTTGGTAAAACCCAGGAAAGGTTTTTTTTTCTGGATGAACCCGAAAATGTATATATGAATATTACTGACAATGTATATTAAGCTGTCTGACATTTGCATTTACCGTATTAATACTGTTTACAATATGTAGTCTTTCACTCCAGTCTTTCGATTTTCTTACGGAACACCTCAATCCTAAATTCCTCGATGGATACAGACTTTGTAGACACTGTTCTACTTCCTGCTTTAATAACGAACTTAAAATATACTAGCTGAGGTCAGTAAAGGGGCGCAGTTAGTTATACGTAAAAACCTTCCTCTTGCCAACACTTATCATTTGTTGAAAACTGCATTGAAATCCGTTGAGTATTTCATTTTATACTTCTTCAGACTTCAGTTGATGCTATATAAAGATTCTCGTTTAGAAAATAGCAATGATTCGCCAATACAGCCCCGCCAGGTGTGAGCACTGAAGAATCAAGTGAACAATTCTCGTACGAAATAATTTATAGGAAACCTGCCCACTTTGCTTAGTTGACAATCTATAAATGTTAATAGACAACTTATGGGAACGACTTCTCTCAACGCTAAGTCACGTAGTCAAAATACTAGCTGAGAGAGACGAGAGGTATTAGCGAATGATCTAGCCTAAGTGGGCCATCACAGATGGCGACGCACTTGCCAAAGTGATAACTCTGCCTGGATAGAAAGCAAGACTAGAATCCATTCAAATCGCAGACAATGCAACATGGTGACCCACACCATGGTCGGCCTCTTGAGATGTTTCTGCATAATTGTGCTTCAGTCTCGCAACGAAACACGGCCGCACGAACGCTTCACTGTCACATTAGGTTGGTTTCCTGTGCGAGGGGAGTATCGCCCAAACCAACGGCATACTACCACAATTTTCTTCATGTGAATGTTTTCTAAATAAAATCTGCCTAATCCTGACTCTTATGTACATAATTATCTTCTTTCTCTTTTATTTCCTTTTAATATAAGTACCCAATCATGATCTCTTATTTCTTTGTCAAGTTAGGGAGTGTTTGACCGTTTCTTTTATTGTGTTATGTAGATGTAATCGTGTTTTTTCTTATTGGGGGCAGTCTTGGGTCTAGTGCCTTATCACCGAACTCATTCTATCCAAGCTACCTTCAAATTGTACAAGCATTGATTCCTTTTTGTACATGTAAACGATTCTGCACGCCATTGAGATCAATACATGACAAACCAAATTTATTGCTTATACAAGTAATTTAGTGTTTTGCTGTACTTACCTAGTATTTGTCATATACTTAAAAGTGGCCATTAAAATTACAACATTTATTTGTTTATTAATTTACTACTAGCACACAAACATACAATATTTCTCAAAGAAATTTATGTGACTCTGTTTCCCTTCGGAAAAAATATTGTGCTGTGAATGTAATCCCCGTGACTGCCTCCCTAGGCTATGTTAGTGAATGTCTGTTCTATTTAGTGTCTATTAATGTAAACGTGTATTTTTGTATGTCTTGATTATTGTACAAAATCTAATAATAATATACAAAGTTGTACACAACAGTTTTTTATTTTTACCTTTCGACAGGGCTAGTATGTGATCTCGACTGCTATTGCCAAGTAATTGATGACCAAAATCATTTTACCTGGAACTCTGGATGTAATTTATTAACAATACTTGTATATACCTATATAGAATTATAATAAGAATAAATTCACACGTCGCATGCTCGGTCGTTAGATTTATATGGTAATATATATTTAGAAAGATAAACATACTCATGCAATATTCTGGATGTTGTCCTGCAGTAATGTGTTGCCAAGACCACGTAAGTAAGACGTGGGACAGCCACGTTTCCGCAGGAATGGGCCGGCTTGACCGGAGTGATACCACGGTCTCACAATACCGGTGTGCAACAGCGCCTGCGCTGTCAGTAAGGACACCGGAGGTCCAAAATCCAAACGTCACGTGCTCGCGCAACGCCCAACCATCAGTTAATAATACTTACAATACAGAATAAGGGCCTTACAAATTCTTATGTAACGCCAAATGGATTCATCCAAACGCGAGTCTTTGCCAAATTCAGAGAATAACTAACAGTAATCCTCTGGCTCAGTACACTGACACATTAAGCACTGTGCCAAGTCGTTATCTTTGCACGACCGGCAATAGAACGCAAGCAAAGGCTTAGCGATAAAAACCTTTGACGGTTGAGGGTAGATTTGAGCTTTTGAATTGTATACATATATTAATTGTTAGTTGGTACTGAGTTCGAGATGGTTAGTTAATACTAAGCGATTGTATGATAGAAGCATAAATTATTGAAGTGTTTGGGGCAAACAGCAAATGGTACTCTCTCTTAAAGGTGTCACTTCAACTCTTGAGTTTTAAGTATTGTCGCTCTTCGAGTTCTTCCCGAGAATTGGGGAGAGCGAGGTTTTGGACTTCAATTACTAAACTCATTCGGAGGAAGTAACGAAAGTATTGCTTAACACCGGTAAGGCGACCTTGGGCTGAATTATAGCTCTCCCAATCCCAAGTCTCGCGGTAAAGTAAACTATAAGCAAACTTACTGCAGGGAACTAGGAAGCTGCCAGTTGTAGAATAACACTACGAGTCCATAAAATTGATAAAGATAATAATTATGACAAGAGATGGAACATAGTAGGATCATAAATCTTCGGGTAACCTATAAGAGGTGAGGTACCTATGCTTATGTACTCTTACGATGCGAGTCACACTGACTAACGGCATTAACTCAGAAATGGGAAAGGGGCCCTCCACTCCACTACTAAATCCCACTACAACGTTGTTATGGGTGACTTCAACGCCAAAGTGGGAGTACAGACTTGCGGCGAATTGGTAATAGGATCCCATGGATTTGGAAACAGGAATCATAGGGGGCAAATGCTCATCAACTTTCTCGAGCGGGAGGGGCTGTTTTTGATGAATTCATTTTTCGAGAAGCGGCCCCAAAGAAAGTGGACGTGGAAAAGCCCGGACGCTATGACAAAAAATGAGATCGATTTCATCATGACGGACAGGAGGCACATATTCAGAGACGTCTCAGTGCTCAATAGGTTTAACACCGGTAGCGATCACCGACTAGTTCGAGGTTCTCTGAATATCAACTTCAAGGCTGAACGTGTCCGCATGATGAAGTCCAGGCTCCGACCAACTCTGCTCCAAGTCGAGATGGGATTTGAAAAATTCCAGTCAAATCTGAAAAACCGATTTGTTGCCATGGAAACCACAAGAGACGTAAACCAGAACCTTGAAAATGTGGTTCGAATCCTCAGGAGAGAAGGTACGAGATTTTGTCAAATGCAGCGTACAGGCACGAAGTCGAAACNATATTAGATATAAAATCGGCAGAACAAAACTGTAATTCGGAAATTTTGAAAATCTGTCAAAACTGTATATATTTAAATTATCTGATATATAAGATTCTCGTAATCTAATAGATAAGCTGATATAGGCACGTGACTTCGTTTTCTATTGCTTTTCTTACACAGTTAATTTAATTAACAGAACATTTAAAGGAATTAATATTGTTTGTTTCTAGCTTTTGCGTACCCAAATAAATTTATTATGTTTTAAAATTGATATGCAAATACCGTTGTCTCGAAATAACGGCCCGCCATTTGTTATGCTGTATTGTAATTACTCCGGGGACACAATGTTACAAAGGTGCTTTGAAAAAACCGTTAAAATTTGTTACATGTCAAGGCTTAAAGACGCGCGAACATTTCCCGGGAATAAAGCCGCCTGCATTTCTCATGTGCACAGATTAATGTCGATGTACGTTATGATAGTGATGTGTCNGGGTAATTTGGGTTTTCTGGCTGGCAACATCGTGAGCCAGAGTCGTCTCGTAATTTTGTCATGTAATTAAGGTTAGGTATTAAAATAATTAATTCATTAGAATTATTAAGGATATGACGTTTACAGGATTTTTTTTGTAGGTGGAAAAGCGGTCGTAATATGATTTTATACACTCACACTTTAAAAAAAAGCTTTTATGTACATTTGCGAAATTTTAACTAGTTATGCAATGCACGATAGGCAAGCTCTCAAAATAAATAATTTCTTTTCGATTTTGTAACATTTTTCATTGATATTCCGCTCCTATCGGTCGTCGACGTCCTAGGATGCGACTGCTATGCTTGAGGTCTCGGGCTTGATAATGAAACCCGAGACCTCAAAAACCAAATACTTGTATGATCTGCAAATATTTGTTTCGAAGTTTGAGTGCTTTTATACTTGTAATATGAATGTATTTACAAAAAAATATTTTTATATCACTTGTCTCATACCCACAATGCAGACTCTGCTTAGTTTGGGACTAGATGGCGTTGTCTGTTAGAGGTCCGAAATATTTCTTTATATATTATTTATTTGATATAAACGATAAATGGGTTATCCAGCACTGGTATTCATTAAAATTCGCATGTTTATGCCGACTCTTTACACTTAGAGTTTTGTTCTCCGGATTATATTTTTTATGTACGAGTATATTAGATATAAAATCGGCAGAACAAAACTGTAATTCGGAAATTTTGAAAATCTGTCAAAACTGTATATATTTAAATTATCTGATATATAAGATTCTCGTAATCTAATAGATAAGCTGATATAGGCACGTGACTTTGTTTTCTATTGCTTTTCTTACACAGTTAATTTAATTAACAGAACATTTAAAGGAATTAATATTGTTTGTTTCTAGCTTTTGTGTACCCAAATAAATTTATTATGTTTTAAAATTGATATGCAAATACCGTTGTCTCGAAATAACGGCCCGCCATTTGTTATGCTGTATTGTAATTACTCCGGGGACACAATGTTACAAAGGTGCTTTGAAAAAACCGTTAAAATTTGTTACATGTCAAGGCTTAAAGACGCGCGAACATTTCCCGGGAATAAAGCCGCCTGCATTTCTCATGTGCACAGATTAATGTCGATGTACGTTATGATAGTGATGTGTCTGAGTTCGTTTCGTTATCGATAAGGTATATTTTATTACCTACTGGCTGATCTCTGATATGTATAGGTAGCACGGCATATTTCGTGATTTTACTCGGTTCGGTTTTGATATACAGCCTGATTGGAAATATAGATTATGGTACGCGTTGGCGAAGTCTTCACATACACAAAAATGTATATTCTGTTAGGAATCTTCACTTGCTTATTGAGTATGTCTTTACTTTCTTTTGTAATTTCGTAAGTTAAATAGCAACCCATATTGCCGTATTATCCATACTAATATTATAAATTGGAGAGTAACTCTGTCTGTAACGCTTTCACATCTAAGCCACTGTACCGATTTGGATGAATTTCAGCATAGAGATAGATATGATCTTGGAAAAGAACACAGGCTAGTTTTATCGTGATAATCGACATAAATGATAACAGACATGATGATGAAAAACCATAAAAATTAGCTTATTTCAATAATCTTACTACAAAGACTATTAAAACATTAAGGCCAAATCTATTGTGAGTGATATGGATTCTTGGACCGATTTTCATTTCTAAAACAAATTGGGGAGAGCAGACAAGTATTAATTACGGAATAATTTATTTATTTATTTCAAATTTATCATTTATTAAACATTTTGTACTTAATCCCATGGGGTATTTTGTTCCCCAGTCAATCTCCAAGTAAGACAGAAAGATAATATGGCTTCTGTGGTATTATTTTTTACCCCGTTGAATGTGATTTAACACAAGTAAATAGTCAATAGGTTTTAAACAATTTCCCTTTAAAATGCGAAGGATTTTCTCCTATAAAGTTATCGATAGTTATTTTTATGTTTGTGTATCCATCACTATCTGTCGCTGTTCTCGAGTCAGGAATTTTATTTTACTTCATTTTGTGGTAAACAAGGGGTTAGGTAACCACAGATTACGCAATAACATTTTTTTTTCAAAAAGTCTGGCAAAATAGAGAAGCTTTAGTTTTTCGAATATATATATAAAAAAAATCTCTCTAAAAGCTTTATTTTTTTGGATCAAAAACATTAATTGTTTATAAAATGTGAAAAAAAAATTTCAATTCCTTCCATTTCCTATACGATCATTATTTCCGGAGTTATTGATTATTAAAAGTTAAAAAGAACTTTTTTGCTTTGATTGACGATAACTCCGCGGCAAATCGTCGTACAGGCTGTTTGAATATGTCAAATTAAAGAGTATTAAATTCTCTAAAAGAGTTTTTGAACGAAAGAATAAAAGCCTGTGGCGTTTTGAAGCCCGTGGATCTTTTTTTAGACGAGAAAAAATTAGGAAAAAATTTTTTTTTGTAGCTTTCTTTGTATTTCTCCAGACCTGGACATGACAAAAAAATTTCAGTCATATCTAAAAACAGAGCTAGACACTTCGAGCTACTGAGAGACTGACTGAGAGCAAAATGACTCTGCCCTGCCTGATGGAAAGCATGAGCAGAACCCAAGATTGGCGGCCACCATCCTCAATGCGAAAAAGAACAATGCAGAATGGTGACCCACACTATGGTGGCCTGGGGGGAAGGGGGATGATGAGGGGGATAGGGGGCATTGGATTGGGGTATGGGCCTCCGGTATCCTCACTCACTCGATGAAACACAGCGTAANCCTGCCTGATGGAAAGCATGAGCAGAACCCAAGATTGGCGGCCACCATCCTCAATGCGAAAAAGAACAATGCAGAATGGTGACCCACACTATGGTGGCCTGGGGGGAAGGGGGATGATGAGGGGGATAGGGGGCATTGGATTGGGGTATGGGCCTCCGGTATCCTCACTCACTCGATGAAACACAGCGTAAGCGCTGTTTCACACCGGTTTTCTGTGAGGCCGTGGTATCACTCCGGTCGAGCCGGCCCATTCATGCCGAAGCGTGGCTCTCCCACGGTATTATGTATGTTACCGGTAATCTGTATAATTCAGCTACTCTATTAATACCTAGGCAATGAAGGCGTCACTACCTACGAGTAAGTTTAATTCTAGACTATATTTTATATAAACAAGTTCCATCAAGTGTTTAATAGACTCGAAATAGGTTTTACAAGGGCTTATTAAACGTATTTGAAATTTTTATTAAATTTATCGATTTTATTGCGAATTTCATTGCATTGTTTTATTACTTATGATGTGAAGGTGAAATTTAATTAAGATATAAACGCAAACCAACTAGCAGTTCTTGTCTGAATGAACTCCACGACCTCTGAGGGCTGACAGGCTGAATACACATTGTTTATGCCCCGAGCCTTGTAGGGTGAAAAAAGTAAGCAAGTAGTTGTCTATGGCAAAAGGAAGGCAACGCGATGCGAATAACTAGTGGCACTAGTAATATAAACAGTGTCTCTTAGCTTTTGGTTAGGGGACAGGCAGGGTGACAATAAGTTCCAATATTAACGGGACTATTTTCAAACATTTTAGATTTTATATTGAGTTGTTGTAGTGAATAGGCTGATTTTCGTCATGATAACCTGGAACGACATGTGTTTGTAAGGGGAAGGAAGACTCTCAATATGTCACAAACTATCCAGAGTTTGCCTCGTTGACTGCCTCGTTGGTTTAGCGGTTGGCGTAGACTGCTGATCATGAGGTCTCGGGTTCGATCCCGGAGTCGAACCAAATGTTTGTTTATCTGCAAATATTTGTTTCGGAGTTTGGGTGTTTTCTATGTATAATATGTATGTATTTACAAAAAAGTATGTATGTATTTATATCAGTTGTCTAATACCTATGGTACATGTTTTGCTTAGTTTGAGACTAGATGGCGTTGAGTGATAAATGTCCAAAAAAAATATTGTTTAAAAAATACTACGTGGCCGGTTATCGATGAAGTGTTTATTAAGATCATCGCATAATCCTGGCTTCAGAAAAGGTGCGATGGTTTTCGGAGTCAGAGATCAGATCGAATTTGCAGGCAGGGGCAATGATCGTTACTGTGATGAATCTGCCAAGTATGGTTACAACATATAAAAATTTTTATACTTTTCGCGATTTTCCCCATATCTGTGCTATAAGACGTTGCTTCGTACTAAATTTCAAGATTCTGAGTTCACTGGAAGTATCCTGTAGGTTTTGATTCCCTTGCGAGTGTCGAAAATTGTTTGATTTTTTCACAACTCTAAGGGACATTAGGCTTGAATATTTGATATGAATTTCAGCATTATACCTCTACGGATTTAAAAAAAAAAAGAGTTTTGAGAGACAGCCAGATAAAGTGATCCGATAAGGGGCCCGTTTTTTCTGGCAAGGTATAGAATTTAAAAAAAAAATTTATATACTATCTATGTTCGATTACTTGTTTTTACATTTTACTTTAACTCACAATTCCTGAAACTGCCTTTTGGATTTAAAATAATCTTTTTGTATTTATAGAATAATTAATATTTATACAAAACTTAATTCTAATCTGTTGCCTGAATATGTATTTTGTAAAATTACGTAACATAACTGGAATGAAAATGTAATATTGTGTATATTACATTTCCATTCCATTCCATTCATAATATAAAGTTTTACTTGATGTAACTTTTATGTCCCGAATAATCTTGCTGTAAGATGGAGTACCTCTCCGCCCGCAAAGAGAGAGAGTTTATTAAAAATTGGATTTGCTCGACATGGCACACCACGCGACTCATTCCTTACACGAACACATTATTATTTTTTCTTACTAGCTGTTGCCCGCGGCTCCGCTCGCGTATATGTCGGTTTTTGCGGCAAATAGTACCCTATGTGGCATACTGATGTATAAGCAATATAATTGTAAAGTTTCATTTAAATCTATTTAGCAGTTTTTATGTGATAGAGAAACAAACATCCATCCATACTTACAAACTTTCATGATCATAATGTTTACTTCAGAACCGTGAACTGTTGGCTAACAAAAGTATAACATTTTTACTTTATTAGGTATTTCATGAGTGATGTATTCTATCTATAATATAATAATAATTACCGACATGTCTGTCCTAAACCATTCATCATGTAACCTCAGCTTGCAAAACTCTCGTTCAAACTGACTACAAACATCGACATGACCAAGAAGCTGCCGTAGTTCACCAACATCTTGCCCGCAAACATCACTTTATAGTCAAAAGGTTTGCAAATTTATACAATAAATTCAAAATATACTTGGGCAGAACTATCATAACGGACAAATCATTCATTACAATAGATCAGACATCACACTTTACCACAAAGTGAACAATAGAACACAGTTCATGGATCTAGCAGTCCCGAACACCCATTTTAAACAGTCTGAAAAAGTTTTACGAATTTGCAGTCTAAATGGCATGCGAACCATAAACCAATAGACCTTATAAAACATTTTTGTTAAAATATTCCTCTTAGAAACCAAAAAACACCAAAAGGAAAGCTACCTACGTATACATTTCTATTACTCATGCAAAGCCGTGGCAGGCAACTAGTCCAAAACAATTTCAAATCTAATGATCCTCATGCATTTATCTATGACGCATCTTTATGAATTAGATGCTAACTTCTATAATCCAGTTTGTGACCCTCTACCCTTAGGCACGTGTAAAATATTACTGACATTTTTCAGGGATTTAAGTTTGTTCACCCTATGAGAGATAGTTTTACTCGCCGGGTTTGTTTGCTGTGCAGATGGGATGTGAATGAATTTTGTTGGAATTATCCACTTGATATATACTTGGTGAAAATTTGTTGTTTGAGCTATATCTCAACGGTTAAAGATAGGACAGTTTGATAGATGTAAATTTTAGTTTCGGGTTGCCAATTTTGATATATATTTGGAGATAAACTTAGTGTTATATGAAGTAAGGTTTTGAATTGAGAATTTTTCACAAGAAAAGTGGTGCCATGGAAATAATGCGTAAAGGGAATTGCTTTTCGGATTTTTTTTAAACATTCGCTCAGCGGATGCAGTCTTTATGTTTTATAATAAAAAAAAGATACGAAACTGCTACTTAATGCCGTAGCAGCGGTATATGTTTTGTATGTGTTGCCATGTTATAAAAATCTTTATATAAAATAACACTTTATATTAAACAAGTTAATGAAGGTTCAGAAGAATTTAGGGTTGGGATACCACCGACAGTCGGTACTTCAACGGTCAACTTTCTGAATGTCTTGTATAAGAGATTATAATTTCTAATACAAGACAAGAAGTAAAAGGACAATAAACAAGAAAAAGTTAAAAGCTTTAACCCTTCTACGGCATAACCTATTGACATCTCATAATAAAATCGGTTTAATAGTTCAAACGCTACGAAGCTATACAGATACTGCTAAAACTATTACCCTGCCCTTTGGTTGCCAAATACGGGTAAAATGTGTGTGTTGAGTAAAATATTTAAAATAAAATAACTTAAATTAGTACCCCTTAACTCATATATATATATATCAGTACAATCGAGCTATATTTCAATTGCGGGTACAGTTCTATCGGCGTATGCACCGGGTGGTCCAATAATGGCCAGTCATCGTGCGCTTGCGCAGCGTCGCCAATCGTTTGGACGCGCCAACGAAGATGTTATTGTATTGGTCGCCTGATGATACTGGGTTCCTTTTTTTTGTTTCCATCTGAGACTGGTAGCCGCCTGTGGGTAAGAGTTAATTAATAAATTATTTTTGTGGTGATTTTATTTGTTTCATTGAGAATCGAGTATCAGTATTACGGTTTCTTGTATTTGAAATTAATATATTGGATTTACTCGCCGGTAATACACTACCTTTAACTTTATCATCGTGATAATAATTTGATTTTAGGTTTTATATACTTTTTTTTCTTTCGGAAAAGGAAGAGTTTTAAATGTATGATCATTCCATCAAATGGTTTAAGTGACTATTGGTTTTGGAACTCCATAGAATTTTATTTGCGATCAAGCAAACGCAAACAAGGAAGCGATGGACAAATCAATTCGGAGTCATAGAAGAAAAAAGTCAGAAGAAACAGCTTGGAGTTAATGGACTCTTTACTATAAATTGGTCGAACATCAAGAGTGCTTATAGGAAAAGCGTCAGTTGCCAAAACTTCAAGATTTTAGGTTCAGCATTACAGACGCTGCGTGGATGAATCAGTCAGTCAGTTTGGCCAAGTACATAATTAGGTACAAATGTATAGATGTTTCTTTTAAATAATTAACCAATACTTAATGTTATAAATTAAAAAGTTACTCTGTCTGTCTGTCTTTCGTGCCTTCGTGGTAAAATCGCTGCATCTATTCCAATGAAATTTGATATGGAGATATTTTGATCCTTGAAAAAAGACATAGGCTAATCTTTCCCGCGATAACAGACAAATGCGCGGGCGGAGCTGCAGGAAAAGCTAAAGTGAAATAAATCATATCACTCATATTGAATTTTAGCAATTTTTATAAGTTTATCTCTTGTATGATTATTAGTTATCTTGTGTAAAGAAGCTATCGTCAGATAGCTTCTTTATATGATTGAACTTAAGGAAAATATTCCGCATCTACGATGTTTCCGAACAAATATCCTTATATTATAGATTGAGGAGATAGAGAGTATATCAACGTTGAATAACGAAGTTATTTCAATGATTGAGCATGAATCTAGGTACGATTAATAAATTATAAATGATCGGTGATTCTAATAAACTATCCTATAGATATATGTAGTAATATTATAACTCGAAAAGAAGGAGATAAAACTCATATACTATGTACACGTGAAAGACAAATGCATTGCCGGCATTTGTTGTAGTAATGGAGAGTACAATCTTTTCTGTTGAAAACGACTTCAGAACAGTGAATTCACCAAATATAGTAGCAACAATCCAACGAAAATATCAATGCTGTTATCCGTAAGCGCTGCGAATTTGATTTCCTGGTAAATCCATATACTAAGTATTTTCTGAGTCATTGTCTAACTGGTTATCTAGACTACTAATCCTAGTGGAGTCAAAGAGCTGATATAAATGGGATTCGCAACGGAATCAGCGTATTATTATCCGGTGGTGACAAATAACTGCGCGCCATGACAGTCGTGATACTGTTTGCTAATGTTGGTGGTTAATTGGTTTTAACTAAATGTTAAGACGTTGTTTTTAAAGAAATGTGCATATACATAAAGTCATGTCTTCTATCTCTGAGGCAAAAACGTTTTGGTCATGTTGCTGGCTGTTGTTTTTGTTTTACTTATCTATACTTCTGTCGGTTACGCTTTCACGGCTAAATTACCACAGTGATTACAATGAAAATTGGAATTAAGATACTTTGATTAATTAGGGAGGACCATCGCCGCTGGTAAGAGCTGTACATATATATATATTTTGCCAAGCCAATTGTCGTCAATCAAACACACACATGTATTTATTAAAGACACTTTATATATTTCTGTATATATGAGTATGTATGCATTATTACCAATTCTGATTTACCTTATAAATAGTAAGAACCCTAGGCATACGAGCAGAAGTCAATTCATGGTAAGTGGTTACCACCGTCCTCCATCTATCACGTGCCATTCAAAGTCTCCAACTCAAGAGGGCTCCTAGATGGTTCTATTTGTTCTAGATAGACACTTTGTTCGGATATAATCCACGATCACTTTACTATTTGTAAGAGCTGTAATTGACACTGGTTAACAAACGGTGACGTCGCGTCTGCGACGATACGCACAAACAGACGCCATGACACCACCGAGCGTTTTGGCGTAAATTTTAAACTTAAAATTTAAATCGTATTTTTTTCCCACTAAAACTTATTATTTTGTACAAACATAAATGTTTTTGACAATAGGAGATAATTGGGAACATTGTGGCGACTTCCATATACAACGCAACAGAAAATACTACAGCGCCATCTACGGAAGATAAGTCGAATTACGGAGTAACGAAGGAAATGAAAGAAATGACCAATCTTGAATCGCACAATAGAAGTTCTCACGCCAATTACCATATATATAACATCCGAAGTCCACCCTTGGCCTGTGGCCCGACAGTTTTGGTCACCTCATCTGGACGGAGGATCCTCCCTTTGTGTTGATGAGACATCACACCCGTTTCTCCACAAACATTATGGAACAGTTTTTTCTAAATTATTTATCGTGCCTATTTATAATAATATTATAAAGTTAAAAAGTTTATATGTTTTCTTAGTAGACCACTCTAATCTCAGAAACTACCAATTTAAAGGCAACAATTATTTATGAGTTAGATGGTCAATTTATTGAGGAGTATTATATTTAACTTAACATCACGTTTACATCAATAAGAACTTAGCTTTAATGAAAATTTTTGAAATAAAGGGAAAAAAATATTTCATTTGGAAAATGCAGACGAAGTTCGGAGGCTCAGTTAGTTACATCATATATTTCCGATCATATCTACATAATGAAGAGAAACGGGTAAACGGCACGCACGGACAACACAAATGGCTAAGTGTTATGAGCGGTTATTTCAACGCTTCCTTCAGTGCTCAGTGATATGGGTTCGATCTGACATGGGACAACACTTTGTGTGATCTATAAATTGTCGTTCTGAGTCTGGGTGTCCATGTATGCCTGAAAAGTCTCTTGCGAGGATGTATTGCTAGTCAGAGAGTTGTCTTTTAAATAAAAAAGTTTGCCACTTTTATCTTAGGTCCACTTTTTATTTTATGTTCTGTGCGGAAATCCCCTGGATACCACCACCACCTGCTGTTGGCTATTGTCAGACTTGAACCGACTAAAAACCGCACGCCGTTTCGGATAATAAAAGCCTTAAAAAAAACCTTAGTCCACTTCCATCATGGAAGTGGAATATGTGGATTGCGGAATATTGCGACATTTTGTGGAAGGGAAAGTTACTAAACTTATATAAGGTTATGTTTAATTATTTGATACAGAAATTAATATACAGTTAAGGCCGCTATCGTACGTAGTTCTTGGCAGTGAGTGGCGTTACCGATGCACTCCGATCTCTCCACAATGGATTAGCTGAGTCTGTGTTACACTTCAAGTTGAGACACACTGGACACCCAGACAAATGAAATGTTAAATGTATTACTGATATGAGGTAGACATTCGTTAAAACCCTGCTGTATCTTCTAAGAAAAAAGAAATATTTGCCATAACCCGACTACTTGAAAACTTCAATAAAATATATATAAATATAGCCGACGCCACACGGGCCATTACGAATCAGTACGGTTACGATTCAGTAGTTTAGTCGATAACAAACATATAAATGTACATACACTGCCAAAACTATTTTTTTTAATTTATTTATTTTTCATACTGAAGCATTTGCAAATTCAATAAAATAAATTATTTATAAAACACTATGTTTAAATTCTATGAGCACATATTTTTAATATCCGAATTTCTCATTTTCTTTTAAAGGTATGTTAATTGTTAATATTATCGTATGAATGAAAAATAAATAACCTGCTCCTGTCAATGGTCGGAATAAATTAAAAACTGATATTGATTACATTATCAAGACAACCGGAGTAAACATTTTAAGGGGGAGACCGCGTCTTGGCAAACGTGGTGTCGGACACCCTCAAGCCAGATGGCGTGACGACTTACGAAAGAGGGCTGGCAGCGACTGAATGCAGAAAGCAATAGACCGGGCTCTCTGGTCTTCCTTGGGAGAGGTTTACGTCCAGCAGCGGACTGTAACGGGCTGATGATGATGATTGAATACATTTATAATTCCTTCTAATATTTTCTTTTATGTATATATAATATAAGTGTTCAGGAGCTCAGTTCGCCCCTAGGATTGCGGAGGTCCCGATGCCAGTCGCTCCGTAGTAAAACTGATACTTATCCAAAACTATTTGAATTAGCAACCAACCCCAAATAATCTTGTTAATGATAGAGGCTGGGAAGACGATATAAGGGCTTGAGAAATTTGAAGGGCTACCATTGTGACTTCTGAGGTGTAGGAGGGTACCTAGCCACCTACGAAAATTTAAGAAAACACTTAAATCTACCTCTGTGGCCCAGTGGTAGCGTATATAATTGCTGTCCTTGAGGTCTCAGGTTCGATTCCCGGGTAGGGCCAAATGTTTGTATGATCTGCAAATATTTACTAAAATAAAAAGCATACATATATATCACTTATACCCATAACACAGGCTCTGCTTAGCTTGGCACTAGAAGGCGGTGTGTGAAAAAAGATATCCGCAAAGGGGTACTATGCCATACCAGAATATCTTAATGGTAAAACCGACAGGAATTGAGCTGTCCATTCTATTCTATTCGGATTTATTTATAATTTGAGACAAGTTCATCTGTGATTATAGCTGTTGTTGACATTTTTCTTAAATTATTATTTTTATCTACGTCAGATAATTGACTCGAATTATAATTATCGTTTTTTTTAATATTGTCATAGATAGTCCTTTGAACTTTGAGAGGATTGTCTCGGTTTTGTTGAGTTAATGAATTCTTTCTTTTTGCGTCTTTTATTTTTGACTACACGGTTGGCCTATTGGTTTCAGTGGTCGCCGTACCACTTCCTACTGCGCCAAGTGTTGTGGGTTCAAATCCTACATGGGAAAACACTTTGTGTGATCCATAAATTGTTGTTCTAAGTCTTTGGGTGTACTTTGTGTCCGTTTCAGGTATGTTTGTAAAGATCCCCGCGACACAGGAACGTATATTCCTAATGCAGGAGTTGTCTTTAAAAAAAAAAAAAAATTTAGGGCTAGTCCAGTAAGGAAAGTCCGAACTCATTTGCTTGAAAAAAGTTAACTTGCAAAAGAGTTCTTGTGACGTAATGGCGGAATAAATGAATTCATTTCATAGCGAGCGACGCCAGTCACTGAACATCAGTTGACACTTCTGCTCATTTAAGCCCTGAGCTCAACCATAAAGGCAAATAAACGAATAGACATCTGTAGTGAAATTCCATAGATACAAAACCTCTAATTATTGACCTTATCGTAACGTATCACAGTATAGCATCGATATCTTAAAGATGACTGTGGAGTGCGGGTGTAAGCAGTTCTTGTCACATCATGGTCTTGTAATTAATTGTATCCAGCTTGTTCTTAATAGCGCTAATGCGAGCTATAGCTTACGACGTTCTCGGATACATACCGTACCGCCTATATATATATAGTTGTAATATTTCTTAGGTTCTGTGTAAGTACTTTCGTCTGGAAACTTCTACTTCATTTGAAGAAGTATTTCGAGACTCATTTGTTTCGACAACGACAAATGCCCTTTTTTACATATCAGCTTGTCAAAGCGACTGTACTCTGCCTGGTGCAAAATATAAGCAGAATCCAAGAGTAGTGGCCCCTACAGTACAGTGATTCACACTGTGGCGATCTATAGTGATGCTTCTGCAACATTGGGTCTCCGGTCTGACACTCACCGACGAAACACGACAGCATGAATGCTGTGGTTTTACGTTGGTCTTCGGGTTCGGTTCGGTTTGCATTGACCTAAGTCCGATGAATATTTATCCATTCGGTGATACAATTGAACTTTGTGACTACCAGCTACCGCCCTATAACTCTCCCAACTGTGAAATATAAACTGTTAGCTTTTCATATCCAATAGCTACATAACAGTTTTAGAAAGAAAAATAGTTTGCTCTGAGCTCTAAGTCTTAAAGTTCAAACAAATTATAAGGACTTCGAAAATTACGTACAAAATACATCATCCGTAGGTATTTATTTAACTTAGATTATATAAACGAAGGAATTTCTCAAATCACGTCGCTCGACACTCCCTTATAAATTTTTTGTGGGATATGTTGCCATTGACGAAAACGTTAGGAATATACATCCTGTGTTGCGGGAGACTTAACAAACATACATGAAACGAACACAGAGAACATCCAGACGCAGAACAATCATTTGTGGATCTCACATAGTACTGTCATGGATTTGAACCCACAACATTTGGTGCACTAGAAAATTTCGTGTCGAAAAAACAAACCGTGCAGTCAGTATGACCTTTGAGGGGCTCCTAAAATTAAGATAGAGGGGACCAGTAGGTGTTCTATATCTACTCTTGATGGAGATGAACGATTTAATGGCTTACAATGGCTTTGTAGCCGTGGTATTACTGCGGTCGGTATTAATAATATTATTTAGATCTCGATTAAAGTTCGAACTTGTTTCGCCTTTCATGGTGCTTCTTAAATATCATTCTACAACAATAATAACATCACTCTGTTATGTGTTAACTAACCTCAAAAACGTACACAAACAAACGTAAATCATTGTAAGTATGGCAATCGGATGAACAGTCGCTTCTATAATGCAATAAATAGTTTTAGTAGGTCTATAAATTTATTACGAGTGTACAGGAGAGAGCACACTCTTTTAATTTATCGAGTCTGCTCAGATGCAGTAATTTGTAGTGTTCCCGCTTACATTGTCTAGCTGTGGGTTAACTTTCCATTAAGTTAGATGGAGATTAAAACTACTAGAATATTGATTAAGTAAAATATATATTATTTTTATGGCGCAAAAACATAGGTTGACCGAAAAATGAGCTTGAACTTACTTAAAACAAACGATTTTAACTTGTATCACCTATATTTTTATGTGTCTTATTAAATACAAACGAAGTACGAAGTTAAAAGTTTTAAGAAGATGGTTCAGGAATTTTATACGACATAAACGAGTCAGTCACGAATATGTATCTATAATGTAATATGTAGTATAACTGAGTAATTATAGCTGTTTTATATATGTACGAGTATGTGTAAATGTATGTTCATATGCAAATGTGTATGTACCTATGTGTGTATGTGTGTATTACGTATATATGTTTAAAGTGAGTATATATATATATACAGAATAAGTATGCAGTATTATATGTTTGGGTATACATAATATACATGTATGGAGATGTATATGTATTTCCAGTTATATATATTCATTAGAATTATAAAATTTTTCAAAACTTATTGCAACTGCTACTGTCTCTCCGATATATTTTAATCTATCCTAAGGTTGCCTCGAAGAGATTGTTTTCGGCAATAAGACCGCCCTTTGTACAACATATATTTATCGTTTTCTGTACTCTCTTGTAAATCTGTAATACGGTCTGCAAATAAAGAGTTTTCTATCTGTCTATCTACCTATGAAGAACATACGAAGTACGAAGTATTGTTAACAGTGATGTCGTGGGCTTTATCACTCCTGTCTGTTGTGCCGAAACAGGACTCTGTCTGCAAATCCTGGTGCAATCACGACCCGTGGGGCTTTTTTCTCGTTAACAAGGGTAAAATTGTAATCGAGTTTACGTTTATAAGACAAAATTCACTAAACTTACTACTTTCACGTTACGTTATAAATTTTTTGAATGTCTATTTTTGTATTTTTATCATCTCTTAACGCACAAACGGCTGTCATTGTGAATTAAAACTTAGGCTAACCTCTGATTCCGAAACAAATATCTATAAGTGTTTCCGTGAAATGAGCAAGGAATTAAAAATCAGCACAACGGGGCGTAGTTCAAAAAAACCTAGATGTCAGTCTTATTCAAAAACCTAATCACAGTTTACAATGCGCAAGCGCATAAACACATTCAATACGGTTTGAATGTGTTTATGTAGTAAATATAAGTTGTTCTGAAAACAATAGCTTTAAGATTTCGTCGGAATAATAATGAGCTCTGCGAACCTCGAGATTCGGAGTAACTTTAAAATAGGACTGGATTTAAATCTATATATACAATACACATATATTTCCGTGTTCGGCCATGTCGTCGAGACTTTTGATTCTGCATAAAGTTATAACCTAGACTAATGTAAAACACGCAGCGAAACAAAGAAGACTAAGAACAAAATTTGTAGATTAGACAGTACTGTCCCATACGGAAATCGAAGCCACAACACCTGATGCAGTAAGATTACAGGCAGTGGTTAGGTTATGGTGGTTTTGTAGTCCCCGGGCCGGACAGGGTACCAGCCCGAGTGATGGCCCGAGCCCTCGACCACAAGTCGGACCGCCTTAGGGAGGTGTTGGACGCTAGCTTGGTGTCCGGATGCTTCCATGAGTGCTGAAAGAGCGGGAAGCTGGTCCTTCTTAGGAAGCCGGGACGGCCTGCCGATTCGGTCGCGGCCTACAGGCCCATCGTGTTGCTGGACGAGGCGGGAAAGTTGTTCGAGAGGGTGCTCCCTGCCCGCATCGTCCGGCACCTCAGCGAGGTGGGCCCCGACTTGTCGGACGCCCAATTCGGGTTCCGAGAGGGGCGTTCGACGGTCGATGCCGTGATGCGCCTGAGGGCCGTGACCGAAGAGGCGGTGAGCTGTGGCGACGTGGTGTTGGCGGTGTCGTTAGACATCGCCAACGCCTTTAATAGTCTGCCATTCAGCTGCATTAGGGAAGCACTCCGCTACCACGGGGTGCCCGCGTATCTGAGGCGGCTGGTGGCAGACTCTTTGGAGGAGCGTACCGTCGTGTACGAGGATCGAGATGGCGCCTTGAGACGGCGACCCATGTCGTGCGGCGTTCCGCAGGGGTCTGTCCTAGGACCACTCCTGTGGAACGTGGGGTACGACTGGGTCCTTCGCGAGCGTCTCCCCTCCGGGCTGGGCGTAATTTGTTACGCAGATGACACATTAGTCACAGCCCGGGGGGCGAACTTTCAGGAGGCGGCGTGCCTGGCCACCAGGGGAGT